>CM042138.1:77510644-77525644 GCA_023376005.1 Doryteuthis pealeii | reverse complement strand
AATGTAAGACAATTTTATTAATAATTGAGGTTACAGACGGAAAAGCACACAATCTCCATTATAATAAGATTATCATGTATTATAATCAATGATATTATATACGATATTATTAAACCAAAAATATTGAAATTGAAAACAATATGTGTGGCGGAATAAGATTTTCACACCACACTGTATAAGTTGATTTTTGTCGCATCGAGCAATTTTTATGCACTTTCTAGTTTATTATATATATTTTTTATTGTTGTTTCTATTCTTTTTCTCTCCCCTATCACACTTCTTTTTTCTCTTTCTCTTTCATTCTCCCTCCCCCCTCTCTCTCTCTCTCTGTATCTCTCTATATATACACATATGTGTGTGTGTATATGTATGTATGTGTGTGTGTGTGTGTGTGTGTGTGTGTGCGTGCGTGTGTGTGTGTGTGTGTGTGTGTGTGGTAATTAGGATCATTTCATGTGTGATTCAACTGTAATGCTATATGTGATCCGTGGTGAGAGCTCGATGTGCCTAGTTCCGTGTTTGAACACACAGAGCAGTATAGTGATTAAATGAATAGAAAAACAAACTTTAAATTTGCTTCATATAATAATTTATTTCAACTGCAAGTTGCATCTTCAACCTAACCAAATACATAGTTGTTACTGGTTTATTATTAATTATTTAGATTAGTTAAGTACTACCACTACTGATCTCGTACAAGGATGGATTTGGCAAGAAATAACCCACGAATAATATGCCATTAAATTTAGAAACAAACAAAACCATGCCATAATTCATAATAAAGAAATAAATAATAACAAAAAACCCCAGCTCAATGGAACTTTTAAACCGCACAAATATTATGTTTAGTAAAAAAAACAAAAACAAAGAAATAAAATCTATCATATATATCTATCTATATTCATGTTAGTTCACATTAATATATTTATTTATAAATACTCCGCACGAGTACGAAGTGACACAAGGCCAATTTCTTTATATATATATATATATATATATATATATATATATATATATATATATATATACACAAAAGAAACCGAGAGAAACTGTTTATGTAGCTACTGGGAACACTGTACGCCTGTGCTGGTCCCAGCGCTACCATGTTGTTTTTCCTCGACAGTGGTTTCTGATTGAGCTCCTGGTTGATACTACCGCCTAATGTTAAGTTCACGCTGTTATTCCTCATTAAACGGATTTAAATTCATCACCAATTAACGGAAGTGCATAGTGAGTCGTTCCTGGATGTCAAAAATGGCCTCAAGTGTTGAGTGGAGTATGCAAAGGCGACGAGGTTCAACGAAATGAGGGAGAAATTGATATGACATGGGCATAGAAAAACTGTCACAGCGCCTAATAAAAAGGCATCGACCTAAATGGCGATTATTTAGAAAAATAGTTCCTTGTTGAAACTTTAAAATGATGCAAACATCATTGAGAATAGAAAAATACACATTTCTGCGATTCCCCTATATCACCATTACTCCCAGATCCACTCTGATCTGGATTGGTAGTACCTGTTAGGGTCCCATCTATGCGTTAAAAAAATGAGTTTTAAAAATTCGCATACAAAAATTGAGTACCAATCAAGAATGAATAAAACAAAACGTCTTCGGCTTAAAATAACCCAACAAGGTTTGACGTGCCGTAAAATCTAAGCAACCTTCTGTGATTCCTACGTATTCTGTAGATCTTCCTTTTGGGATTACTCTCGTGCATATATCCGTTCCCTCAACCTCTTAGGCATCTCATGTGCTGTAAATGGTTAGCAAACTAGATTAGCAGACCATTGTTAGTGAGTTCGATTCTCACTGGGTGCCCCATACTTCTAACCTTGTGCCGTGTCTAACCTATGCTTAGTAAATAACTATACGCGATCCCACTGTTACCAGTACCTGATAACACCGGACATAAATATCCAGCTTGCGTTCACTTGTCAGAATATATATATTTACCAACCCCTCCACACGAGCAGGATATGACACAAGGTCAATTTCTTAAGCGGAGTTTAACAGGTTTGAATTCAGAGTTTTCCTTCTCCTAGACCGGTTACCTAGCCAAGGTTAAAGAGCCCAGTTGCCCTGCTGTTTACCCATAGCTGGAAGGAGAATTGGATTCATACCTTTCCCAAGGGTATTAGCAATATGTGAAATTCAAACAGCTTCGTCCAGGAATTGAACTCGGGTGGACGAGTCCATTTCCTATGACTCTAACCATTAAGCCACGCACCTCAGAATATATCTACTTCTGTCAAAACTGAAAGTGGGAAGCCTTCTTCTACTCTTCCAGGTATTGTAAAGTTCGTTAGCCAGTTCTCGTTTTCAACTAAGTTATTATTCTTATGTCTATTGCGCGATATCTCGACTATTATAGTATTACTCCAATAGACCTTTGTGAGTAACATTTTATATATTAAGTACACAAAACCAATTGACCTGTGGAGTGCAGCCAGACAGAAAAGGAAAACATAGAAATGGTCTCCGGGGGTTATTAATGTTGCTGGCTTCAAGTCCAGTCGGCTATTTAAGGCAAGGTGAATAAAGATGGCCTGTAAAATAAATTGAGAAATCGAAAAGGTAAAGGTGAAAAGATCATTTACCTATTCCATTCTATCTATCTATCTATCTATCTATCTATCTATGCTAGATTCTCTTCTCTCTCTATCTATCTTTATCTCTATATATCTCTCTATCTACCTCAGATAATTCTATCTATCAGATTCATTTCTTCTCTCTCTCTCTCTCTCTCTCTCTCTCTCTCTCTCTCTCTCTGCCTATCTACCTATCTATCTATCTATCTATTTTTCTGCCTCAGGTAATTTTATCTATGTGTCTATCTATATATATATATATATATATATATTATCTATTATATGCTCCAGTTCATTTCATCTAGCTATCTATCTGCTTCAGATTATTTTATCTATCTGCCTCAATTCATGTATCACCCCTCTCTCTCCTTCTATCTCTCTCTCTCTCTCTCTCTCTCTCTCTCTCCCTGTCTCCCTATCTACCTATCTATCTATCTATCTATCTATCTATCTATCTATCTATCTGCCTCAGGCAATTTTATCTATGTGTCTATCTATATATATATATTTATCTATTATATGCTCCAGTTCATTTCATCTAGCTATCTATCTGCTTCAGATTATTTTATCTATCTGCGTCAATTCATGCATCGCCCTCACTCTCTCTCTCTCTCTCTCTCTCTCTCTCTCTCTCTCTCTCTCTCTCTCTCTCTCTGTATGTATGTATCTATGTATGTATGTATCTATCTATCATGCACTCTATCTGCCTTGCTACTTCCTTTCTATCTATCTGTCTATTTATCTATCTGCATCAATTCTCCCTCTCTCTTTCTTTCGCACTCACGCTCTCTTTCTTTCTTTCTTTCTCTCTCTCTCTCTCTCTCTCTCTCTCTCTCTCTCTCTCTCTCTCTCTCTCTATATCTATCTATCTATCTATATATCTATCAATCTTTCTGCCTCAGTACTTCCGTTTTATCTATCTATATGTATTTTATCTATCTTTCTCAGTTTCTCTCTCTCTCTCTCTCTCTTCTCTCTCTCTCTCTATATATATATATATATATATATATATATATATATATATATATATATATAGTGTAGTTCATTTTATATCTAGCGATCTAGTTATCACAAGTAGATACATAGATTCATGAATAAATTGATTTCTCATATCATGTACAATAAATTGACTTCTAAGATCATCTAAATAAACAAAATTAAATATGAACTAATTCCGACTGACAAATATTAAAACATTTTTGATAAATAGAAGGATATATGTTTAGACTGAGATAGGAACGCTTTTTAAACGAGGGTTTATGTATATAAAGAGGGAGGGAGGGAACGAAGTGAGAGAGAGAGAGGGAGAGAGAGAGAGAGAGAGAGAGAGAGAGAGAGAGAGTTGGAGAAAGACAGGCAGATTGGCAGATATACATCCAGAGAATATATATATATATATATATATATATATATATATGTATATAAGATATATATATATATATATATATATATATATATATATATATATATATATATGTATATAAGTATAAATAAAAGGATATGAAAACACCACAAAATGCTGTTAAAGTGAAAACATTTTATAACATAACTGATATTGAACAATATTTCGATTTTATGAAAATCATCTTCAGAGCTTGTTTATACTCCGTGTTGTTAAGAGCGGAGACAAAAGTCATATGAGTTCAAAACAAAAACCTTGATGTTGCAAAAAAGAAATAAAAGTTATACAATAGTTTCGAATGTTAACACTTCCTCCGCATTTTTCCCGGTCATCAGATTATGTATATCTTATATATAAAAGAAGCCATGTCAACAAGTTTAACACTAGACGAATTCTCTTATTCAAAACGGGATGAGTTTTAGCCTGTTGACGGTTGGTCTTCAACAGATTTATAGAAAAAGAATTTTTATTTTTGTAATTAATATTGTAAATTTTCTATTTTTTGTTTTTCTATGTTCCTTTGTGTCAAGTAGAGCGCGATTCTTAGTGAAGAAAGTCTTGCAGTCTTGCACTGATTAAGTATTCAAGTAGTTATTCGGGCTGTTGATTAGCTGAGGTTTCACGTGACCTCGTTTAGTCTATAGCTTGATTTCAACAAATACAAGTAATTTTCAAACCGATTGATTAGTCTCATAGATTAATGGTTACCAGTACTTCGGGTCAGAGTGGATCTGAGAGTAATGCTAATGAAGAGTTGACTCCAAACTTTGGAACTGGAGTCTTTTATAGTCATTTTACTACTATAGTCGGCTTATATAAAGTAAAAAAGTTCTGAAGTTCTGAAGCTATGTTATAAAATGTTTTCACTTTAACAGCATTTTGTGGTGTTTTCATATCCTTTTATTTATACTCATACCGTCGGATTCATTTCCTTTCTTTTAACACGCACACACACACACACACACACCACACACACACACATATATATATATATATATATATATATATATATATATATATATATATATATACAGAGATAGTAAATAAATGTAGAAATAGCAATATCAGAATGAGGTAATTTAATATATACGAATTTACTTTACGCCTGAATGCAAGTATGTATACAAGGTACATTAAATTTATCGAAACTGATGCACTAAATTTTCAGATTTTAAGATGCTAAGTTTGAAATTATGAAGTTGAGCAACGCATCTAATAAAGTTTTTTTTTTAGAATATCTGAAAGTATTACAAAAATAAATATACTTACATTTATTTCTATATTAATAAGTTATATAAATTGCCAATTTGGTGTTTTATGGTTTTGGTCTTTTTGCTGGCCAATGAAGAAACAGGAATCTCTACTTTTATAGACATGTACTTATACTAATTTAATGAAATTACAAAATGATCTTAGAATTAAACATAATCACTTACTTGGAAATGTCAATCTTTTAAGAGATTGATACAATTCATTATGAAAGGATAGCAATTGAAATAATTTTGTAGCAAAAGTGCATTCAATTTACAATAAAATCTATAGGAAAATCTGGTTTATCATAAAATACTTTGATTTTTCAGGTTCAATTTGATTAGAACTGAAAACCGAAGAATAATGAAGCCAGACTTAATACTTTAACTAAATATAATATATAGACTAATATATGTGATATAGCGTTGAATAAATAAATAGATAAATAATAAATATATATTTGTAGTATATACTTATTTGTATAGAAACAAGTCTGCTACCACTGGTTTCATGCTACCCAAACTTAATTGTTTAGGCTGCCCGACGATTGCATAGCATGAAACCAATTGCAGCAGACTTGTTTACATACAAATAGATATTTATTAGAAATATATATATTTATCATCTATCTATCTATCTATCTGTCTGTCTCTGTCTGTCTGTTTCTATCTCTGTCTGTCTGTCTATCTATCTCTCTCTCTCTCTCTCTCTCTCTATATATATATATATATATATATATATATATATATATATATATATAATGGAATTTGATAATTTGCTTTTAAAGCATTTTTAAGTAAAGTATATTATTATTTATATTTTTTGAAGGCAATTACAATGCGTATATCGTATAAAAATTCGATAAGAATGCTTCAAAAGCAGATTATCAAATTCCATTATTTATTACGCCTGAGCATATGCCTAATTTGCGATCCTCTCAACGCTCACTGTACTATCTATAGTAGTGGCGTGTTTATCATTGGCTGGTTAATTTGGTATGTATCGTGTGCTACGGGCCGGTAGCCCAGAGGTAGAGTTTCTGATTCTGCGTGCTGGGTTCTAGGTTTCGATCTCTGTCGGAGGGAGATCGTAGGTATACACCTACGCTGATGAGACTTGATAAAGTTGAAACAGCTGTACGGTGTTCCACGTCACGTGCGTTATTCGACAAGTTTGCTTGTCATGATTATTTTCAATAATTATCGAATTTTATACGATATATGCATTGTAATTGTCTTCAAAAATATAAATAATAATAATAACATATATATATATATATATATATATATATATATATAAGTAAGTAAAGTAAAGTCGTCGGGGCGGCCTAATGTCGGTATCAGCGAGGGAGTCTATCCCCTTTTCACTAGCGCTAGACCAAGGAGATTATTTTAGCGTCTGAGGTGGAGCGCCACACCTACCATCAGCTCCTTACTTTACCGCATAGATCCCTGTGCTACTCATACGCTGAGTTGGCGAGGGCGGGTATCGAACTAGGAGCCTTGTGGTTTCTAGCCGAACGCTCTACCGACTGAGCTAACCCGGCCCTTACGCATGGTCATGTGTAAATCTGTACATGTACACACACATACCTAGGGAAGAAACACAAATGTATAAATTAAATGTAAATAAGCGTCTACTCTTAGGACGAAACTTGTGTTGATGTAAGGACTGGAGGCGTGAATTAATGACGTCGTTCGGTAGAAATCTCCGTTTCATATATCTGTCAATAATTGAAAAGAATCCATATTATTTATCGCTTTATGTTTAGCCTAAGGGACAATTCGATATGATCTATCTCCAATAAAAATCTAACTGATTCTATCTTTCAATCTACCAGTCATCTTATTGAAAGGTGGTCAAGTAAAATAATCGAAAAATAATTTGACACTGTTTTCTTATTTAATTGCCAAAAAAAAAAAAAAAAGAAAAGAAAAGAAAAAAGATTAAAAATATCTCCAAGATTAAATGACAATAGGAAATTAAAGAGAATAATGAAATTTCTTTTTCTAATATTCTTTCATGAAACTAAGAATATTCTCTCAAAGTTTATTTAACTCTTTGCCAACCCAATTTCCCCACGGCTGTAACAAATTTCCTTGCTATTTTTTTTTAAAAACCTGTGTTATGTTATTATGGGTTGCTTGGATAATTAAGGTTTAAAAAAGGATCAGTTTTAGTAAAAATGAATGAGAAGGAAATATAATAGTATTATCTGCGTTTGCGTTATTCGGATTATAGTCCTCATCTTCATCGTTATCTGTACAACGTTTCGGTCGATATGACCTCCGGCCTTTTTCAGGTATTTCTTTTCGGACTCTGGAACCTTCTCGGACTCGGGAACCTTCTTTTTGAACTCGGGAACTTTCTTGTCGTAATCGGGAACCTTCTTGTCCTAATCCTTAACGCCTCTACCTCAGCTATGGTTAGCAGAATGAGAACAGGATACCCCCGTGGATTGAATAAAGGGTTAGGTTCAAATTTCCGTGATGGCTCCCGTTTACGACAAGAAAGTTCCCGACTACGACAAGAAAGTTCCCGACTACGAAGAAAGTTCCCGAGTCCGAGAAGCTTCCCGAGGTCGAAAAGAAATACCTGAAGAAGGCCGGAGGACATATCGGCCGAAACGTTGTACAGATAACACTGAAGATGAGGACAATAGTTCGAATAACGCAAACGCAGATAATACTAATCATCAAGCCTCATCTCAAACATTCAGAGAAAGGAAATATATAATTTGAAAAATATTCTTAAAGGAAGAATTCATTTGGAATGCAGTTTGTTTAAAATGGTTGTTGAAATTCCATCTGAGAATTGCTGGGGTTCAATATTTTCGAGAAGATTATACACATTTTGGCCTGAGGAATGTCGGATTTTTATGCAATATGACAATATTCAATAGAATTTAAATATGATGTAAGAAAATAATCAGCTGATTATCGGTAATTATAAAAATAGGTGTGAATAGTCGAAGGGAAGAAAGTGAGCGAAGGCAGACACGCGACGCAGGCTGAATTAGCCTATCGAAAAAAATGTCTATCGTTTTCCTCTTCCAAAGCTGACAGCTGACAGTGCAAGTGTCACCAGCTTAGTGTATCGAATTAAACCATTCTGTTATTGTAATATTCTATCTATCTCCGTCAACTACTGCTAGAGTATCCCGGCAAAAGTAAACAATGTTGACAAAAAAGTTACGATCTTGTTTCTAATCAACACGGGTTACCACGGACTTTATTGAAGGGATGTTTTTCACACAAAAAGAAACGAGCCCACAAATATAAGAACGAAAAGACACATAACGTCACAACTGTATTATGGGATATTTCAAAGGATCAAGATAAACGAAAGGAAATGTTTGGCAGGGGTGCTCATGTACTGATTTTTCAGTGTAAACAAGTGACAGTGCGAGATCCACTCTCAACAGGATGGTAGGATCACAGTGGTGTGAGAACCGCTGTGAGTGGTTTAAATTAGGAAAAGATGTAAGAATAATGACATTGGAATATAATTCATATTCTTGATATTACAATGATTTGATTTTGTATTGTTGCATACAATTCAAGTTGTAATCGTTAGTAGTAGTAATAGTCGTTAGTTCAGAAACAACATACGCATTCGTATAGTCACAAGGGGGCTATTTATTTATTTCTAGGCTTGTGGGTTCTTTTTCTGAGAGAAGGAAAGAGAGAGAGGGTAGGGTCAAATTATTCTATCGTAAATCATGTTCGGTACTACTATGCGAAACCCATACGGGGGAACCGGGAAAGTCCGTCTGCCTCCCATGAAGCCTGGCCGAAAAAGGACAGATTTTCCTCTTCTTCCGTGTGTCGTCCTGGGGGTGGAAGGTCACTTCCGCTCCTCCACAGAAACTAGAACTTCTGGTTTTATTTTTGACTTTAGTTCCGAGGTCATTGGTAAGTCAATTGAGTTCCAAACTTTAACCTCTCTTTGTTCTATTTTCCTCTCTTTCTCCAGAAATCCGATATCGTTTTATTTTCAATCCCCAAATTGCCCGTAGACCATAACAATTACGCTACAGTATATTATCATAACACGTCAAAAAGAGCAACCTGTTGCGTGATTTTTATTAGTTGATTGGTTGGTTGGCTGGTTGGTAGTTTTGACGGCATGTCAACCCTTTTTATTTTATGCCGAAGACATTTTTTTTGTTTTATTCCTTCTTGGTGAGTATTTGAAACAAAATTAATCTCAATTTTCAAAACATACTTAGAACTCATTTGTTCAATTCAACTCATAGATGGACTTGTACTATCAAAGGTAATGAATGGGTATTCCGCACGTTCCAGAGACCCAGAATTTGAACTTCACTATTAGACGTAGTTTAACGTCATACCCTGGACACCAAGACCCTCAACAACCGCCTTCTTGCACAAATAATAAAAATGATTAGGCGTTTGCCATAAGGGCGATAGGGTCGGGACAATCGTATAGATGCTAGAGCTCGAGTGAGTGGCTTCCTCTAATCAATCGGCTGGTCACCTCGAGCTCTAGCATCTATACACCCGTATAACCTGAGTAAGCGCGTGATGTAATGGTTAAAGTCATGGGAAATGGACTCGTCGCCCTGAGTTCAAATCCTGGAGGTGATAATTGCATTTCACTTTGCGTTAATACCCTTGGGAAAGGTATGAATCCTACTCTCCCTCCAGCATGGATAAAATAGTAGGGCAGACTGGGCTCTTTAACCTTGGTTAGGCAACCGGTCTAGGAGAAGGAAAACTCTGAATGCAAACCTGTTGAACTCCGCTTAAGAAATTGACCTTGTGTCCATTCTGCTCGTGTGGAGGGTTGGTAAATATATATAACCTAAGTAAGAGCCAAAGTGGAGTGCTGTCATGGACTACTCAGCTACCTGGATTCCGTCTTTAAGCATCACAGATCACCACCTACGAACAACATCTTATACCGGTGCAGAGGTACAGACGGTGAATTCTACAGCCCGAGTTATCAGGGCTTTTTCTATTTGAGTTTTTTTTCTTTAGGAAATCGTTATATAGTGCAAATACTGCGAAGGAACCATCGGAGGCTACGTGTTAATGTATATTTATGGTGTTGATATCATTAGGAAATTAGCTGTGCCTGTCGGGAAATCCAAGTCTGTTCAAGATTCGAGTTTACATTGTCGACAAAACTAGCATCTCTATCGCTACGTTGTTTTCATTACAAGAAAACTATATGACGCCACGTAATTTACGCTGGTAAAATTAATTATTTTCTTATGCCAATCTCAAACTGTGACATCTGATTTCTTGTCAGTCTCACCATATTCTTCTTCTTATCTCTAGCGCAATTCTTTCCTTCGAGTTGTCTTTTTTCTTATTTTTTTTTTGTTGGTCGGATCAATGAGACGTTACTCTCACTATCGACCGAATTCTTCAATGCATAATTAATTAATTCATTTTATTCCAATCAGTCACTTGATTCTTATTCTATGTTCTTTATTTCTTCATTCTGCTATTCTGTCAAAATGTGTTTTTTTTATACCGTTAATCACCTTAAGGGAACCGTATGTCCTTTCTCCAATGTAGTACAAATCTACAGTGACCTGGTTGTTGTTGTTGTGTTACATACTGACGTTTTCACATTACTAAATCAGCATAATGTTATATACCCTTTACTTCTTTACTTCTTCTATATCTTGGTCATCTATTCTTCTGGCCGGCTTTGCTATTCTGATCGTCTATCATCTTGGTCTGGTCTAGCGTCTGGTGTTGGCTTGGTATATCTTCTAAGGTCTGGTCTTCTATGGGGATTCCGGGTCTGGTTTCTGTTAGGGATCACTCCTTATCAGAAGCCCTGTGTCATTGTTAGTTTTTAGGTAATAAACACAAGACTTCGATTTACGTTGATGTTACTTTATTTATAAATCCCCAAACCAGACGTCTGCGCAGATCCTTACATCTTGCTCGCTCGGCTTCTAACTTCTAACTGACTGAGTTACTTCTATCCTTAAACCGGAACAGGGTTTTCTACGCCTTCCGGTTCTCACGATTTATCCCCGGTAGGTGAGAGTGAGGTCAAGCATTGTCACTCATCTTTCAAGGTCATGGGCTGAACTAATCACCATTATGTTTTCTACACTATTGCCATAATCATTAGGTATCTAATAATTATGTAATAGTTGTTAACGGGGCCTCTTTTCTCTCATGAGAAACTAAAAGAATATTTACATCAAAACTTTCTTCAATAACTAGTTATGAAATGCCAACATTGTTTCACAACAAACAGAAAAACCTTTAGACTTATCATATAGACTAGAAGTGGCTACCGGGCGTCGCCTGGGTATAGGGGGGAAATTAAAAAAAAAGTTAGTCTCGCAAATACATTATTACTAATAGTGAGTTGGATCCTCCCTTATAACCCATAAAATTCCCATGTAAAAAAGACCGGATGGGACATCAGGAATTTTTTCCCAAATATATATAAAATCTTCCATATTTTTGCTCAAAAAGCAAGATATGGTGATTGTGAATGTGTATAGAAATTTACTGTAATTAATCGTTTAACTTTTGTAGTTTCCTCCGGACATGCACGCACACATATATACACACAACTGGCATTTATATATGTATAGATTGTAAAAGGAGAAACAGATGGACAAGAAGGAATTTGATGAAATATACAAAGATTAAAATGTATCAGTTTATTCCCAAACCCATTTTGCTGACAATTCTGTAAAACGAAAAAAGGCTGATATCTTGAAAATTATTTCCTGATGACTGAGCTGTCCATGACTTTCGACAATTAACTTAGACCCTTACCTGGGGTTGAAAGGCGGCCAGAAAGGCCCAAGCCAATCAATTGGCATGTTACACCAATCTCTAGCACCTACATGATTGTCCCAGTCGTATACCTCAATTATTCTTATAGCAAACCCCAACACTTTTTATCATATGTGTACTAGAAGTTGCTGTTTGAGTGTTCTGAATATGTAGTTAAAATCATTTAGTGATGAGGTTCCAATTCTGCAGCTCTGGGGAGTGTGGATTACCACTTCATTGCCATTATTCCCAGGTCCACTCTGGCCCTGAGTCACATTAAGTGTTAGGGTACTATAAATGGTTTACATAGATGAACAAAATGATAAAAATTTGTTTAAAATGAATTTAAAAAATAGTTGAATACCCAACAAGAATGAATGAAACAAGAATACCTTCGGAATGAAATAACCCATGTGGTGACAGACCGTAAAATCCAACCAGTCAACCAACCAACAAAGCAAGATAGTTCTCAGATATTGAAGACAAAACATGGGACTAATTCTGATATATGGAAAAAAATATGCCAATGGTATAAACAGTGCTTTATTTATTCGATAAATGCTAATGTCTCCCAGCCGTCTGTGTGATGAAGACATAAAAACAATAAATGTAGTAAAAACTAGATTTCAGCTGACTGATAAGATTCAACAAACTGAACATTTTGTTAACGTCTCGTAATATATATATATATATATATATATTTCAAACCAAACCACATTATTTGAAAATCGCATAGGCGAGAAACCTATGTCAGTAACCCAGCTCATTTGACTTCATGTCCAAGCTACACTAACTTATATATATTATATATATATATATATATATATATATATATATATATATATATATATATATATCTTTTGTTATTATTATTCGAGAAATGATTATAAAGTACTCAATTATTTCTTCAAGAGCTGTATTTATTTATTTATTTATTTAGTCACTAATACAATTTTTATTTACAATACAATTTTTATTTACAATACAATATTTTTTATTGGTGACTATATATATATATATATATATATATATATATATATATATACCGTATTTGATGGCATATGACGCACGGTCACTTAAAAACGCATCCCCATTTCAGCAGGTCAGATTCAGAAAAAAATGTTTTTAATGTATTTAAGCATATATTGTTGAAAACAGTCTAGCTGTGCATTACACGAGCAGAAACATAGCTGTATAAAAGCAATTTGGCAGTACAGGGTAGGTAAAATTACTGAGCGTAAGCTGGGTTAGTGAGCATGATAAATAAGATTAGCCTAGACCTACGATGTATAAGACGCAGGGCAAACTCTTGAGCCAAAATTTTGGAAAAAAGTGCGTCCTATATGCCATCAAATACGGTATATATATATATATATATATATATATATATATATATATATTATATATTTATGTATATATATATATATAATACGTCACACACGCAAACACAGTAGAACCGTCGATGCCTTAATTTTGACTCGTAAAATGCTGATGAAAAATATTCAATTTTTTTGACATGAGTATATAAATTGCATTTTATTTCATTATTGTCCCGACTGTATTCTTCAAATTGCTCTTAGAACAAACAACATTTTTATCATATAGGAGCCTGAAGGCGATGCTGAGGGACAACCACCATCTTATCTATACCAATTACATTTTTTTTTCGAATTTATTGATACACATGAAATTAATTAAAATTATTTCAAACAATTAGTATTATTTGGATTATTCGGACTATTGTCCTCATCTTTATTGTTATCTATACAAATGGACACATAGCGTAGTGGATAAAGACATGGGTCATGACAGTTCTAAGTGATAATTATCTCAAGGCTGCAGGTTCAATCATGGCCAAAGGCCACAGTAACATAGAATAATAATTAACACAGCTTAACACCTGTACCCAGCTATGGTTAGTGGAATGAGAACAGGATATCCCCGTGGATTGAATAAAGAGTTGGGTTCAAAGTTCCCTAATGGCCCCCGATTAAAGCAAGAAGCTTTCCGAGTTCGAAAAGAAGGTTCCCCAAGTTCGAGAAGGCTCCCGAGTCCGACAAGATGCAAAATAAAGGAAAATTGTGAACAGTGTTTTTCTTTGATTAACTCTTTCCATATCATTACTCTTAGATTTAATTAGTCGCAATTTAAATTCTTTTTCAAATTCTTAGACGCAGCCAAAAAAAAAAAAAAAAACCAAAAATCAGGGAATTAACAGAATGTAATGAAATTTTCTGTGTTGATATATCAATAAATAAAAATGTAATGCACCAGTTATTTTATTTAAAAACGTTTACAATTTTTCAGGTTAGTTAACTTTGAACCACGTGTATTTGAGAATCTGTGTTACGCTTCAAATGATGGGATATTTCTAATGTTGTATACCCTTTCTTACTTCTTACTTCTGGTCGTATTTTCTTCTGGCTGGCTTTGGTTCTATCTTCTAACATCTTGACTCGGTCTGGAATCTTCTAAGGTCTGGACTTTCTTAGGGACTTCGGGTCTGGTCTTCTATTGGGGATTTCTCTTTATCAGAAGCCCTGTGTCATTGTTAGTTTTTTTAGGTAATAACACAAGACTTCGATTTACTTTGATCTTCCTTTATTTTTAAATCCCCACACCAGACATCTGCGCAGGTGAGACTTACATCCTACAAGCTCGGCTCCTACCTTCTAACTGAGTGAGACTTACTTACTATCTAAACCGGAAAAGAGGGTCCTCTCTACCGGTTCTCACGGTATCCACCGGAAGGTTAAGACTAAGGTCACGCCTTGTCACTCATCCTTCAAGGCCGTGGGCTGTAGCTTTTAACGGCCATGTTGATTTCTACACAATTGCCATAAATATTAGGTATCTAATAATTATGTAACACTAAGCTCACCATCTATTCACCAGAGAATTTATTCTATTTAAATAAAGTCTTATTATTATTGTAATCTGGGTCCTTCTGCTCAATTATAATAAGCTAACCATCA
>CM042138.1:77498144-77505644 GCA_023376005.1 Doryteuthis pealeii | reverse complement strand
AGAAACCCTTGAAGAACAACAAGTGTGTTAGTATTTAACCTATTGCTTAGGGATGAGGAGGTTCATACCTTTACCAAAGATGATATTTCCATTAGCAGAAATATGTATCAGTATGTACTTGGTAATCTATTGTTCTACGGTGGGTTTTATCGCATAGATTATTCTGTCAATATAATGTTAAATATACGGGATTAGTTAGTTATTATAAAGTTCACAATATTATCATATATATATATATATATATATATATATATATATATATATATATATATATATATATATATATGAGTAAAGAAATAACAACAGATTTAGAGAATTAGCATATAGTCTATTTCAGGGAGCTTAGACAAATAGTCTAAATCTCCCGACTCATCAGATGCGAATGATGAGTCGGGAGATTTAGACTATTTATTTGTCTAAGCTCCCTGAAATAGACTATAATGCTAATTCTCTAAGTCTTTTGTTATTTCTTTACTCATATATGTGACTCTAACATTAAGAGCGCACATTGAGCTCTCAAACTGCGACTTGGTTTTGTTTAAATAAAACTATTGTGTCGTAAGGAAGATTTCTTCTTTTGGATTTATATATATATATATATATATATATATATATATATATATCGAAAAAAATAAGCAGAAATTGTATCAGTACTATTGAACGACTGTACCAGTTGAACCTTGAAGAAACGCCTACAGAATAAGCCAGATGGGAGCTGCACAAGATTGAGACATGTTGTCTTAAACAAATCGTGGAAAAGCACCCACAAGGATGCAGCTGTACGGCCACATGTCCCGTATCACGCAAACCATACGGGTTAGACGAACAAGGCATACAAGACACTGTTGAAGAAGCAGATACGAACTTATAAGTGACGTTCTCTTGTGGACACCTGCACATGAACACACCTGTGTATACCGTCTTGCAACGATTTACATCGCTCAGCTTTATGCCGATTCTAAATGCTGCACGGCAGACCTCCAGAGGGCGATGACCGGCTGGTGAGAGAGATACTAATGCATATCTGTACTATCAGCATGACATGATGATATACATAATATATATATATAAGAAGATAAAATCACACGTCGGAAAAAGAAGCCTAAAAAGACACAAAAATTCAATTTCGTCGGAAAAATAAAAACAAAACCATGATTTGCTATACAATGAATTTTTAGAAAAGTTTGTTGTGTGTTGGTTCAAGGTAATGTTTATGTTAAATGCAACATTAAAGAAACAAGCAAAACAGTACAAATAATCACAAAAAAGTTTGAGTCGTAATAATATTGCCCTTTATATGTGCATTACAAATTATATCAAATGAACAACAAGTTACAAAGATGTGGTTTGGTTAATGAATTTTCCTTTTTACAAATTCTTATTAGTGTTATGGCTTACTTGTATTTGTTCCCCCAATCTGAGGACGATTAGGATTTGTGAAATTGTTTGCTTCCTAACCATTGCCTTCCTGAGAGATTCTCTACTACAAGAATACTCTTTTCCCCTGCTTTCAGAATGCCCCTTAGTTTGCAGGAGTTTTGAAACTTTGGTGTCGGTCAGTCTGGTTTTATCTATTTTTAGAATACGATCTTTTGTGTTTGTTCCTGCAAACTTGGCCTAACAAGGATCTACAGATTAAGATCCATTAAAAGTTCTCAAAACGTAGGTAGAGTCGATTAAAGAACCGAATAAGAAACTAAAACCTTCGACCCGAATTTCACGGAAAATGATTTTCAGGAAAGTTCCATTCCGGTGAAACCCAGGTAGTATGCATCTCTCTCTCTCTCTCTCACACACACACACACACACACAAACACACGACCACATACACACACACACATTTATATATATATTTTTTGAGGATATGTGCTTAATTGAAGTCATACCTAATTTTGAAAATTAATTAGTTAATAATTAATGAATTTAGGCGGGCATATATGTTCAAATGTAAGGCTAAACGAATCGAGAAAATGTCATTTTTTCGATTCGTTTAGCCTTACATTGAACATATATTCGTTTATTGAACATATATTCCCGCCTAAATTCATTAATTATTAACTAACTAATTTTCAAAATTAGGTATGACTTCAATTAAGCACATATCCTCCAAAAATTGTCGACTTAAAGCCATATAAAAATAAACACATTTGTTCGTTTACTTGGCCTCATATATATATATATATATATATATATATATATATATATATATATATATATATATATAAACGATAGTTGCCACTCCAAGATCGGCTATGTTCATTGAATAACATGATTCACAAAAGAACAATCCACCATACCATGAACGGATATGGCTTTTCAAGGCAAAAATAATGTTAAAGACTCGGTAACAATTTTGGTAGACATGATATCTTGTATTACCTTGAATTGCTGTTTAAGAATTTCAATACATCTTAGTCTTTTTTTTAAAAAATCTCTTTTAACAAGTTAGCTCTCAGCGGTCACCTTAAATTGAACTAAACAATTTAAAAGTTTGAGAGTGTCAATGCAGCCATCTTTATTTAACTGTCATATTTCTTAATGATGCAATCGAGTGTTTAACTCAATCAATAGAAAATCTTTTAGAAACTAATATTCTATCTTTAACAAGTGTTATTAGCGAGACAAATAACTTCATTTAGTTTAAATACAAATTGACAAAAGGACAGTTTCATACTTTTCGAAACACGATATACACTGCTGGCCAAAATATTAAGGCCCATGAAAATAAAGAAAAATATAAACTTTTGTGGTTGGTATTATTTATATTTTTCGGACTGCTGTCCTCATTGCTATATGCACAACGTTTCGGTCGTTGTACCTTCCGGCTTTCTTCATGTGTTTTTTGTTGAACTCAAGAACCTTGAACTTTAATATTCCGCGGTATTCAACCAAACCTGTTTAAATAAGACACACACACACACACACACACACACACACACACACACACACACACACACACACACACACACATATATATATATAATATATATATATATATATACAAGTTTTGTTGAACTGTACAGACAATTCTTGTCGGACAAGTTTTTGGTTGATCCTTTCTAATTTTCGGGCCATCTTTTTGGTTTCAGGGTGTAACTGGTGTAATAGTCCACCAAATGTTTCAAAACGAGTGCTTTCGGCAATACAGTTTGCCATCATCAGATAGGAAACGATGGGATGGTTTCCTGTCTCGTTTTTAACGAGAACGATTTAGAAGGAATTAGAAGTGGGAGGTAATAACAATTAGTAGTGGGAGGTTGTAGGAATATATATATATATATATATATATATATATATTATATATATGATATATATATATAGATATAGATATAGATAAAAAGGTATTAAAACACACAATGCTGTTGAAATGAAAATATTTTATATCATGAGGTTGGCGGAGAAACGCGTAGCGGATGTGCTAATGACGAAACGATCGCATGACTTGCACACTTTTCGGAACAACAATGCTTCCGTTTTGAATTTAAATTATTTTATGCTTCTCTCTCTCGATTAAAAACAAGCTCTGATGATGATTTTTATAAATCAAAATATTATTCAATATTAGCTGGAATATGATATAAAATATTTTCACTTTAACAGCATTGTGTGTTTTCATACCCTTTTATCTATACATATATCGTAATATCATTTATATATATATATATATATATATATATATATATATATATATATATATATATATATATAAAGTACACTTCGCTTGACTGGCTATTGAAAAAGATATTGCTGTAAGATGTATGATTCATGCTTGGCTTTTGAATCATGAAAAGATGAATCAATAAAAATACTCCGCCCAACGAGTAAGGGTTTGGAACATGTTTGCTCTCAACGGAACATATGCCAGTTGGCAAGAAGCAGATTTTGTAAAAAATGTGGCTCTCATTCATGAATCAATAAAAATTCAAGTATCATTTATTTGCCTAACAGCAAAAGTGCATGAGTTGTAATCTTACCTGAATATTTCGTAGAGAAGAAAAGACCAAAATCTGTGATTCGTTTATGAATCACTGATTATTTATTTATGCAAATAAAAAACCGACATTTAATCATTGTTTGTAAGCGACGAGACCATGGAGCGCCTGAGGTACTTGGTAAAAACTGGCAGCGAAAGACACTAGTTTTTATTAGCGTACTAGATATGTCAGAAAAGTTCCAGGACTGGTGTCACAAAAAAATTATTTCAAATCCAAACTACAAACTATAAGTAATCCCCTTCAAAGTATCCCCTAGAGTCTAATGCACGTTTCCATCCTTCTCTGCTACGCGTACATACACTCCTCGAAGGATTCTTCCGGGATTCTCCGTAACTCTGTCATGCACATCCTCAAAACGGGGTCCCTTGATGACCCCTTTGAGTTTGGGGAAGAGGAACAAATCACATGGAGCCAGGTCGGGAGAGTAGGGAGGTTGCTCCTGCACGGTGATGTTCTTTTGGATCAGGAACTCTCGGATGCTTAGGATAGTGTTGGCAGGTTTTTGTCATGGTGAAGCACCCACGAGTTGTCCTGCCACATCTCTCACATCTTCTCACGCACTGAACGAAAAAACACCACAGTATCTCTTTGTAGACATGCTGGTTGATCGTTAAGCCCAGTGGCAAGAACACGCAGTGGACGATACTCCTCACATCGAAGATATTTTCGCAAATGAATCAAGTTAAGTAAGACTAAAAAGAAAAACCAGAAGACAAGTCTTGTACCTCTGCCAATCCCCAATATAATTTAGAGCCTCTGTTCAAACTGCACCTCTGTATCTGATATTTTGTAAATAAAGCGCACCACGAGGCTCATTTATAACAATCGGATGCAGTGGTAAGATTGAGACAAAAAAAAAAAGATTGTAAACGATGCTCCAAGATTGTACTTTTTGACACACCTTGTATATAACGTTCCATTCATTAATTTTTTCAGAATACAAGGTGTGTCAAAAAGTACCAAGTTTAAAGCTGTATTCAGAAAGATAAAAATAAAGTAAGAATGGAACGTTATTTTTTTTTCAGAATACAAGATGTATCTAAAAGTACAAAAAATCTCGATAATGTTTGTCACACCTTGTATAGAACTTTAGATAGATTTTTCCGTAGATCTTTGATTTACTTTTGATTTTCTTTTGCACTCAATTACGCTCACACGCACACACACGCACGCACACACACGCACACACACATACACACACACACACACACACATATATATATATATAGAGAGAGAGATAGATAGATAGGCCCACACGTGACTCCACACAAATACATGCACAATGATGTATATATGTACCGTAATACTTGTTAGAAAATTACTATTTGTACTGACCTCTTTGGCTTGATAACATCGCATTAGACAACAATTATTCAATGAAAATAATAAGAGAGACTCAATGATTAATATATATATATATATATAATATATATATATATATATATATATATATATATATATATGAATTTAACATTTTGAAAAAACAATTAGTAATTTCAAAATGTTAAATTCATTCTGTCGATTAACTTCCATTATATATATATATATATATATATATATATATATATATATATATATATATATTAGTTTCAGGAAAAAAGACTTAACCACACAAAAAGAAAAAAACACAAATAAGATTGTCCGAAGAAAAGCAAATGATACAGATAAAGAACCTGAACGAGTTAATAGAATAAACATAAGAGAGAGAGAGAGAGAGAGAGAGAGAGAGAGAGAGAGAGAGAGAGAGAGAGAGAGAGAAGAGAGAGAATGAAGGAGAGAATCATATTCTTCCGTGTAGTCAGCGTGACATGATGATGATGATGATGATGATGATGTGTATACCGACATTTTTCTATTTTCCAGAAATAATAAATCAACACTCATACATAAATTTGTATAGTTTCGTCGTTTTAATTATACACAAATATTGATATATTCAATGACAATTATTTTCCTTATTATTTAATCATTGAAGAATTTTACCTAAACATCTAATTTAACTAACTGAATAGCTTCACACTTACTAACATATAAAGACAGAGACATAAAAAAACATCCGTATATACATATATATGCGTATGCACACACACACACACACACACACACACACACACACACACACACACACACATTCGAGTCACACATGGAGCAGTCGCCCATGTCTATAACCTTGCTGATGAGACCTAATATGTTGAAATGTACATTAAGGGATTGACATTTTCTCGATTTGTTTAGCCTTAGATTTGAACATATATGTCCGCCTAAATTCATTAATTATTAACTAATTAACTTTCAGAATTAGGTATGACTTCAATTAAGCACATATACTCCAAAGATTGTTGGCTTAAAGCCATATAAAAATAAACACATTTGTTTGTTTACTTAACTTTATACTGCCGTGTAGCAAGTCAATAAAAAGTGGAATATAGATAAGTTTCAAAACAAACGTAGAATGTGTGGAAATGGCAAGCTAGTGTAAATATATATATATATATATATATATATATATATATATATATATATATATATATATATATATATATATATATATATATATAAGTTAGCGTAGCTTGGACATGAAGTCAAATGAGCTGGGTTACTGACATAGGTTTCTCGCCTATGCGATTTTCAAATAATGTGGTTTGGTTTGAAAAACGCATAGGCGAGAAACTATCAGTAATAAAACACCGTTCATACCCGCTACCCTAACTTAAATATAAATAGTCTATCCACGATATTAAGCACTAATTACTTATAAAGATGGGGCCGGGTTGGCTCAGTCGGTAGAGCGTTCGGCTAGAAACCACAAGGTTGCTAGTTCGATACCGGTCCCCGCCAACTCAGCGTATGAGTAGCACAGGGATCTGTGCGGTAAAGTAAGGAGCTGATGGTAGGTGTGGCGCTCCACCTCAGATGCTAAAAAACAATCTCCTTGGTCTAGCGCTATTGAAAAGGGGATTGACTCCCTCGCTGATTGGCTGATACCGACTTTAGGCCGCCCCGTTGACTTTACTTTACTTACTTATAAAGATAGCACTCTATAACATCAATATTAATATATATGTTAGGAGAATACTTAACACTTCTGCTTACACACACACACACACACACACAACACACACACACACACACACATATATATATATAATATATATATATATATATATATATCATAGGAAATGGACTTGTCGCCCGAGTTCAATTCCTGGACGTGGTAATTGCTTTTCACTTAGTGCTAATACCCTTGGGAAAGGTATGGATTCTACTCTCACTCCAGCTATAGGTAAATAGTAGGGCAGTTTGGGCTCTTTAATCTTGGTTAGGCAACCGGTCTAGGAGAAGGAAAACTCTGAATTCAAACCTGTTAAACGCTTAAGAAATTGACCTTGTGTCACATCCTGCTCGTGCGGAGGGGTTGGTGAATATATATATATAATATATATATATATATATATATATATATGTGTGTGTGTGTGTGTATGTATCGGGAGAGTAGCTAACATTT
>CM042138.1:77460644-77493144 GCA_023376005.1 Doryteuthis pealeii | reverse complement strand
AAAAAAAAAGTCACATCGTTTATCAAACACCTTGTATTTCAAAAGAAACGGTTATAAACGTAGGAAATTGGCTCGGCTACGCGAGTTCAAAATCACAACGATGCTATCTGAATTTTCCATAGCGCTAATACCCTTGGGATAGGTACAGCGCTCCATCGTAGTGTATTGATTAGCAAGATAGTCTCACAGATCCATTTCTATTGCCACCATGTCGGTTGGAGTGTTAGAATGCACCGACTGCACCTCTGCAGAGGGGTAAGACTCTCCTAATGGGGTCACCTGTTGGCAGTGGGTGGCGACCCGTGATGCTTAAGGATAGAACCCAGGTGGATGAGCAGTTCATGACTTGCAATACTCCGCTTGGGCTAGACGGGCCGTCGGAGAGGCCCTCTCCGATCAATCAGCTGGTCACGTCAAGCCCTAGCACCTATATGATTTTCCCAAAGCTATTGCCTTTATGGCAAGCCCCAACCCCTTTTTATCATATGGGTGCTAGAAGGCGGTGACTGAGGGCCTACATGTCCTGGGAATGACGTTAAACTCTTTCTGATGGTGAGGTTCCAGTTTTTGGAGGTTTGTGGAATGTGGAGCACCCCTTCATCACCATTGCTCATGGTCCACTCAGACCTGGAGTGGTATTATCTGCTAGGGTCCCATCTATGGGTTAAATAGAAAAATGTATTTATAAAAAAATGATATTATCCATTAAGACTTGATTTATTTCAAAACTTTATCGGCATTAAATGACCCAATGAGGTTGATATGCCGTAAAACAAAACAAAACAAAACCAATCCAAACCATTTCTACTGAAGAGTGAGATCTGTACTCGCTGCATGCCCCATACTTGTGACCTCCTATCACATCATACCCGTGGATATATGGGTTGGCATCCTTCCGTCTACGAGAGACGATGGCGTAGTATCCAATTTTCTTTTAACTACGTGACCTAGGCGGTTTCATATGGAGGATAAGCTGTTGCCCAAGCAGCAAATCCCTCTCTCCACAGTGCCGCTGTGTTCCAAAGGAAAGATAAAGAACCAATGCAGTTTGGCAGTGGTAGTGTCCCAGGAGTTGCTGGGTAGCACTGGATTTCAGCGTCACACCACCTTAGTGACTCCTGCTCCTGATTTTGATGTTGGGTAATAGGGCGTTCCTTCATGGTGTAATGGTTAGCAAGCTAGTCTCGTAAATCCATGACTACTGAATAGCGCATTCGATCCTCGCAGGATGCCCCATACTTGACACCTTGTATCACATCCTACCCCTAGCGAACGAGTTGGGTAACAGGGCGTCCCATCATGGGGTAATTGTTTGTAAGATAATCACGCAGGACCATTACTAGGGAATAGCGAGCTTGGTCCTAGTTGAATGACCCATATTTGTGATTTTGTGTCACATCCTTCCCGTGGTGAACTGGTTGGGTAATCGAACATTCCATCTGGATGGTAAAATTCCATTACATGCTGAATAGTGAATTCGATCCTCGCTGGATTCCCCACAAAGCAAATAAATTGTATTACTCCATACACTCGGTTTGATTTCTTTGTTTCATGACATAACCTTTGTGAGTCATTTAATGCCAAAGCTATCCTTGAATAAGAACAGTAGTGGTAATATTAAACCCATAGCGGTAGATGAGGAAGTTCATAGCTTTCCCAAGCGCCAGATGCAGTTTAGTGTCATAACCAGGACATCCCATTTTTATGTAAATGGTTGAAAGTGATAGGGTTATGGGTTAAGTAGATAAGAATTATCGTTAAAATTGACCACTCACTACGAATGAATAAACCAAAAAAGTATTAGGCATGAAATAACCCAAGGGTTGACACGCCGTAAAATCCAACCAACCACAGTTTTTTCTCAGATTTGTCTAAAGGAAACAGAAGAATATTATAGAGTTTTCAAAATGCGAATGAAAAAATGTATATCTATTCCAGAATTGATATAACACAAAACCTCGTCGGCATAAAATAATCCGGCAAGGGTTGACATGCCATAAAATTCAACCAACAAACCAAACAACCGGAAACTCGTATATTAAGACTCTCATTACATGCTGAAAATGTATATTCACAATTTTTATTTTCTGTTTAATATGGGTTAAATTGATTGAGAATGAGTTTTAAAAAAGTGTTTAAAAATTGAATTAAAAAAATGAATACCCATCAAGAATGAATAAGAAAAAAAGTATTCGGCATAAAATAATCCAATAGTTGACATGTCATGAAACCCAACCAACCAACCAACCAACCAACCATTGCTGGAACTCCAACGGGCACCACCAATCCTGTTTTACCGTCAGATGCAGTTTAGTGTCATCACCAGGAAAATCATTTTTATGCCGACGGAGTGGTTTATTGTCGGTATCAGCCAGTCAGGAAAGGAGTCTATTCCCTTTTTACTAGCGCTAGACCAGGGAGATTGTTTTTGCGTCTGAGGTAGAGTGCAACACCAATCATCAGCTCCCCATTTTACCCAACATATCCCTGTGCTACTCATACGCTGAGTTGGCGAGGGCCGGTATTGATCCTGGAACCTTGTGGTTCCGAGCCGGAAGCTCTACCAACTGAGCTATGGTTGCTATCACCTCTCTGCAGGGAATACAGTTATCGTAGACTAATCTGCGCCGACAAAGTAGTATTGTATTAGAGCATCTAGCTTAATCTTGAAAATCGATAACCCAATAAGAATGAATAAAACAAAAAAGTATTCGGCATAAAATAATCCAAGGGTTGACATGCCATAAAAATCCAACCAACCAACCAACCAATCAACCAACCAACCAACCATTCCTCGAACCCCAACAAGCACCACCCTTCCAGTTAAACCGTCAGATCCAGTTTAGTGTCATAACCAGGACACCATTTTTACATAAATGGTTGGTATTACCTTTCTGCTGGGAATACAGTCATCGTAGACTAAGCTGCGCCGACAGGGTAGTATTGTATCAGAGCATCGAGCTTAATTTTTAAGAATTCGTGCAAAATCAGCTGTGAAATTGGTTTTTCTGTTCCTAAAAAAAATCAGGATGACTTTAAGGGCTAAAAAGACGCTTACGTTGTTTTTTCTGTAACACACCTGAGTGGATTTAATGAAAAATTGGAACGTTTGGAAGAATGGATAGAACTAAATTGTCGAAAATATGTAATTTTGAGAAGAACTACTCTTCCTTTTCATAACCATTTTATTATTCTATTTTATCAAAATCTCGTTTTATAGGATCGTAGACGTTATTTATCGTCAGTGTTGAGATTAAGATAAAACTGCGAAGCCTTTAATAGCGACGTCGGTAAGCTGGTATTAAAAGAGTACAGAAAAAAAAGAGATTAGTTTTGAAAACGGTAAAGCATCTTCGTTATTGATAGAAAAGAGTCGAAAATAGAAATTATAATAGCTGTTCAAAGTTTGAATTACATGGAGAGAACTATGTCTCGAAATTTGCTCGCTACATCGGGATATAAGCGGAACCTAAATCAGATTCGGAAAACAACCGAGAAATTGACCGAGATCTATAAAAAAAAATCCTAATATACACAGGTACCTTGATTAAGAGTGCCCAAGCTTACGAGTATTCCAATTTATTGAAGAATAATTAAAGTCCAATTACCGTCGAACTGGGAAGACAAGGTAGCAAACGGTTGTAACTCAATACAATCCCGAAAGCTACGAAGTCCACGCCAAAATGACAGAGTATATATAAGACTCCACAATGTCATTCAAATCAGGCAGTCAAGCAGCCAATCAGAACTCAAGGAATGGAATCACCCAAATCACCCAGATTCATGGATGGATCATTCTTGAGTCCTATTTATACCAGCTGTCTTGGACACTGTGGAAATTGTTCTTAGCTGCTGTTATTCAAACCAACAGTAGGCTAACTGACTTCAATAAGGCGCTGCGAACAGGATGAGGTCATATACCAGTCACAGTATGAATTATTTCCGTGACTACCACATGTGTCTCCGGCCAGCTGCTCTTTCAATGCCCTCTGTGCCCACGCTATGTTCCAAACTGGGATCGATGCAATTTGGTTGAAGTGTCTTTGTGACGGGTTAGTAGAATTGAGCTGCCATGATTGCTGGCAACTCTAAAAATGAGGTAACAATAACAATGGTTTTAGTCATATTTAATGAATGAGTACGTTTAGCACACTAGGTCGGAGAGAAAAGACACGATGAGGAGCTTTATCGGGCATTTTTGTATGTGGACCCATGCTGCAAAGTCTATTTCTCCTAGTGGCAATTTTCTTATTTCAGCAATCATGAATTCCCCGTGGCTTTGCGACAAACTTAGTATTTGGTGATCCGGCCTCAGACTAAATGTTTACAATTCAGAGTGAGGGTTTTATAGGAAAATTTATATCTATTTTTGTCATTGAAATTCGATCAACAAGTGCTAAGCCTTAGCCCCCAAATCCAAGGCTACGCTTCTGACAGCTTGATAAACCTGTCATCTGATTTGTTAGCCCCAGAAAGCATCTCAACTTTAGGTCACTACTGTAACCTTTTCTTCTATCCAAAAACATAATATGATATCAGAATTTATATGGTATCTTGATTTTTGCATTTTGCATTTTAACAAAACCATTTACGTTAACTAAAAAAATACCTTCTACACTTTTCTTTTTCTTTAAAAATTAGTTGACGCTGTAACGTAGGTGCAAAGTTATTAGATACTTTGCATACAAATAACTCCGACGAAGGTTAATAGACAAAACATTTAATATATACAGCACATGGATAACAGTTACATATATAAAGAGTACATAAAATAGGATAAAGACACATTCCTGAATGGTACATTATAACATATAAAAGTACAGACATGAGACTAGGAATAGTCCATGCTGTGAAGACTTACAGTAATGTAAGGGGGTGGCGCCCCAACGAGAGGGGTTAGATACAATCTACCCCATGTGGCTCGTAGTTACTGAAACAGAAAAAGAGGCCGAAAAGGTTTGAACCCGGCGCTTAAATACTATGGTGCCCTAGCGGGCACCAGCAAACTAAAAGGGGCAGACAACTCCACCAGGCAAATGCAAACTAACGCTATAACGCCAACAAAAGAACTCATCGTGTCTTAATGAGCTGTCACCCTGTCGATTATTTGCTTTGTGTTGCCAGATAAGATTTGAGGCACGAGTGAGTTTCAGATACGCCTATGTTGATAAGTTCTCTGCCGTAATAAATTTAGAGACTGAAATGTTTTTAGAGAAAAAGCACGTGATTCATTACATTCAAGTTTATTATTTCTTATATTATACAGTGCTTTTTTTTTTCAAGAACATAACAAAAACAATTAGGGTTTTTTCTTTTTTGTTTTCTGGCTGGAACGGATTAATGACATTTCAGATTATTTAAATGGGGAAATAAATTTGATATACGAGTAAAATTAGTTACGAGCGGAACGAATTAAACTCGGAGGTCAGGGCCCTTGATAATCACTGGGAAATATTCCAAAGACGATTGTAGACACTCTGAAAAAATATAAAGATCAGTCAATGAACAGAACAGATTAGGTATTTACCCAACCCGTTAGTCAAAGGTAGGATATGATTATTGGTCACAAATATGGGACATCCTGCGAGAATCAAAGTCAATATTCAGCAGAGATGTATCCCTGAAATTAGCTTGCAACCCATTACACCACGATGGTTACCCCCAAAACAGAACAGAATACAATAATGTTGAATTCTCACCGTAAAGCCGTGGTGATAGCACGGATTCCCTTGATTCTCTCTCGCTAACGCTCCCTTTTGACAATCCATCTGGGCAGGTCCTCTGCACGGTATTCGTAAGTGATATTCTTCTGTAGAAACGTACACATGGACACACCAATATAAGCCACTCAGTAAAAGAACTACATAAATCAATTCAGTGCAGATACTGGATGCCATCCGGGAGATCTGCCTGGAGCGAGGTATTTGATCTAGGCGTACTCCAACATCTGTTCAATAATACAACTTCCCTCGACGCTGTTTTCATTATAACAGAGATACTAAATTCATCATCATAGAGGGAATTGAAAAAGACATCAACATACAATTAGTAATCGAAAAGCTGAAGACACATGGTGTAAACAAATTAAAAAGTATAACCCATAACTTACAAACAAGAAAGATTCTCGACCCGAGTTCAAATCTGGACGAGGTTGTTTTGCATATCACCTTACGCTAATACCTTGGTAAAGGTATGAATCCACATATTCTACTCCAGTTATGAGTAAATAGTAGGGACTGGGCTCTTATCCTTGGAAAGGTAACAAGTCTAGAAGAAGGAAAACTCAGAATCCAAACCTGTAACTCCGCTTAAGATATATATATATATAATATAATATAATATATATATATATATATATATATATATATATATATAAACCCATGTATTGTTGAATACCACGAATATTTCTTATTAATGTTTTTCAAACCTCGTATAGTTTGTCTTGTATCGGGTCCAAGTGATAGAGAAAATGTCCATAATTTTCCCAAGCGCTTTCGAAGGTTTTGATGGTAATGGACACGGCGACTCGATTTCATACACACACACACACACACACACACACACACACACACACACATATATATATATATAATATATATATATATATATATATTAAAAAGCAACATCGGCCCCCCCCTCACTGATTGGTTACTATATTAATAGTTGGAGTATTACGAACAATTGATATTTTAATATACACTTTTTATATAATTATACACTTTTTAAAATAATTTTACTTCAGGCTCTTTGAGTCTTATTATAAACTATAATGCTTCTGATTTTTTTTAATTAAAAATAAAATTCATTTTATTTAATACTGACAGTGCATTTTTTGATAAAAAAAATTCCAACTTTTGACTAGCAGCGTTCTGTTTTGCGCATTCTTTCTTCTAACGGTCATTTCATCCCGTCTTATTTTTTGTTGAAGACCGATCCACATGCGTCGATACAGAATTCCGAGGGACCTCACATCATATAATATATATATATATATATATATATATATATAATATATAATATATATTATATATAGCCAAAAGCAAAAAATCAAGTGATGACAATTTAACAAGATGTTCTTTAATCAAGTAACGGATATACAACTTCGACAGTAAATTTTTGTCCCTTATTTTGTGGCTTATCAACTACTTTGAAAACTTTTTAAAAAACCATCTAGAACATTTTCACGAGTTTTTTCTCCCTGACGATTACCTCAAGTTGAAACTAGTTGAAAACAAAAAAGATAAATAGCGTAAGAGATTATTCTATTTGCCTTATCAATTTTGTTCATCTTTTCAATTATGGAAACAAGACAAGGTAGAAGAACACTCTACACCCAAGAAGGAAGACTTGACACCACTACCCGTAACTAACAAAAACACAACAAACCCAAAGGACAAACAAACAGAACTCCTAGCCGAGAGACTCAACAAAAACCTGGCAAAACCAGTCACACCTACAATTCTTACAAAAAGATATGTTAAAGGGGCTGGTTTATCTCAGTCGGTAGAGCATTCATCAGGGAATCGTCAGGTTCCGAGTTCGATACCAGTCCTTGCCAACTTAGCGCATGAAGTAGTACAGCCAGCTTGATGTGATCTGGTCGTTAAAGCATCTGGGGATGACATTAGGTGTGGCATTCTACCTTAGCAAAAACAATTCTCTCAATTTCATTATCTATCAGTGATTCTTCATCTATTTTATCGCCAGTTGCAGGGGATAGAATTTTCCCAAATATAGCAACTCCTGTGTTTATTATTTCTTTAGTCATTAATATTAGTTAAATATATAGGCCAAGCCATTTTCTTGATATTCCTCTCTCTCTCCCCCACGCTCACTCTCTCTCTATCTCTATCTCTGTAAACACACACACACACTCACGCACACACACACACACACATTCGAGCAAATTACAAAACCATTTTATAAATATATATATATACATATATATTGTAAATACTATATATGGCTAAGATAATAGGAAAATCACACAGATGTTGTTCAAATATTTATTTTTTTTTGCTGATATTGCAATATTTCGATCTGTTAAAATTCTTCTTCAGTGAATATTATGTTATTAAAAAGACAATTTTATGAAAGTTGTTCTGTTTTGTGATAGGATAATTTTATACCGCTATATATATATATATATATATATATATATATATATATATATATATATATAAGAGAGTTTTATAATTTGCTTGAAGCATTGTGTATATATTGGTTAGGAGGTTGATTTAGAAGGCTATCACAATGCAGGTGTAAAGAAAAATAATAATACGGTAACAATGATGTTGTGTGTTAACCTGTATTTAATTCTTGAATTTTCGAGATAATATCTCTTTTTTAAAAGATCACTGGAACTGAAGCATTTCTTTTAAAAAAGAAATGCCATAACTAGGCTGCTTCAGTTCCAGTGATCTTTTAAAAAAGAGATATTATCTCGAAAATTCAAGAATTAAATACAGGTTAACACACAACATCATTGTTACCGTATTATTATTTTTTTCTTTACACCTGCATTGTGATAGCCTTCTAAATCAACCTAATAACCAATATATATATATATATATATATATATATATATATATATATTGTAAATGCTGAAAACATTTTCGCAGATACTAAATTTCTTACAATCGTTGATATCGAACCTCGGCCCAAAAGTTCCTGATTTGAGACCCAACGCCCTTTAGGAATCATCTCCGTATGATTAATAATATAACTTCTCAGATCCACAGAACCTTCGATAATGCCAAACTTATCCTTCGACTGAGAAGAACGTCATCGACCGGACCCGACACTCAGCACTACCCAAATCTTTAATACGTTCCTTGGCATTTTGGCAAATGGTCGTCAGTTCCCCCCTTTTCCTTGCCAAATTCCATATGAGAACCAGGCTGGGCAACTGTCACCAGCGTTATTGAGCTACCCCGAGTTCAATTAGCTTTCGATAAATATGAAGTTTTGTCTATTTCAAATGGTCCGATCGCAGCGACCGGAGATATCTTGGTTGATAAGGTCTTCGAACTGAGGTCAGTTGAGCAGTATGGCCAATATAGAATAAAATCTGAAGGATTCAGTGAACAAAGGTATCTTCAAAAATACGGAAATCAGTGATGAGGCAAATAGGGAGGGAAAGATTGCAACCAGCATTAATCTATATGTTTGCTTTCGTTGATGAATTCACCTATCTATCTATCTACCCCCTCTCTCTCTCTCTCTCTCTCTCTCTATATATATATATATATATATATATATATATATATAGTATTTGATAATTTGCTTGAAGCATTGTTAAGTAAAGTATATAATTATTTATATTTTAAAGGCAATTACAATGCATATAAAATAAAATAGAATATTATCTAATGTCTGATCAATTTCGAAGTATCTTTCAAAAACAGTCTCTGAAGATGAAGATACTTCGAAATTGATCAGACATTGGACAACATTTTATTTCATTTTATACGCATTGTAATTGCCTTCAATATATATATATATATATATATATATATATATATATATATATATATAAGGTATGTCAAAATGTATTGAGATTATTTGTACTTTTTGACGCACCTTTTATTCTGAAAAAATAACCTTTCATTTATTCTTCATTTCTATCTTGATAAATACAGCTTTAAACTTGGTACTTTTTGACACACTTTGTTTTCTCAAAAAAAAAAAAAAAAAAAAAAGAAAGGTGAATGGGACGTTATGATACAGTTCCAAAATCGACCTACCCTACTGATGAGGGAACTTGGCTAATGATTTTTTCAGTTAGGATTGGGAGTTGTTCGGTGGTCAGTGTCTGTTTTCTATTTATATAGGTGTAAATGACTCCCGCATTTTATAACAGGATGGCCTGATAAGTTTTATAACAAGACAAAATGGATTAACATTTTTGTCCGAAATAACGTGTTATCTAGGTTGCCAGATTTTTTTGTGCATATAGTCCGTATGTAAACAAAATCTGGCACCCTATATAACACGTTATTTCGGAATTTGTGTGTACGTGTTTATTGTAGATATGATCCTTTATAATAAGTAAGTAAAGACGGCGGAGTGGTCTATTGTTGCTATCAGCCAGTCAGCGATGGAGTCTATACCCTTTTCACTCGCTGAGTTGTCGAGAGCCGGTATTGAGCCCGGAAAGATGTCGTTCGTTGGCTGATGCGCAACACAATATTCCAGCTATATTGCCTCTACGTTTAAACTTGACTAAATCAAAACAAGTATTCAGTATGTTGAACTTTTAATTTCTGTAAGTATACATGTATATATATATTCTCCCTCCAGCTATGGGTAAATAGTAGGACAGACTGGGCGCTTCCACATTGATTAGGCTACAGTTTAAAGAGAAAGAAAACTCTGAATTCAAACCTGCTTGAGAAATTGAACTTGTGTCGCCTCCTGATCGTGCGGAGTGGTTAGTAGATATATAGTGATTTTTTTTTAAATTAAAGGGAAGAAAATAAAGTGCTTGATTACAATTAAAGAGCTGTATTTATTATATTCTATACATTATTGACAGAACGCGGTTTATAACGGATATTCATTTAGATTACATTTCCAAGGCGCTTTATCTGACGATTGGCTTCTAAATGCCTTGAAACTGACGGTAATAATCTGCCAGAAATGTATATAATATAATATAATATAATATGATATATATAAGTGTTTTATAATTTGCTTGAAGCATCGTGTTTAAATTGGTTTGCTGGTTGGATTTGATGCCTATTACAATGCAAGTGTAAAGAAAAATGAAGTAACTATGATGTTGTTTGTTTAGCTTTGATTTATTGCTAATACTTCGAGATTTTTTCTTCAGAGGATTTCTGAAATACTGGAGCTGTTGCTAGGAATTGTCTATTCCGTTTTATGCCTTATATCTTCCAAATTCTCTGCGTATGTGTGAGTCTGCGTGTGTGTGTGTGTGTGTTTATATATATAATATATATATATATATATATATATATATATAGAGAGAGAGAGAGAGAGAGAGATAGATAGATAGATATGGATGCATAAATGCATACATAGATATACAGATACATTGGTGGATAGATAATAAATAGATAGATATATTTGTTCTATTATTTATCACGCTTTTTTCTTCTCTTTCTTTTTTAAATTATTATTATTATTATTATTATTATTATTATTATTAATTATTATTTTATTATTTATATTATCTGAACTTCTACTTGAGATCAGAGCGCATGATTAATATGTTGTGAGATTCTGTTATTGTGGAAGGCATACGACGATTCTTGGCTCGTCTCGATTCGGAGCCTTTTGTTTACAAATTTGATACTCAATACCCGTCAGTCCCATTCACTATTATAAACACGGCTTTGGAAACGACACCAAGAGACGCAAACGTGTGTGAACGATAGAAATGCCATCACTTATTCATATTGTGTCGTATTTATTTCAGAAGTTAAGGCTTTGAAATCTGTTGCAGTGTACGCGATGAAAGTTATTTGATTCTCTTGCCAAGTGCAACGATTCACTTCAGATACTTTTAAAATCTAAATATTAGTCGAAGTTATATAAGTACAAGGGCAAGTCAAAAAGTAATGCATTTTATTTAGGACAGAAATAATGTGGACCACATCCTCCACTTCTCTACATAATCAACGTTTCTTTCAATAACAATGTTCACCTTCGGACGAGGGAACATATATCTTTTTTTTAGAAACAAAAATGCCTTTTATTAGAAGAAATTAACTTTATAACAACGATTTTTATAACATAATGACTTTTTTTAGAACAAAAATGCCATTAATTCTCTGAATGTTTGAGATGAGGCTTGAAGATTAGTATTATCTGCGTTATTCGGACTATTGTCCTCATTGTTATTTGTACAACGTTTCGGCCGATATGCCCTCCGACCTTCTTCACGTATATTTCTTGTTGGGCACATGGCCTAGTGGATAAGGTGGTTAGGTTAAGACAGTTCTAAGTGACAGTTATCTCTGGATACCTAGTTCAATCCTGAGTAGAGGCAGTTAGAAAAATAATTAACACAACTCCTACCCCAACTATGGTTAGCTGAATGAGAACAGGATACCCCCGTGGACTAAATAAAGGGTTAGGTTCAAAGTTCCGTGATGGCTCCCGATTACGACAAGAAAGTTCCCGAGTTCGAAAAGAAGGTTTCCGAGTCCGAGAAGGTTCCCGAGTCCGACAAGAAATACCTGAAGAAGGCCGGAGGGTATATCGGCCGAAATGTTGAACTAATAACAATGAAGATGGGAACAATAGTCCGAATAACGCAGATAATCCTAAAAATGCCATTTATTAGAAGAAATTTACATTTTTACGATGATTTTTATAACATAATATCAAATTCTGTTTACTGTTCTTTAAGCCATTTCCTCGCTACAGATTTCACTTCCTCGTTGCTGGAATAGTGTTTGCCTTTGAAAATCTCTTTCATGCGACCGACGAGTGAATAATATAATATATTCCGTGGTGTTCTGCGAAGGGATTTGATAGAGCATAGCAATACCAGTGAGTACGTTATATCATGTATGCTCTCTATATAGAAATGAGTTGTTCGTTGTATAATATGTTATCGTTGTAGTAAAGCTACAGGAGTCCAAATCCTCGACGATGCTGTTTGTATTTCATATAGCATTAATACCAGTGGGAAAGGTATGCATCCCACTATTCTCCCTCCAGATATGGTTAAGTAGTAGGCCAGACTTGACTCTTTAACTTTGGTATGGCAAACGATATTGGAGAAGAAAAATTCTGAATTCAAACCTGTTAATCCCCGCTTAAAAATGGATAATTATTAATACTAGTACAAAATAAAAAAAACACCCTCCGGGCGATGTAAAAATAGAATTTTGAAACATTGCCTGAGGGGTGAGAGTAAAAAAATCAATGTCAGCAAGTTTGTACCCTAAGTAAGTAAAATCATCAAATTCATTAAAGGATTAAAAAATAAAACAATTTGAAATGTAAACTTATGTATTAAAATAAAACTATATATAGATATATAATACCAGTCATGTATTTATTAAAACTTATTTAAAAAAAAACAATGAAGACTGTCTAATATTGCATGTTCAAATTTTAAGTGTATGTTATGACGATTTTGGGTTATGTGACGTAAACAGTGACGTATTTTTTGTTACAGACAAAAACCGGAAGCGAATCTCCACTATTAATAGATATCTATATCCACACAGCCACACACACACACACACACACACACACATATATTATATATAGTATATATATATATATATAATAACATGCATAGAATTTATTTTCCTATTGAAGTTAATTTTATCAGTTGCTATTTACTTAGTATGAAATAGTTGCGAGTTCAAAGGTGTTGACTTACAGAACTCTATTTCTGTGTCAAACATGGAAACAAAAGCATTTTCCTCAAGACGTGGTCTCTATGTAAATTGAGTGTACAAAGCAGATTTACTATTTCCTCAAAGGAAGTATGGCAAGTCATAAAACCAGACGAGACGTTGGCTTTGTGATTAACGTCAACTCTCGCTCTCTCTATCTAAGCCGGTCGGGTTCCACTGGATTTTGAATGTCGTCTTGCTTATTTAACTGAGATGACTTTAATCGCTTTGTGTCCTGACCTTTTCATTTGATCTGTTGGTTAAAAATACAAAAGATAACTTACTTGAATTAACGTTCCTTGATGGTCTGTGTACCAACTATATATATAATATATATAATATATATATATATATATATATAATATATATATATATATATATATGAGTAAACAAACAGACGATGTTTGTGATATGTTTTTTCAGGAGTCAGCCAGGCAATTTTTGGGAGAACATGTGCTTAATTGAAGCGAACCCTAATTTTGAAAGTTAATTCATTAATAATTAATTAGGCGGGATTTACCTATTTAACTGTAAGGCTAAAAAATCGAGAAATGTACATACAGAGATTGATTTTTCTCGATTTGTTTAGCTTACATTTAAATAGGTAAATCCCGCCTAATTAATTATTAATGAGATTAACTTTCAAAAATTAGGTTCGACTTCAATTAAGCACATATTCTCCCAAATATATATATATATATATATATATATATATATATATATATATTGGAATGTGAGGATTTCGACTATGCTTTCAAGTATTAAATGACAATGTTATATAAAATAAATGTACTGGATTTTTGTTGCATTAAAGAATAAATATTAAAGAAAAAAAAAGAAAAAATACTTTAGACCTACTTTCATAGTCCGGACAATTTGTTGAAAAGAGAGTAATTTAAAATTTGTAAAATTTCTGTTGGAAAAGGCTACAAAGCTCTTGAAGAATTAATCATTGTTTAGGAAAAGGGTCATCAGGATATTAACTTTAACGAAATGTTAGCGAATCCCATGTTATATATATATATATATATATATTATATATATATATATATATATATATATATATATATATATAAGGTATTTGTGGAAAAGGAGACTTACCAGTGAAAGGTCATAATTTTAGTTGATGCAAGATTCACGTGCAATCAATGCAATTAATCAATATCTTGATTAATCCAGTTGATTTAACCCTGAATATCCTTATGGTGAAACTCGAATAGGTTATTGCTGTGTACCATTATCATAATATATATATATATATATATATATATATATATTAATTGTAATTAATTAAAACGAGCGAATGTAAAGTAAAAATCATTTAAGACGGAACGCATGCCTGCCGAAGAAACGCTGCACACGTTTTGATTTTTTAACGGTCAAAACAGCATTTTTTGTTTATGTCAACAGCCGTCATATTATATATTATATATATATATATTATATAAATTATATATATATATATATATATCTCAGGCGGTAGAGTGTCCGCTGGGAACATCGTGGTTACTGGTTGGATTCGACACTCGCCACTCAGCGTATGAGTAGCACATAGATATATGTGGTAAAGTGAAGAGCTGATCGTAGAAGTGGCGCTTCACCTCAGACGCCCTTGGTCTAGCACTAGTGATTGACTCCCTCGCTGACTGGCTGATAACCGACTTTAGGCCACACGGACTTTACTTTATATATATATATATATATATATATATATATATATATATATATATATTTTGCCAACTAAAATTTCCTACGGCTGGTTCAAAATTTATTTGTATTTTTTATCTGTATGATGGTATATTCGTAGATCCCTATGCACAGAGAAAACGAAAGATGATAGTGGTGTTCACGTAGTGATTTTACAAGCGATACGTGCAAGAGGCGACTGCTAGTGTTTACGGTAAGATCGCAATGGGGGGAGAGTACTGTGACGGTTTAAGGCCAAGAGTTGAATATACATATATTAGTATTATCTGCGTTATTCGGACAATTGTCCTCATCTTCATTGTTATCTGTACAACATTTCGGCCGATATGCCCTCCGCCTTCTTCATGTATTTCATGTCGGACTCGGGAACCTTTTTTTCGGACTCGGGAACTTTCTTTTCGAACTCAGGAACTTTCTTGTTGTAGTCGGGAACCTTCTTGTCGTAATCGGGAGCCATCACGGAACTTTTAACCTAACCCTTTATTCAGTCCACGGGGGTATACTGTTCTCATTCCGATAACCATAGCTGGGGTAGGAGACCTGTTAATTATTTTTCTATGTCACTGCTGCCGGTCAGGGTTGAACCTGGGATCCAGAGAAGAAGGCCGGGGGGCATATCGGCCGAAACGTTGTACAGATAACAATGAAGATGGGGACAATAGTCCGAATAACGCAGATAATACTAATCATCAAGCCTCATCTCAAACATTCAGAGAAATAATATATATATATATTAGATATCGATAATATTGTTTTCTATATTTATAAGTAAAGAGCGCTCATTATCATTGATAGAGTTTAAGCGATATTCAAAATTTTGAAAATCGTCTTGGTGAGAAACTGTCACGAAGAAACCGTTGACTTCATGCCTTCATTACAAATTTAGATAAGAATTTCCTATCATATAGCGTTGATACTATTGGAATAGGTATAAATCCCCCCCCCAGCTATGGGTAAATAGTAGGACAAACTGGCCTCTTTAACATGCGGTAAGTAACCAGTCTAGGAGGACGAAAACTCTGAATTCAAACCTGTTAAACTTTTAAGAAATTGGCCATGTATCATACCATTCCGGTGCGGAGGGGTTGGAATATATATATATATATAGTAGTAAGTAAAGTCGTCGGGGCGGCCTAAAAGTCGGTATCAGCCAGTCAGCGAGGGAGTCTATCCCTTTCAATAGCGCTAGATCAAGGAGATTGTTTTAGCATCTGAGGTGGAGCACCACCTCCTCATCAGCTCCTTACTTTACCGCACAGATCCTGTGCTACTCATACGCTGAGTTGGCGGGGACCGGTATCGAACTAGGAACCTTGTGGTTTCTAGCCGAACGCTCTTACCGACTGAGCTATTTAAAGTTGTAATTATTATTTTGTTTCTTATCATTGTAATTGATTGTATATTTATTATTTATTAATAGATGATAAATATACAATCAATTACACACACACTATATATAATTATAATTATATATATATATATATATATATATATATATATATGCTATAAATGAGGGTGATTCTCTTCCCGTTTTTCCAATTAAATAATTGGACGAATCAAATTAATTAACAACAACCAATTCTGAATTGTCCGAAACAAGTATTTTTTCCTGAGATGAATTGTAAATTTACCAGTTAATTAAAAAACAAAAACAAAGTGAACCATCGTTGTCATTTAAGTTGAATTCTCAAACTTTTGTACACAAGAATCCAATTCTCCGGAATATTTGCGAGGAGTATTGTAAGTAGGCGCCCATTGAGAAAAATCAGGACACTGAAAATGTCAAATTTTCTAATGTATGGCGATGACAAATATAACCAAGGTTGTAGGTTACGTTCTGGTACAGACGATGACCATGTGTTTCTGAGACACTACTCAGGTTCGCGAGGAAACAACATCTGTCTAATGCAGAGCAGTGATATACACCCACTCTCTCTTCTCTTCCACCTTCTCTCTCTCTTATATATATATATATATATATATTAGAATTGTAAAGACAAGATTAACTCCTTGTAATCTACTTACATGCATATACAAGGGGTTGTTGAAAGATATTTGGTCCATAACTTTTCGTTTTTTATATTAAAATCGACAATAAATAATATCAAACGCATACAACTTACCTGCACACATACACACATGCGTACGCAAGCAGGCACATATATTATCTTCTCTTAACTTTTCTAACATATACGTTAGTGCCTATTATATAAGGAGAGCTATCGTAGCGTAGTGGCTAACTTCCTGGATTGTGACATCGTAGTAAGTGAGTTCGAACTACAGTCGCGCTTTTACTTTCACTTTCGGCCTAATACCCTTAGGAAAGTTATGAAATACCTCATCCTCCCAGCTATGCGTTATATAGTACCCCTCCTCCTCTTCTACAATCATCGTGTTGGCTTCAAATGACCCATGGAGGTTGATATACCATTGAACAAAGAAACCAATCCAAAGTATCCTAGGTAATTTATGAGGAAGTGCGTCCCGGTCTGCTGTCTCAGAAATTGTTACCCGGTGACTATTAAAATAACGTCCCCAGCTATGTCGTCTCGGCGGTGTTACTTGAAAGAAAACAACCAACTTAGGGCGTTAAATATATTTTAGAGGAGGGGGGGCTTCTCTTTTTTTATATGAACAAATGGAGATGGGTGGATATATATATATATATAAACAAAGTAAAAAATGAACAAATTGAGGTAGATAGATAGATAGATAGATAGATATCCATCTTCATATCTAAACAAGAATTACGACACATTTCTATAAATAAACAAGAATCACGGCAAATTTCTACAAATAAATTTGTAAACAAATTACGATAAATAAATAAGAATTAGAACAAAAAAAGAGAGGCCCCACCCCCAATACATTTAACGCCCTAAGTTGGTTGTTTTCTTTCAAGTAACACCACCGAGACGACATAGCTGGGGACGTTATTTTAATAGTCACCTGGAAGCAATTTATGAGGCAGGAGACCGGGGCGCATTTCCTCATAAATTAACGTATCCTATTATATATGTACCTGATTATATATAAATACTTATATATACACATGGAGGCACGTGGTCTCATGGTTAGCGTCTTAGGAAATGAATACGTCGACTCGAGTTCAGTTCCTAGACGGAGCTGTTTGCATTTCACAGTGCTAATACCCTTGGGAAATGTATGCATCTGTCTGCTCTACCTCTAACTATGGGTAAATAGGGCAGACAGGGCTCTTTAACCGTGGCTAGAAAACCAGTCTAGGAGAAGGAAAACTCTGAATCCAAACCTGTTAAACTCCACTTCAGTAATTGACTTTTGTGTCACATACTGCTCGTGCGGTGGGACTGGTATATATATATATATATATATATATATATATATATATATATATATGAATGAATGAACAAATAAAAGGTGTAGCTTTTATTTATTTACATGGGAACAATATTTACAACCACGTAAACCTGCATCACGAGAATACAGTTAAAAAACGCACACATTTAACCATTTACACCATTTCTATCATTTAAAAAAATCTATTTCGTTTACCTGGCGAATGCGTTAGCAGAAAACCATTGATTGTAAATATTGTTCCCATGGAAATAAATAAAAGCGAAACCTTTTATTTGTTCATGCATTCATCTATCAACGCTCTATCACAGATATTGAGCACTCTTCTAATAACACTGTACGTTGGATTACTACTGCTTTTTCTAGTATAATAGTGCCAACCATACACATTAATAATATATATATATATTATATATATTAATATATATATATATATATATAATTTGAAGGCAATTATAATGCGTGTAAAAAATAAAAACAAAAAGATGTTATTTTTTAATTTTTTACACGCATTGTAATTGCCTTCACATTATTAATATATTATAACATACTTAACAATGCTTTAAGAAAATTACCAATTACTTTTATATATATATATATATATATATATATATATATAGGGATTGCGTTAATTGTACATTAACATATACATTTGTGTGTAGTTGTTTCTGATTTTATTGCACATGGTTCAAATATGGATGATTTCTAACCAGATCTATTTGACTCATAGGTGTGACACTATCAGGCATTACACCTCAAGCTCAGAGTAATGGCAATGACAGGGGTATGCCACACTTCTTAGAGCCCATTAACTTGAGCCTCACTATCACATACAGTAAAAGACATATACTCGACATCCATTTTTTTAGGGGGTGTTAACTCTTGTTGCGTACTGAGGTTTTCACGGTAGCAAAGTGATGTATGTTGTATACCCTTCATTACTTCTTACTTCTAGTCGTCTTTTCTTCTGGCCGGCTTTGGTTCTATCTTCTTGACTTGGTCTGGAATCTTCTAAGGTCTGGACTTTCTTAGGGACTTCGGGCCTGGTTTCTGTTAGGGATTTCTCCTTATCAGAAGCCCTGTGTCATTGTTAGTTTTTAGTAAACACAAGACTTCGATTTTCTTTTAATGTTACTTTATTTGGTAAATCCCCAACCCAGACATAACATAGCGCGCGTATGCAAAGTTACAGTTTAGACAGAGCATCATGGTCTGACGTCCAATGCAAAACTAAACTAAAGCTCCTTACTATTCTTAAACCGGAACAGGTTCTTCTATGCCTTCCAGTTCCCACGATTTATCCCCAGAAGGCAAGGTGAGAGTGAGGTCAGACGCCGTCACTCACTTTCAGGGCCATCAACTGCATTGATCGCCACCATATCTCTATACTACCATACATAAGTATGGAAAGGGTCATCCCCTCAGAATTACAGGGGATTGACAATAATCTTATGCTACCGCATAGATTATGTAACACCATCTGCAGAGATATAGTCAGCGTATTCTAAGCCCCACCAGCAGTGAGGTCAAAGTTTAAAAGGAATGCTGAGTGTTCAATAAGCATCGAGACTGAGTTTGTATTTACAATGACACAAATGAACAATGAATAAAAACTCAAGTTTCTTTAAGAAAACAAGCTTCTCTTGTCCTTCAACACTCATATTCATATATTAGAGGGATTTTCTATATATAAGTTTATTCTGAAAAAAATAACTTTCCATTCCTTAATTTCTTTTAGAATATGAGGTGTGTCAAAAAGGTACCAAGTTTAAAGCTGTATTTACGAAGATAGAAATGAAGAATGAATGGAACTTTTTTTCAAATGCTTTTTTAACACACCTTGTATATATATATATATATATATATATATATATATATATATATATATATATATATATATGGGAGGGGGTTAGGTAAAATGAAAAGTGGACAAAAAATAATGACTCAAACAAGTAGAAGTAGGAGAAAATATTTCGTTCCGCTTTAGGCGAGGAACTTCTTCAGTCTATTTATTCAAAACAAGGTACGTACATTTGTATTTATAGAAGAGAAAGTGAGTGGTGATGAAACCCAGGGGAAGGGAAAGTTTGTGAAGATTTGATAGATCAGAGGATATCTATCGTGGAAAGTGGAGGGGGAAAGATCAGAGGATTGCAGTTTGTACGGGGAGATAAGATGAGGAGGTTGCTAGGTGCTAGTTAGGAAAGGGGGTGGTAGGGAGAAGTGGGTTAAAATTCTGGGTTGGTCAGGTGAGAGTTTTTGGTTTATTGCATGGAGATGATAATGGAAAAAGATTAGGAACAAAATATTTTTCTCCTACTTCTACTTGTTTGAGTCATTATTTTTTGTTCACTTTTCCTTTTACCTTACCTCATATTGTCGAATTTTACTCCAACCCTCCTATCTTGATATATAATATATATATATATATATATATATATATTATATATATATATATATATATGAAGATAGGATGGATGTGGTAGAATTCGACAGTATGAGGTAGGTAAAAGGATAGTGAACAAGAAATGATAACTTAAAACAAATCTAAGAGTTGAAATATTTCGTCCGATTTATACGGACATCATCAGCCACTACTAACTCACTCACCCTCACCAAATTCACATGTACTTGCACGTAATTTTGCTTTCAATAAAAATCTTTGGCTGATGATGTCCGTATAAATCGGACGAAATATTTCAACTCTTAGATTTGTTTTGAGTTATCATGTTCGTTCACTATCCTTTTACCTACCTCATATATATATATATATATATATATATATATATATATATATATATATATATATTATATTGTGTGTGTGTGTGTGGTGTGTGTGTGTGTGTGTGTGGATAAATGTGTAAAACGAAGTCATAATCAGTCTCGGTTAAGGGAGCCCGTCAGCAGACAGACAATGCTGTGAAAGATTGCCAGTTAAAAATGATAGAGTGTTTTTAATTCAGAGTGTATTTTTATTGCAAAACAAACGGCAACAAATCAAACTAAAAGAAAAAGCAAAAAACAAAAATCAAATACAAAAAAAGGATCTCTTGCTTACATGCGACAAAAAATTAAAAATATCGCACCCTTTTTTTTCAATACCATTGTATTCTATCACCACGCTCGTCATTGTGAAAACATTGTCATCGTCTTTTATTAGAATATTGCAAATAAATGTGGTAGGCATGTAATGAAAAAATACAAACATAGACGCACACCACACACTATATATATATATATATATATATATATATATATATATATATATATATATATATATATATACAACAATAGAAATATCGTTGTTCGAAAGATAAAACTAGCAGAATGTAATATATATATATATATATATATATATATATATATATATATATATATATATTTGAATTACATGCCAACGACCTTTATTTGCAACATTCTTAATACGACGAGGAAAATATTTTCCCAGTGACGAGGGGTGGAGATAAAATACAATGTTATTTATCTTTCGAACAACGATGCTTATATATATATATATATATATATATATTATATATATATATATATACATATACATTACATATATATATAAACATATAACATACATACATATACATACATATATATATAAACATATACATATATATATATATATATATATATATATATATATAAACAAAAATATGTATAAAACAATAAAAAACATCGTTATTCGAAAGATAAAAACTAGCAGAAAGAATACAGGAAATAAATATATATGACCTCTGACCTTAGGACTAGGTTACAATAATAAAAGAAATAACGGATTCTATTGAACACGTTTAATAAATCTTTTTTAATCTTTATGCTCCTTTTCCCGCCCATGTTCTTCCATGCTCACAGCGTTAACCTACACTCGCACACGCCTTCTCCGACGTATATATGCCTTTTATACATACACACGATTAATCCACATTCTCTACCATACATATATACATATTTATACCATACACTCTCTTAATTTACTTTCTCTTTCATCTGGCCTTCATATGCACATATATACTCACTCTCAAGTCATTGATTTACACACGTTAGCAATGCCATTTTAATGACATATGTACATATATGTATGTTCACTCTAAATTTTATCTCATTTTCGTTTTATCCCTCGCGTTCACACCTGCATATATATATATATATATATATATATATATTATATATATATATATATATATATATATGTATATATATATATATATATATTATATATATATATTATGTGTGTGTGTGTGTGTGTGTGTGTGTTTTGGCCAGCATTTCTTTCATTTATACATGTGTAATTCGTGATTAGTCAACGACATTCATATCCCGAGTACTTTCGGCACATCGAAGTGCCATCATTAGGGAGGATGTGTTCCAGTAGTTCTCGGGATATGAACTTCGGTTGACTAATCCACGAATTCCACCAAATAAAAAAAAATTCAGAAAGCTTGAAAAGATCACCAATAAAATCGTTAAACAGGAGACCTGCCTTTGTTTAATTTCAAATGTATATATATTATATATATATATATATATATTATATATAATGTACCAAGCATGTTGGTAGATCCTTGCGGAGAGAAAAACCCAGCAGAAAGTTTGATTGTAAAAATATACTACCAAACATCAACCAGGAAGAAAAAATTTTTGAAAAAAGAAAGGACCAAGATATTCGTACCAACAAAAAAATAATCTATTGGTACAGTATTTGGCCAAAAGAAAAAAAATTTATATGTATATATATGTATATACGATATATATATATTCATATAACCGCTAGGAGAAACCTAATAAGTAAAAAGTGCTCGATACCTAAGTAGAGCCAATAATAAAGATAATCTAATGAGTCAGACGAACCTACTATGAGTTTCGCATAAAGCTCTTCAGGGCTAAAATCTGACTCAATATCACTCAATATCTTTATCAATATCACTATCAAAATCACTATGAATATATATATATATATAATATATATATATATATAATATATATATAATATATATATATATATAATATATATGCTCTGACATCTTATCCCAATGATAGAGCGCATTTATATGTATATAATATATATATATATATATATGTGTGTGTGTGTGTGTGTGTGTGGTGTGTGTGTGTGTGTGTGTTCTATCTGTGATTAGTTCCATTCTTGATTTATAAATATTATCACTATCACTATCCTAACACTAACACTAACAATATATATATATATATATATATATATATATATATATATATATATATTATAAGATGAACAAAAAGTGGTAAGATAAACGGGAATATTTCTTTTATGCTGTTCTCAATTAGTTTCGACATTGAGTAATCGCTAGGAGAACATTTTTGTGAAAGAAATGATTTTACGAATTTTTTCAAAACTTTTCAAGAAATTGTCAAAGTTCTTGAGAATCCACAAAACTCTTTTTACGAAAATGTACTTTTAAACGTGACAAGTCTTTGTTTATGCCTTCATGAATCTTGGTTCTTGAAGCCAAAAACCATGTAGTTATAGACAGCTATAAAAACACACACGCTATATATATATATATATATATATATATATATATATATATATATATATATATAATATATATATTAATATGGTTAATATAGTTTACTCGTTAAAGAGTGTTAGTGTGCTATGTAATGAGTGTGTGTGTGTGCTCTATTAGTGATAGAGCACACAGACACATACATATATATACATATATATATACATATATACATATCTGATAATAATCACTCTTTATTCATAAATATAACTATGTTATCAACAATATATATATATATATATAATATATTATATAATATATATATATAATATATATATATAAATTATATATATATTATTAAATATATATATATATAATATATATATATATATATTATACTATAAACATAAAAACACGTGTATAAATATATAAACATATAAGTAGTTGCTTAGTCTATCCACATTGGAGGGACGTGAAACGTCGAAACACGGTGTCAGTGGTATATATATATATATATATATATATATATAATATATATACAGAGAGAGAGAGAGAGAGAGACAGACAGACAGAGAAGAGACAGAGAGGGAGAGAGAGAGAAGGAGAGAGTAAGAGAGAGAAAAGAGAGAGAGTTGTGGTTTTTGTGTTTATAGTAATAAATGGTTATATGGCTTTTGGCTTTAAGAAAAAAGATTTATGAAAGAATTCTTCAATTAGTTCAAGTATACAGATGGCCATATGAGCTAGGCAATATCTGCCACAGTGGCTCCAGGGGAATGTCTGAGAAAATGTTGATTCAGACTTTTTCATAATTATTGACGATAAGATAGTTAAATGTATAGATGATATTCGTGACTTCAGTGTCTGTTTCTTTATTTAATTACATATAAACCTTCATGGGTTATTTAATGCCAAAGCCATGCTGTTGGAACACAATATTGGTATTATTTAACCCATCACTGTGAGCATAAGTGTGTTTATACCTTTCCCAAGGGGATCAGTCCGAAGGGAACGTAATTGCAGCACTGGAGTTCGAACTCATTTATTACGATGCCACAGTTAGTTGTCAGGTTAACCACTGCACCACGGAGATTCTCCCTAATATATTTCTGAGAATGATTGTCATCCACCAGTCTTTTAAATCAGTGGTTCTCAAAAGTGTTAGCCTGTAGATCCTTTTAATTACTATCTTACTATGGTGGACCCCTAGAGTTATTCGATGTTTAACTCTTTGCCTACCTTAAGCCGCAATACTTTAACTACTTAAAAGGCAGGCAGCGGCTCTCGTACGTATCACTTGTTTACATTGAAAAATCACTATGTGCCCATGCCGGTTATCTTTGAGAATAAATACTTTGAAATATCCCATCATACAGGTAAAAACTACCAAGAAAATGCCGCACAGCCATAGGCAACATTTGGTAGGCAAGGAGTTAAAAATCCTATTGTATTTACATGAATAGATAGTTTTTGCTTGTTCTGACCCCAATAAAGTTATATGGTCCCTCGGCAAGCGCGTGGTGTAATAGTTAAAGTCATGGGAAATGGACTCGTCGCCCCGAGTTCAAATCCTGGATGTGGTAATTGCATTTCACTTAGCTCTAATACCCTTGGGGACGGTATGATTCCTACTCTCCCTCCAGCTATGGGAAAATAGTAGGGCAGACTGGGCTCTTTAATCTTGGTTAGGCAACCGGTCTAGGAGAAGGAAAACTCTGAATTCAAACCTGTTAAACTCCACTTAAGAAATTGACCTTGTGCCACATCCTGCTCGTGCGGAGGGGTTGGTAAATATATATATGGTCCCTCGGGATGACATAGGGCCAACGGCTGAAAACCAGTTTTAAATTGCGCACAACTTTACCCTTAGCTTTTCTTTTCCGTCTCCTTTTCTACTTTTTATTGTTGATTTTCAAGTCAAGTCTAATTGAGAGAAAAATAATTCACTAAGCCTAGCTTTACATGTGGTATAAGGCCAAAAGTATGGAGCACCCAGTGAGACTCAAACTCACAAGTAATGTCCTCTCGGTCTCGTAGGCTAACTATTACACTATGCTAAGTGCTCTTGATTTTCCTCCTTGTAAGATTGTCTTGTACCAATCTTTCTTCCTCATAAGAAAAATATTAAGCTAAACTTATTAAAACATTAGCACTGTTGAAGAGGGGATAGACTCCCTTGCTGGCAGGCAGATACTGACAATAGGCCACTCTGCTGTCTTTTGTATTAAAACATTAACGAAGACATCCTGCTGAAATATTAACAACTCACTGAGAAGAGAATTACCGTCTTTGAAGTTTTTCTTTTTCCAAGCCTCATTATTCCTCAAATTTGTTTTTGTTCGTTTATTTCGCCCATTGTTTTCCCCCATCAATATTTACCTTTACTTCCCTCTTCATATATCTACATCTTTTCTTGACTTTCCGTTTATTTTTCTCTGTCATATCTACTTGTATTTTTCGTCCAAAACATTTTAATGCCTTCACAGCAATCGTCCAAGACACTTTAATGCCTTGGTGAATGCAATGCCTTTTCTTAGAAGGCACGTGCGGCAATTGTTGAGAGTACAAGTTTGCATAGAGGATTTTAATTGGGGTTTTAAATCTCAAAGTGAATAACACTGCGGTGATCCTACCAAACAGACAGCATACTATTTCTTCCATAAAGCTCCGCCTTTGGAGTAGGCAACGGAGATTAATCCTCGTGAATCCACTGTCTTAAACCGTTGAACATTGTCATCAAACCGATTATTGTCACCTGCAATTAACAAACGGCCATTTGTCTCTCTTGAAAGAAGACTTGTCTCTATGGACATAAAATCTTCCTTGTTGTTCTCATTACACATATGAGGAATCCAAAAGCTCAGCTTTTTCAGTTTTCCTATATTTAAATTTAGTCCATCATATTTTGAACAGAACAAATGTCGATGTATAATTTTTTTCTCTTACAAAATATTAAATAATTATCGAAAAGAGTAAAAAAATAAAATTCCAAAAATTATTTTCTTAGTTTTTATTTTACATTTAATTTTCCGATTTCCGGGCATTATTTTCTACCAGGATAACTCCCATAATTTCTTCTTCTAATCACACCTTCGGTATTTTGTCTTTTTATTTATACTGTAATTAGTTTCGAAAGTAAATAAGGGACTTTTCTGAGAATTGCGTCTTAAAAATGCTAGGTGGTGATAGCTTTAAAAACAACCCCAAACAACATATTTTATTATGTAATTATGGAAATTTTCGTGAAAATCGGACAATTAATTGATTTTTCATAGTTTTTTTAAAAACCTCATGTCATAGCTTATATTGGTCTACGTTAAAATTCAATTGATTTAACCACGCAAAAATGTAGACATTGTTTGTCGTTCATAATTTTTTTTTCCGTAAACTAAAAATTTTAAAAAAATCATCAGGATTTTAAAAAATATCCTTTCTTTCGAATGGGCAAAGAATTTTCAAGATAATATTAACTTTTATGCAAGTTTCATTGTGTTAAATATAGGAGTGGCAGAGTGTTGATTGACATGTTGGGGTCAAGTGCTCTTTCTCAAGTGCTTTTGTAAGTATCGCATTCCACTAATTCTCTTAAAGCATATTGATGGAAGTCTTATGAGGCTCCTGGTCTGGGTTTATCTCTCAATAACCTATCACTAGAAAGAAATAAAAAATCAGTTTCAGGCTGTCAGTAATAACACCTTCACCATAAAGTAAAAAGTAAAGTCGTCGGAGCGGCCTAAAATCGGTATCAGCCAAACAGCGAGGAAGACTACCCTCTTTTCACTAGCGCTAAACCAATGAGATTTTTTAGCGTCTGGGACGCTGCGCCACACCAACCATCAGCTCGTCACTTTACCGCACATATCCATGTGCTACTCATACGCTGAGTTAGCGAGGGCCGGTATCGAACCAGGAACCTTGCGGTTCCAGCCGAACACTCTACCGACTGAGCTAATCCGGCTCTTATAAACACTACACATCCCCTTATGTGTTTCTCTAGCGTTTCTGTTTTAGCTAAACTCCAGCAACATTACATGTTGAATATGCACTTTGACGGGCGTGAGATATTATATTAAATTTTGATGCACACTCTTTCACTACTGAAATAGGAATAATCGATGAAGGCAGAATTTGATTAGGTAATTTCTGGTTGCATATAAACATTGGAAGTTTGAAATGAATTCTTACAACTTGCCTTTTTTAAAAAAAGGAAAATAATTTATGATTCAACACAATATTAACGAATGCAATTGTATAAATAATGTTACCATCAACTTTTTTACGAATCATGTTTATCTCATTTAAAGTAATTTATTTTGTAAATCACACACAGACGTTGACGTTGTTCTCACTCGAAAAAGTGCAGGAAATGTTCAACAGACATAACCTTTAGTTTGGTTGGTGATGACCTGATTCTGGTTTGGTTTGGTTTGATTGTTTAATGGAACATCAACATTCGTGGGTTATTTTATACCAAAGCCGTACATAACAGTAGTAAGTAGTAAGTAAAGTAAAGTCAGCGGGGCGGCCTAATGTCGTTTTGAGCCAAACAGCGAGGGAGTCTATCCCCTTTTCACTAGCGCTAAACCAAGGAGATTGTTTTGGAGTGTGAGATGGAGCGGCACACCTACAGTCAGCTCGTCACTTTACCGCACGTATGCCTGTGCTAATCATAAGCTGAGTTGGCGAGGGCCGGTATCGAACTAGGAACCTTGTGGTTTCTAGCCGAATGCTCTACCGACTGAGCTAACCCGGCACTTTAACACATAGCGTTAGGATAAGGGGATTAATATAATATCCATTGGTATTATTCCGAAAGTAAGCGTAATAGGGCAACTGGAGTTTGGACTTACAATCCCACGCACGCACGCATACAAACACGCACGCGCACACACATACACACACACACTCATATATATGTTTGCGTATCGTAGACATAAAGACAACGGCGCTTGGTAGCTGACAGTTTCTCGCCTATGCAATTCTCAAACCAAGTTTGGTTTCAGAAGAAAATAAGCGAGAAATCAATCGCCGTTAGGTCCATGGCCAAGCTACCCCAACTTAGATATACATGCTTTATTGACAGTACTTATCAATATCTAATGTTAAATATATGAGGGTGAGTCAAAAAGTAATACCATTTTGTTTAGGTCAGTTATAATATTTGCCTTCAGACTCATCTCTTCGGCCCCATGAAAAAGGGTTTGAGAGGCAAACATTATTCCAGTGACGAGGAAGTGAAATCTGTTGTGAATAAGTGGGTCAAAGAACAGTCAAGAGAATTTTACGGGGCAGAGATACATGTTCTTATTCGAACGTGTAACATTGCTATTGAGAGAAACGGTGACTATGTGGAGAAGTAGGGATGTGATCCATAGAGAACCAGCTTCATTCTGATGTATGATACGTTCCTGTGAGAAAATCAAATAAATTCTTGACACATGGAAATAATAGTAAATATAAGAAATTGTTTTTTTTTTACATACATTTCAAGCCAAAGCCTTTTCACGTATACATCTAAAGACTATATGATTCCATGACGTCATTGGATAGTATCGCTCCTTCTCTCTCCCTCTCTCTCTCTGTATCTGTCTCTGTCTGTCTGTCTGTCTCTCTCCCCCTCCATCCTCTCTCTGTCTGTCTGTCTGTCGTGCTCTCTCTTCTCTCTATACTTTATATATGGAATTTGATAATTGCTTTTGAAGCTTTTGTTATGTAAAGTATATTATTATTTATATATATTTTAAGGCATTTACAATGCATATATCGTATAAAATTCGGGTAATTTATTGAAAATAATCATAACAAGCAAACCCGGCGAATAAAGTGCGCCACGGGAACACCGTACAGCTGTTTCAACTTTATTAAGTCTCATCAGCGGTTGTATACGAAAAAATAAAAAATTTAATATATATATATATATATATATTATATATATATATATATTGATAAGATATGTATATATATATGATAAGATTGATATTATATTATATACATGTGTTTACTTCAACGAAGTTTTTTGATGTTTTGAGGTTAGATGGAAATTGATCATGTTGATGAAATTATCAGATGTATCGTCGCCGATGAGGTGGCGTAAAATCGCATCAGACATACAGGGCGGAGGGTCTATCCCGTTTTCACTAGCGCTAGACCAAGGAGATTATTTTAGTGTCTAATTAGAGCACCACTCCTATCATCAGCTCCTCACTTTATCGCACAGATCTCTGCGCTACGATACGCTTAGTTTAACGAAGGACCTGTATAGAACCAGGAATCCGGAGGTTCACGGAAAGGTAAAAAAAATTGAGGACTTTTAAAGAATAGTGTTTGGTTTTGGTTTGTTTTGTTTTTACGGCATATCGACCTCAGTGGCGTCATTAATGCCGACAAAGTTTTTGAAATAAATCAATTCTTAATGGATAATACAATTTTTTTATAAATTACATTTTTCTATTTACCATAGATGGGACCCTAACAGGGTACTACCACTCCGGGTTAGGTGGACCAGGGAGCAATGGTTATTTGAAGGGGTGCTCCACATTCCCAAACCTCAAAAACTGTAACCTCACCATCAGATAGAGTTTAACGTCATTCCCAGGATATGTTAGACCCGCAGCCACCGCCTTCTAGCACCGATATTGATAAAAAAGGGGTTTGAGGCTTGCCCATAAGGGGAACAATAGGGTTTGGGGAAAATCTATAGGTACGTGACCAGCCATTGATCGGAAGGGGGCCTCTCCACCGCCCGTCGTAGCCCAGATAGGGCAAAAGTGGAGTTATTGCATGTCATGAACTGCTTATTCCACCTTGGGCTCTATCCTTAAAGATCACGGGTCGCTACCCACGGCCAACAGCGTGGTTCCCATTGGCGGAGTCTTTACTCCTTCTGCCAGAGTACAGGTCGGTGCATTCTAACGCCCCAGCCGACAGGTGGGATAATTTTTTGTTTCGTTTTTAATAAAAGAATGCTTGATTTTGAAAAGTCTGCAAATTGAGTAGTTATTTTTTTTAAGCAGCAGAATTCTTCTTTTTTCTTTAATCTGATCCCTGTGCGATTATGATAATTGACTGCGCTTTGCGTTATGGGTGGAGCATCGCCAGCAGGGTACTGTCAGACGCACATTCAGGAAATCTTATGAGAAAGAGATCAGTGACCGAGATCTTTATGGTCATTGCGGAAACCCTCGCTCCGGATTTAATGAACATTGATGAGGAATTAGGGTAGAAGCCGAGATCGATTTGGCGGGAATACTAAAATTGCATTTATGGTCTGCCAAGTTGGTTAGCTGGAGAAAGGCAGGCAGGCGAATAGGAAAGAGATAGCAGGAAGTGGCAACCGGAAAGGAGAGTAGAAACAAAAGGATGGAATGACAGGAAGAGCTGATAGGAGAGTAAATCATTGATGGCGGGGCGGGTGCGCGGGTAGAAGTAAGGAGATAAAGACGGTTGAAAATCATGTTGGAACAAGAAATTAGTAAATAGAATAGACGAAGAATGGAAAGAAGAAAGAGATGCCTGATAAAAATGAACATTTTTAGAGAGGAGAGATGAATGCAAAATGTAAGATAATGAAATATTAATAATAAAACATGTAGTGATATATTTATAAGAATTATTAATAAACCAATATAAAAATGTAATTAATAAAGGAATAGAAGATTGATTCCCCTTCTTGTAAAATCTCATCTAATATATATGTTGATGGTTATTCATTTAAATGTGAACTTTTAGTCTCCCACATTATCACAGATTTTATTCTGATATTATTGGTATCACATAGCCTCTCTCATGAGGAGGATGGGTGAGGGAGATTGGTAAAGGGAGTTGAAGGTCTTAAATTAGTTTTGACTAAGGAGAAGAGGACCTCCTTGGTTGAATTAAAGTTTCTCCTGTCTCCTAGACCAGTTGCGACCGTGGTTAAAAAATCCTTGTTCTGCCCTACTATTACGTATAGATGTTAGGGAGAATAGATCTGTACCTTTTCCAAGGCGGTATTACCGCCATATGAAACAGCTGAAACCGGAATTTGAACTCGTCTCACAGTGTCAATTTTCTGATGGCGCCTCACAAATTGAATGATTCCTTGATTGATATGAATTGGCTTTGCTGGGTTTATTTTCTTTAATCGCAGTATCAACCTTCGTGGTCGCCCTGTCGGTGGGCGTTAGAATTGCTCGACTGTACCTCTGCGGAAGGGGTAAGACTCCCCCAATGGCGACCATCTATTGGCCGTTTGGTGGCCGATCTGGCCGATTGCTTAAGGATTTTAGAACCCAGGTTGGGTGAGCAATTCATGGACTTGCAATACCTACTTTAGCCCTATCTATGAGCTAGAGGGGGCCTCCGATCAATCGGCTGGTCACGTCAAGCCCTAGCACCTATATGATTTTTTCCCAACCTTTATTGGGCAAGCCCAACCCCTTTTTATAATATGGGTGCAAGAAGGCGGTGACTGAGGGTCTACATGTCCTGGGAATGACGGTTTTAAACTCTATCTGATGGTGATGGTCCAGTTTTGGAGGTTTGGCGAATGTTGGGAGCCCCCTTCATCACCATGGCTCCTGCGTCCACTCTGAAACCATCCTC
>CM042138.1:77455294-77460544 GCA_023376005.1 Doryteuthis pealeii | reverse complement strand
AAAGAAATAACAACAGATTTAGAAATTAGCATTAGTCTATTCAGGAGCTTAACAAATTAGTCTAAATCTCCCGACTCATCAGATGCGAATGATTGAGCTCGGAGATTTAGACGTATTTTTATTTGTCTAAAGCTCCCTGAAATAGACTATTAATGCTAATTCTCTAAGTCTTTGTTATTTCTTTACTCATATATGTGACTCTTACATTAAGAGCGCACATTGAGCTCTTCAAACTGCGACTTGTTTTGTTTAAATAAACTATTGTGTCAAGGAAGATCTTCTTTTGGATTTTTATATAATATATATAATACTATATATATATCGAAAAAAATAAGCAGAAAATTGTATCAGCTACTATTGAACGACTGTACCAGTTGAACCTTTGAAGAAACGTCCTACCAGAATAAGGCCAGATGGAGCTGCACAAGAATTGAGGAACAGTTGTCGTTAAACAAATCGTGGAAAAGGCACCCACAGGATGCAAGAAACTGTACGGCCACTGTCCCGTATCACGCAAACCATACGGGTTAGACGAACAAGCATACAAGACACTGTTGAAGAAGCAGATCGAAAACTTATAAGTGACGTTCTCTTGTGGACAACCTGCACATGAACACACCTGTTATTACCGTCTTGCAAACGATTTACATCGACTCAGCTTTAGTGCGAGTCTAAATGCTGCACGCAGACTCCAGAGGGCGATGACCGACAGCGACGGCTGGCGAGAGAGATACTAATGCATTATCTGTACTATCAGCATGGACATGATGCAATATTACATATTACTATATATAAGGAAATAAAATCACACGTTCCGGAAAAAGGAAAGCCTAAAAAGACACAAAAATTAATTTCGTCGGAAAATAAAAACAAAACCATGATTGCTATACAATGAATTTTTTAGAAATTTTGTTGTGTGTTGCGTTCAAGGTATAAATTGGTTTTTTTTTATTTGTTAATTTTTGCGGGCGAAACCATGTTTAAAGAAACAACAAAACAGTACAAATAATTCACAAAAAAAGTTTCGAGTCGTAATATATTGCCCTTTATATGTGCATTATAAATTATATCAAATGAACAACAAAGTTACAAAGAATGTGTTTTTGGTAGATGAATTTTCCTTTTTAACCAAATCTTATAGTGTTATGGCTTACTTTATTTTGTTCCCCCACATTTCTTGAGGACGATTAGGATTGTGATAATGTTTGCTTCCTAACATGCCTTCCTGAGAGATTCTCTACTACAAGAAATACTCTTTCCCCCTTTCAGAATGCCCCTTAGTTTTGCAAGGAGTTTGAAACTTGGTGTCGGTTCAGTCTGTTTTACTATTTTTAGAATACGATCTTTGTGTTTGTTCCTGCAGAATTGCCTAACAAGGATCTACAGATTAGATTCCATAAAAGTTCTCAAAAAACGTAACGGTAGAGTCGATTAATAAGACCGGTAATAAGAAACTAAAACCTTCGACCCGAATTTTCACGGAAAATGATTTCAGGAAAAGTTTCCATTCGGTAGAAACCCATAGTATGCATCTCTCTCTCTCTCTCTCCCACACACACACACACACACACAAAACACACAAAACCACATTACACACACACACATTTTAGTATATATTTTTTGAGGATATGTGCTTAATTGAAGTCTACCTAATTTTGAAAATTTAATCTAGTTAATTAATTAATGAATTTAGGCGGCATATATGTTCAATGGTAAGGCTAAACGATCGAAAAATGTCATTTTTTTCGATTTTCGTTTAGCCTTACATTGAACATATATTCGTTTATTGAACATGATATTCCCGCCAAATTCATTAATTATTAACTAACTAATTTCAAAATTAGGTATGACTTCAATAAGCACCATATCCTCCAAAATTGGTCGACTAAAGCCATATTAAAATAAAACACATTTGTTCGTTTCTTGGCCTCATATTTATAGATATATATATATATATATATATATATTTTATATATATATATATATATATATAAACGATAGTTGCCACTCCAAGATCGGCTATGTTCATTGAATAGCATGATTCACAAGAAAGAACAATCCACCATACCAATGAACGGATATGCGGCTTTTTCAAGGCAAAATAATGTTAAAGACTCTTGGTAAAACAATTTGGTAGACTATGATATCTTGTATTACCTTGATTGCTGTTTAAGAATATTCAATACTCTTAGTCTTTTTTTTTAAAATCTCTTTTAAACAAGTTAGCTCTCAGCGGGTCACCTTTTAAATGGACTAACAATTTAAAAGTTTGAGAGTGTCAATGCAGCCATCTTTATTTAACTGTCATATTTCTTAATGATGCAATCGAGTGTTTAACTCAATCAATAGAAAAATCTTTTAGAAACTAATATTCTATCTTTAACAAGTGTTATTAGCGAGAACAAATAACGTCATTTAGTTTATAAATACAAATATGGACAAAAGGACAGTTTTCATACTTTTCGAAACACGATATAACACTGCTGCCAAAATATTAAGGCCCATGAAATAAAGAAAATATAAACTTTTTGTGGTGGTTAATTATTTATATTTTTCGGACTGCTGTCCTCATGCTATATGCACAACGTTTCGGTCGTTGTACCTTCCGGGCTTTCTTCATGTGTTTTTTGTTGAACTCAAGAACCTTGAACTTTAATATTCCGCGGTATTCAACCCAAACCTGTTTAAATAAGACACACACACACACACACACACACACACACACACACACACACACACCACATACACACACACAACACCAATATATATATATATAATTATATATATACAAGTTTTTTGAACTGTACAGACAATTCTTGTCGACAAGTTTTTGGTTGACTTCTAATTTTCGGGCCATCTTTTTGTTCAGGTGTAACGGTGGTTTATAGTCCACCAAAGTCAAAACGAGTGCTTTCGGCAATACAGTTTGCCATCATCAGATAGGAAACGATGGGATGGTTTCCTGTCTCGTTTTTAACGAGAACGATTTAGAAGGAATTAGAAGGGGAGGTTAATAACAATTAGTAGTGGAGTGTAGGAATGATATATATATATATATATATATATACATATATATATATGTATATATATATAGCTATAGATATAGATAAAAAGGGTATTAAAACACACAATGCTGTTGAAATGAAAATTTTTATATCATTGAGGTTGGCGGGAGAACGCGTAGCGGATGTGCTAATGACGAAACGATCGCATGACTTGCACACTTTTCAGGAACAACAATGCTCCGTTTTGAATTTAAATTATTTTATGCTTCCTCTCGAATTAAAAAACAAGCTCTGATGATGATTTTTATAAATCAAAATATTATTCAATATTAGCTATGAATATGATAAAAATTATTTTCACTTTAACAAGCATTGTGTGTTTTCATACCCTTTTATCTATACATTATCTTAATATACTATACATATATATATATTATAATATATTATATATATATATATATATTATATATATATATATATATAAAAGTACAACCTTCGCTTGACTGGCTATTGAAAAAATATTGCTGTAAGATGTAGATTCATGCTTGGCTGTTGAATCATGAAAAGATGAATTCAAATAAAAATACTCCGGCCCAACGAGTAAGGGTTGAACATGTTGCTCTCAACGAAACATATGCCATTGCAAGAAGCAGATTTTGTTAAAAAATGGGGCTCTCATCATGAATCAATAAAAATTCAAGTTCATTTATTTGCCTAACAGCAAAAGTGCATGAGTTGTAATCTTACCTGAATATTTCGTAGAGAAGAAAAGACCAAAAATCTGTGATTCGTTATGAATCACTGATGATTATTTATGCAAAATAAAAAAACCGACATTTATCATTGTTGTAAGCGCCGAGAGCCATGAGCGCGCTGAGGTACTTGGTAAAACTGGCAGCGAAAGACACTAGTTTTTATTAGCGTTACTAGATATGTCAGAAAAGTTCCAGGACTGGTGTCACAAAAAAATTATTTCAAATCCAAACTACAAACTTATAAGTATCCCCTTCAAAGTAATCCCCTAGAGTCTAATTGCACGTTTCCATCCTTCTCTGCTACGCGTGCATACACTCCTCGAAGGATTCTTCCGGGATTCTCCGTAGCTCCGTCGTCACGGTTTTTGTTTATGTCATGCACATTCTCAAAACGGTGTTCCTTGATGACCCCTTTGAGTTTGGGGAAGAGGAAGAAATCACATGGAGCCAGGTCGGGTGAGTAGGGAGGTTGCTCCTGCACGGTGATGTTCTTTTGGATCAGGAACTCTCGGATGCTTAGGATAGTGTTGGCAGGTTTTTTTGTCATGGTGAAGCACCCACGAGTTGTCCTGCCACATCTCTCACATCTTCTCACACACTGAACGAAGTAAACACCACAGTATCTCTTTGTAGACATGCTGGTTGATCGTTAAGCCCAGTGGCAAGAACACGCAGTGGACGATACTCCTCACATCGAAGATATTTTCGCAAATGAATCAAGTTAAGTAAGACTAAAAAGAAAAATCAGAAGACAAGTCTTGTACCTCTGCATCCCTCCCTAATATAATTTAGAGCCTCTGTTCAAACTGCAACCTCTGTATCTGATATTTTGTAAATAAAGTCGCACCACGAGGCTCATTTATAAGAAATCGGATGCAGTGGTAAGATTGAGAAAAAAAAAACAAAAACAAAAAAAAACTAGATTGTAAACAATGCTCCAAGATTCTGGAGACATACAACGTGTGTCAAAAAATCAAGCGATACTACACGCCTCTACCATAATAGGTAAGGGGGCGTTATTGAGAGAATAATAACAACAAACAGACCGATGGCCTTCGGCGAAGTGAATAAGATTTTTGGATGTTTGTTTATTTAGAAACGTTTAGAGGCGCGTAGTATCGCTGACAAGCTTAATTCGCTAGGATGGTCAGCTGTGTACTGTGGCCGAGGCGATAAAAGTGTTCACTAGTGTTTCACTGTGTCTGCTGAAGTCCCGGTTTCGATTTCTGTCGGAGGGAAATCGTTAGTATATATCGCTGATGAGACTTAATTAAAGTCGAAAGTCTGTACGGTTATTCTACACATCGAGCCATCCTTACTGGGATTACACTTGTCAAGTTCATTTTCTATAAAAAAAAGTATCGAATTTTATGCGATACATGCGTTGTAAGTGCCTTCAAAGTAAAAATTATTAATATATATATATATATATATATTGAATTTAACATTTTGAAAAAACAATTAGTAATTTTTCAAAATGTAAATTCATT
>CM042138.1:77427794-77450294 GCA_023376005.1 Doryteuthis pealeii | reverse complement strand
TATCGATATCCATAATATAATATATTATTGATTGTAAAACTGCTCTGCTATTCTAGCATTGAGTACCTTTATATGCCAATATTTTTCTCATTCATTCGCTATTCTTTCTATATATTATAATATATATATATATATATATATATATAGAGAGAGAGAGAGAGAGAGAGTGTGTGTTCGGCTAGAAGCCACAAGATACCTAGTTCGATACCGACCCTTGCCAACTCAGCGTATGAGTATCACAGGGATCTGTGCGGTAAAGTAAGGAGCTGATAGTAGGTGTGGCAATCCACCCCAGACGCTAAAAATAATCTAGTGAAAAGGGGATATACTCCCTCGCTGTCAGGCTAATACCGACAGTAGGCCGCCCCGACGTCTTTAATTTTTACTTACTTTATATATATATATATATATATATATTGTGTGTGTGTTGTGTGTGTTGTGTGTGTTGATACGCACACGCTTACACACAAACTCGCTCTCTCTCCTTCTCTTCTCTCTCTCTCTCTCTATGCAAAAAGGTGGATATATATGTATATATGTGTGTGTGTGTGTGTGAGTGTGTGTGTGTGTACATGATTATTAATGAGTTGGGATATGTAGGTACATAGATAGATAATACTTTTGCATTCGTCTGCATCAGAATATTCAGCAATGATCTAAGTTAATTTTCAGTCAAATCGATTTTTTGAAACGGTGTCAATGTCCCACAATAGTAGACTTTCATGCATACACACGCATCTGCGCATACATGTATATAGTTTGTTAAAGTAAAGGATGCTGAAATTCATTGATAGAGCATGTATATGTCAGTTTTGATAGCGAAGACAGAACGACAACGCCACTTGGTAATTGTCAGTTTACCGCCTATGCATTTTTAAATGGTTTGAAAATCCCCCAAAAGTACCTCTTTATCTCTTCGTTACCCTAACACAAACACACACAGACACACAGACACACGCACAAATTACATATATATATATGTGTCTACGTGTGTGTCTGCGTGTGTGTGTGAAGATAGGAGGGTTGGAGTAAAATCCGACAGTATCAGGTAAGGTAAAAGGAAAAGTGAAAAAAAAAAAATTACTCAAACAAGTAGAAGTAGGAGAGAAATATTTCGTCCTTCTTACGCGGAGAACATCACCAGTCTAACTTTATTCAAAGCAAAGTACGTACATTTCTATTTATAGAAGAGATAGTGAGTTTGTGGTGAAACTCTAACCTCCCTACCCCTCAATTTCACCACAAACTGACTTTTTCTTCAATAAATACCAATGTATATATATATATATATATATATATATATATATTGTGAAACCTAATAAGCCACTTGTTTAACTGACAATGTTCTCTTACAAGTTTCTTTATGGAAATGATCAGATTCAAACGACTGTTTACACCTTTTCTTCCACTCGAAGAAACTACTTTTAGGCGTAATTTAAATAAAATAAACTCATTCACTCGTTTTTTTTTTTTTTTTAACACTTGAAATTAGTTTTCAACCAATGTACTAACCCCGATGGCATGCCCATGCTTCATTTGTCCAGATTTTAATTAAAGCAACGAGTTAGTATCTTGTCAAATACTAAGAGCGTATTAGAAAAAAACACCTCGAAAAGAACAGTAACATTTTAAATGTCAAATATTCGCCTAATTTCACCAAACATCTTAAATAATAATAAAAAAAAGAACAGAAAGATTATTCGTTTTGTATACCCGCTTGAATTCTAATGAAGACTTGTTTCACATTAATCAGATAATACACCCCGAAGACAATGAAGTGGAATTTAACAAATAAGCCTTTAAAAAGAGGATATAAAATCAATTCAATTAGCAATAAAAAGATATCAAAAAATTGAGACAAAATATACTTTTTTTTACGTGTGAACAGTATACTGAGATTATTTGATTAAAAAATTTAAAAAAAAAAAGACAAGTTGTGAAAAAAAAAATCACACATCGTTTATCAAACACCTTGTATTTAAAAAAGAAACGGTTATAAACGTAGGAAATTGGCTCGGCTACGCGAGTTCAAAAATCACACGATGCTTATCTGAATTTTCCATAGCGCTAATACCCTTGGGATAGGTACAGCGCTCCATCGTAGTGTATTGATTAGCAAGATAGTCTCATAGATCCATTTCTACTGCCGCCCTGTCGCCTGAAGTGTTAGAATGCACCGACTGCACCTCTGCAGAGGGGTAAGACTCCCCCAATGGGACCACCTTTTGGCTGTGGGTGGCGACCTTAAAGATAGAACCCAGGTGGATGAGCAGTCCATGACTTGAAATACTCCACTTGGGCTAGACGGACGGTCGGAGAGGCCCCCTTCCGATCAATCGGCTGGTCACGTCAAGTCCTAGCACCTATATGATTTTCCCAAACCTATTGCTTTTATGGCAAGCCCCAACCCCTTTTTATCATATGGGTGCTAGAAGGCGGCGACTGAGGGTCTACATGTCCTGGGAATCACGTCAAACTCTATCTGATGGAGAGGTTCCAGTTTTGGAGGTTTGAGGAATATGGAGCATCCCGTAATCACCATGGTCCACTCTGACCCGGAGTGATAGTACCTGCTAGGGTACCATCTATGGGTTAAATAGAAAAATGTATTTATAAAAAAATGGTATTATCCATTAAGTCTTGATTTATTTCAAAACTTTATCGGCATTAAATGACCCAATGAGGTTGATATGCCGTAAAACAAAACAAAACAAAACCAATCCAAACCATTTCTACTGAAGAGTGAGATCGGTACTCGCTGTATGCCCCATACCTGTGACCTCCTGTCACATCCTACCCGTGGATATATGGGTTGGCATCCTTCCGTCTACGAGAGACGATGGCGTAGTATCCAATTTTCTTTTAACTACGTCGCCTAGGCGATATCATTTGGAGGATGAGCTGTTGCCCAAGCAGCAAATCCCTCTCTCTACAGTGCCGCTGTGTTCCAAAGGAAAGATAAAGAACCAATGCAGTTTGGCAGCGGTAGTGTCGCAGGAGTTGCTGGGTAGAACTGGATTTCAGCGTCACACCACCTTAGTGACTCCTGCTCCTGATTTTAATGTTGGGTAATAGGGCGTTCCTTCATGGTGTAATGGTTAGCAAGCTAGTCTCGTAAATCCATGACTACTGAATAGCGCATTCGATCCTCGCAGGATGCCCCATACTTGACACCTTGTATCACATCCTACCCCTAGCGAACGAGTTGGGTAACAGGACGTCCCATCATGGTGTAATTGTTTGTAAGATAATCACGCAGGACCATTACTAGTGAATATTGAGTTTGGTACTAGTTGAATAACCCATATTTGTGATTTTGTGTCACATCCTTCCCGTGGTGAACTGGTTGGGTAATCGAACATTCCATCTGGATGGTAAAATTCATTACTGGTGAATAGCGAGCTTGGTCCTAGTTGAATAACCCATATTTGTGATTTTGTGTCACATCCCGTGGTGAACTGGTTGGGCAATCGAACATTCCATCTGGATGGTAAAATTCCATTACTGCGAAAGTTAGTTTAATCCTCGCTGGATTCCCCAGAAAGCAAATAAATTGTATTACTCCATACACTCGGTTTGATTTCTTTGTTTCATGACATAACCTTTGTGAGTCATTTAATGCCAAAACTATCCTTGAATAAGAACAGTAGTGGTAATATTAAAACCCATAGCGGTTGATGAGGAAGCTAATAGCTTTCCCAAGCGCCAGATGCAGTTGAGTGTCATTACCAGGACATACCATTTTTATGTAAATGGTTGAAAAGGGTTAAGGGTTAAGTAGATAAGAATTATCGTTAAAATTGACCACTCACTACGAATGAATAAAACAAAAAAGTATTATGCATGAAATAACCCAAGGGTTGACATGCCGTAAAATCCAACCAACCACAGTTTTTCTCACATTTGTCTTAAGGAAACAGAAGAATATTATAGAGTTTTCAAAATGCGAATAAAAAAGTGTATATCTATTCAAGAATTAATATAAAACAAAACCTCTTCGGCATAAAATAATCCGGCAAGGGTTGACATGCCATAAAATTCAACCAACAAACCAACAACCAAACAATAGGAAACTCGTATATCATGACTCTCATTACATGCTGAAAATGTATATTGACTCGTGACATTGCCCAACCATTTTTGAGTTTACCAATTTTTTTATTTTTTTTATTGCCATTTAATATGGGTTAAATAGATTAAGAATGAGTTTTAAAAAAGTGTTTAAAAATTGAATAAAAAAAATGAATACCCGTCAAGAATGAATAAAACAAAAAGTATTCGGCATAAAATAATCCAATAGTCGACATGTCATAAAATCCAACCAACCAACCAACCATTGCTGGAACCCCAACGGGCACCACCAATCCTGTTTTACCGTCAGATGCAGTTTAGTGTCATCACCAGAAAACATCATTTTTATGTCGACGGAGTGGTTTATTGTCGGTATCAGCCAGTCAGGAAAGGAGTCTATTCCCATTCCACTAGCGCTAGACCAGGGAGATTGTTTTTGCGTTTGGGGTAGAGTGCAACACCAACCGTCAGCTCCCCATTTTATCCAACATATCCCTGTGCTACTCATACACTGAGTTGGCGAGGGCCGGAATTGATCCTGGAACCTAGTGGTTCCGAGCCCAAAACTCTACCAACTGAGCTACGGTTGGTATCACCTCTCTGCAGGGAATACAGTTATCGTAGACTAATCTGCGCCGACAGAGTAGTATTGTATTAGAGCATCTAGATTAATCTTAACAAATTGACAACCCAATAAGGATGAATAAAACAAAAAATTATTCGGCATAAAATAATCCAAGAGTTGACATGCCATAAAAATCCAACCAACCAACCAACCAACCAACAATTCCTCGAACCCCAACAAGCACCACCCTTCCAGTTAAACCGTCAGATCCAGTTTAGTGTCATAACCAGGACACCATTTTTACATAAATGGTTGGTATTACCTTTCTGCTGGGAATACAGTCATCGTAGACTAAGCTGCGCCGACAGGGTAGTATTGTATCAGAGCATATAGCTTAATTTTTAAGAATTCGTGCAAAATCAGCTGTGAAATTGGTTTTTCTGTTCCTAAAAAAATCAGGATGACTTTAAGGGCTAAAAAGACGCTTACGTTGTTTTTTCTGTAACACACCTGAGTGGATTTAATGAAAAATTGGAACGTTTGGAAGAATGGATAGAACTAAATTGTCGAAAATATGTAATTTTGAGAAGAACTACTCTTCCTTTTCATAACCATTTTATTATTCTATTTTATCAGAATCTCGTTTTATAGGATCGTAGACGTTATTTATCGTCAGTGTTGAGATTAAGATAAAACTGCGAAGCCTTTAATAGCGACGTCGGTAAGCTGGTATTAAAAGAGTACAAAAAAAAGAGATTAGTTTTGAAAACGGTAAAGCATCTTCCTTATTGATAGAAAAGAGTCGAAAATAGAAATTATAATAGCTGTTCAAAGTTTGAATTACATGAAGAGAACTATGTCTCGAAATTTGCTCGCTAAATCGGGATATAAGCGGAACCTAAATCAGATTCGGAAAAACAACCGAGAATTGACCGAGATCTATAAAAAAAAATCCTAATATACACAGGTACCTTGATTAAGAGTACCCAAGCTTACGAGTATTCCAATTCGGGATATAAGCGGAACCTAAATCAGATTCGGAAAAACAACCGAGAAATTGACCGAGATCTATAAAAAAAATCCTAAAAATACACAGGTACCTTGATTAAGAGTGCCCAAGCTTACGAGTATTCCAATTTATTGAAGAAATAATTAAAGTCCAATTACCGTCGAACTCGAAGACAAGGCAGCAAACGGTTGTAACTCAATACAATCCCGAAAGCTACGAAGTCCACTCCAAAATGACAGAGTATATATAAGACTCCACAATGTCATTCAAATCAGGCAGTCAAGCAGCCAATCAGAACTCAAGGAATGGAATCACCCAAATCACCCAGATTCATGGATGGATCATTTTTGAGTCCTATTTATACCAGCTGTCTTGGACACTGTGGGAATTGTTCTTAGCTGCTGTTATTCAAACCAACAGTAGGCTAACTGACCTCAATAAGGCGCTGCGAACAGGATGAGGTCATATACCAGTCACAGTATGAATTATTTCCGTGACTACCACATGTGTCTACGGTCTGCTGCTCTATCGATGCCCTCTGCACCAACGCTATTTTCCTTTAGCCCGCAAAACAGGGATCGATGCAATTTGGTCGAAGTGTCATTGCGACAGGTTAGTAGAAATGAGCTGCCATGATTGCTGGCAACTCTAAAAATGAGGTAACACTCGTTAACAATAACAATGGTTTTAGTCATATTTAACGAATGAGTACGTTTGTTATGTTTTAGGATCGTCGCATTTATTTTGCGCGGGAAATTCGAAACCTGGACAAAGAAGAAATTGAACAAAAGAAAATAATAGATAGCTTAGACAGAAAGTCTGGGGTAACAAAAGGAAGGGTAACAAAAGACCTCCTCTGTACAAACGGGAATTTGAACAAAGAGACTGGAAGGAGAAGAAAGAACTTCCGGTCAAAGGAACAAAAGGATGTGTGGGCGGATTACTTACTTAAACATTCAACAGTCAGGTAGGAGAGGGAAAACCGAGTCAGGAGAGAGACAGCCGACGAGAACGTACGTGACCGCGGTCACGCACCATCGATGCCAGCGGGCAGTGAGGTTCGTTAACCCCTCTGTGCCTGAGATCCCAACAGTAATAGTAGTAGTAGTAATAGTAGTAGTAGTAGTAGTAGTAGTTCCCATTAGCAACGCCCGCCAGTCACATGCACCACGAGGGGAAAAGAAATAAACGTTCAAAGTCTTACTACTACATATGTGTACGTGTGAATCTTTATACTCCTACTGACACATACGACCCAGCAACAGTATATAACATGTACGATTTTTGAGTCGAGCGCTATGCAACACGTTTAGCACACTAGGTCGGAGAGAAAAGACACGATGAGGAGCTTTATCGGGCGTTTTTTTATTTGGACTTATGCTGCAATGTCTATTTCTTCTAGTGGCAATTTTCATATTTCAATAATCCTGAATTCCCCGTGGCTTTGCGACAAACTTAGTATTTGGGGATTCGGCCTCAGACTAAATGTTTACAATTCAGAGTGAGGGTTTTATAGAAAAATTTATGTCTATTTTTGTCATTGAAATTCGATCAACAAGTGCTAAGCTTTAGCCCCAAAATCCAAGGCTACGCTTCTGACAGCTTGATAAACCTGTCATCTGATTTGTCAGCCCCAGCAAGCATCTCAACTTTAGGTCACTACTGTAACCTTTTCTTCTATCTAAAAACATAATATAATATCAGAATTTATATGGTATCTTGATTTTTGTATTTTGAATTTTAACAAAACCATTTACGTTAACTAAAAAAATACCTGCTACACTTTTCTTTTTCTTTAAAAATTAGTTGACGCTGTAACGTAGGTGCAAAGTTATTAGATACTTTGCATACAAATAACTCCGACGAAGGTTAATATACAAAACATTTAATATATACAGCACATGGATAACAGTTACATATATAAAGAGTACATAAAATAGGATAAAGACACATTCATGAATGGTACATTATAACATATAAAAGTACAGACATGAGACTAGGAATAGTCCATGCTGTGAAGACTTACAGTAATGTAAGGGGGGCGGAGCCCCAACGGGAGGGGTTAGATACAATCTACCCCATGTGGCTCGTAGTTACTGAAACAGAAAAAGAGGCCGAAAGGGTTTGAACCCGGCGCTTAAATACTATGGTGCCCTAGCGGGCACCAGCAAACTAAAAGGGGCAGACAACTCCACCAGGCAAATACAAACTAACGCTACAACGCCAACAAAAGAACTCATCGTGTCTTAATGAGCTGTCACTCTGTCGATTATTTGCTTTGTGTTGCCAGATAAGATTTGAGGCACGAGTGAGTTTCAGATACGCCTATGTTGATAAGTTCTCTGCCGTAATAAATTTAGAGACTGAAATGTTTTTAGAGAAAAAGCACGTGATTCATTACATTCAAGTTTATTATTTCTTATATTATACAGTGCTTTTTTTTTTCAAGAACATAACAAAAACAATTAGGGTTTTTTCTTTTTTGTTTTCTGGCTGGAACGGATTAATGACATTTCAGTTTATTTAAATGGGGAAATAAATTTGATATACGATTAAAATTAGTTACGAGTGGAACGAATTAAACTCGGAAGTCAGGGCCCTTGATAATCACTGGGAAATATTCCAAAGACGATTGCAGACACTCTGAAAAAATATAAAGATCAGTCAATGAACAGAACAGATTATGTATTTACCCAACCCGTTACTCAAAGGTAGGATGTGATTATAGGCCACAAATATGGGACATCCTGCGAGAATCAAAGTCAATATTCAGCAGTAATGTATCCCTGAAATTAGCTTGCAACCCATTACACCACGATGGTTACCCCCAAAACAGAACAGAATACAATAATGTTGAATTCTCAGCGTAAAGCCGTGGTGATAGCACGGATTCCCTTGATTCTCTCTCGCTAACGCTCCCTTTTGACTATCAATCTGGGCAGGTCCTCTGCACGGTATTCGTAAGTGATATTCTTCTGTAGAAACGTACACATGAACACACCAATATAAGCCACCCAGCAAAAGAACTACATAAATCAATTCAGTGCAGATACTGGATGCCATCCGGGAGATCTGCCTGGAGCGAGGTATTTGATCTAGGCGTACTCCCACATCTGTTCAATAATACAACTTCCCTCGACGCTGTTTTCATTATAACAGAGATACTAAATTCATCATCATAGAGGGAATTGAAAAAGACATCAACATACAATTAGTAATCGAAAAGCTGGAAGACACATGGATAAACAAATTAAAAAGCTATAACCCATTCTAACTACAAAAAGAAAAATTAATTACCCGGCCTGGTGATAAAACAGTTACATAACACTTACATAAACAAATACATCAGCCATTAGTCACCTACCTCTAACTTGAAACAAAACACTTCAGAACCTAATAAAAAAAGCTCATTAGCCAGGTGCCTTCACCACAGAGACATATGTATATATAAAAAGCATGAAGGTGCGTGGTGTAATGGTTATAATCGTAGGAAATGGATTCGTCGACCCGAGTTCAAATTCTGGACGAGGTTGTTTGCATATCACCTTACGCTAATACCCTTGGTAAAGGTATGAATCCACATATTCTACCTCCAGTTATGAGTAAATAGTAGGGGAGACTGGGCTCTTTATCCTTGGAAAGGTAACAAGTCTAGAAGAAGGAAAACTCAGAATCCAAACCTGTTAAACTCCGCTTAAGATATATATATATATATATATATATATATATATATATATATATATATATATATATATATATATAAACCCATGTATTGGTTGAATACCACGAAATATTTCTTATTAATGTTTTTCAAACCCTCGTATAGTTTGTCTTGTATCGGGGTTCAAGTGATAGAGAAGATGTCTCATATTTTCCCCATGCGCCTTCGAAGGTTTTGAAGGTAGTGGACACGGCGACTCGATTCATACACACACACACACACACACACACACACATATATATAATATATATATATATATATATATATATATTATATAATATATATATATAAAGCAACATCGGCCCCCCCCCTCACTGATTGGTTACTTATTTAATAGTTGGAGTATTACGAACAATTTTGATATTTTAATATACACTTTTTATATAATTATACACTTTTTAAAATAATTTTACTTCAGGCTCTTTTGAGTCTTATTATAAACTATAATGCTTCTGATTTTTTTTTTTTTTTTTAATTAAAAATAAAATTAATTTTATTTTTAATACTGGCAGCGCATTTTTTGATAAAAAAAAAAAAATTCCAACTTTTGACTAGCAGCGTTCTGTTTTGCGCATTCTTTCTTCTAAGGGCCATTACATCCCGTCTTATTTTTTTGTTGAAGACCGATCCACATGCGGTCGATACAGATATTCCGAGGGACCTCACATCATATATATATATATATATATATATATATATATATATATATATATAGCCAAAAAGCAAAAAATCAAGTGATGACAATTTAACAAGATGTTCTTTAATCAAGTAACGGATATACAACTTCGACAGTAAATTTTTTGCCCCTTCTTTTGTGGCTTATCAACTACTTTGAAAACTTTTTTAAAAACCATCTAAGAACATTTTTTCACGAGGTTTTTTCTCCTGACGATTACCTCAAGTTGAAACTAGTTGAAAACAATAAAAAGATAAATAGCGTAAGAGAATTATTCTATTTGCCTTATCAATTTTGTTCATCTTTTCAATTATGGAAACAAGACAAGGTAGAAGAACACTCTACACCCAAGAAGGAAGACTTGACACCACTACCCGTAACTAACAAAAACACAACAAACCCAAAGGACAAACAAACAGAACTCCTAGCCGAGAGACTCAACAAAAACTGGCAAAACCAGTCACACCTACAATTCTTACAAAAAGATATATTAAAGGGGCTGGTTTATCTCAGTCGGTAGAGCATTCATCAGGGAATCGTAAGGTTCCGAGTTCGATACTAATCCTTGCGAACTTAGCGCATGAAGTAGTACAGCCAGCTTGATGTGATCTGGTCTCTAGGGGATGACATTAGGTGTGGCATTCTACATTAGCAAAAACAATTCTCTCAATTTCATTATCTATCAATGATTCTTCATCTATTTTATCGCCAGTTGCAGGGGATAGAATTTTCCCAAATATAGCAACTCCTGTGTTTATTATTTCTTTAGTCATTAATATTAGTTAAATATATAGGCCAAGCCATTTTCTTGATATTCCTCTCTCTCTCTCTCCCACGCTCTCTCTGTCTCTCCCTCTCTATCTCTGTAAACACACACACACACAAACACTCACACACACACACACACACACACACACACATTCAAGCAAATTACAAAACCCTTTTATGAATATATATATACATATATATTGTAAATACTATATATGGCTAAGATAATAGGAAAATCACACAGATGTTGTTCAAATATTTTTTTTTTTTTGCTGATATTGCAATATTTCGATCTGTTAAAATTCTTCTTCAGTGAATATTATGTTATTAAAAAGACAATTTTATGAAAGTTGTTCTGTTTTGTGATAGGATAATTTTATACCGCTATATATATATATATATATATATATATATATATATATATATATATATATATATATATATATATATTATCAATCAAAGCCTGAAGAAGATACAAGAAGATCTGAAACCCGTGTTGCATATGTCAGATAAAAAGAATTAAAAAACATTTCTGAAAACATAATACATTTTGTGGACCTTCATTTTTATAAAGTATTGAATTTTCTCCCGTTGGAACCAGAACAACATTATATATATATATATATATATATATATATATATATATATATATTATATATATATATATATTGTAAATGCGGAAAACATTTTCGTAGATACTAAATTTCTTACAATCGTTGATATCGAACCTCGGCCCAAAAGTTCCTGATTTGAGACCCAACGCCCTTTAGGAATCATCTCCGTATGATTAATAATATAAGTTCTCAGATCCACAGAACCTTCGATAATGCCAAACTTATCCTTCGACTGAGAAGAACGTCATCGACCGGACCCGACACTCAGCACTACCCAAATCTTTAATACGTTCCTTGGCATTTTGGCAAATGGTCGTCAGTTCCCCCCTTTTCCTTGCCAAATTCCATATGAAAACCAGGCTGGGCAACTGTCACCAGCGTTATTGAGCTACCCCGAGTTCAATTAGCTTTCGATAAATATGAAGTTTTGTCTATTTCAAATGGTCCGATCGCAGCGACCGGAGATATCTTGGTTGATAAGGTCTTCGAACTGAGGTCAGTTGAGCAGTATGGCCAATATAGAATAAAATCTGAAGGATTCAGTGAACAAAGGTATCTTCAAAAATACGGAAATCAGTGATGAGGCAAATAGGGAGGAAAGATTGCAACCAGCATTAATCTATGTTTGCTTTCGTTGATGAATTCACCTATCTACCTATCTCTCTCTCTCTCTCTCTCTCTCTCTCTCTCTATATATATATATATATATATATATATATATATATATAGTATTTGATAATTTGCTTGAAGAATTGTTAAGTAAAGTATATTATTATTTATATTTTGAAGGCAATTACAATGCGTATATAATAAAATAGAATATTATCTAATGTCTGATCAATTTCGAAGTATCTTTCAAAAACAGTCTCTGAAGATGAAGATACTTCGTAATTGATCACACATTGGACAATATTTTATTTCATTTGATACGCATTGTAATTGCCTTCAATATATATATATATATATATATATATATATATATATATATATATACAAGGTATGTCAAAATGTGCCGAGATTATTTGTACTTTTTGACGCACCTTTTATTCCGAAAAAAAACCTTCCATTTATTCTTCATTTCTATCTTGGTAAATACAGCTTTAAACTTGGTACTTTTTGACACACTTTGTTTTCTCAAAAAATAAATAAATGGGACGTTATGATACAGTTTCAAAATCAACCTACCCTAAGGATGAGGGCACCTGGCTAATGATTTTTCAGTTAGGTTTGGGAGTTGTTTGTTTCAAATTAGGTGGTCAGTGTCTGTTTTCTATTTATATAGGTGTGAATGACTCCCACATTTTATTACAGGATGGCCAGATAAGTTTTATAACAAGACCAAATGGATTAACATTTTTGTCCGAAATAACGTGTTATCTAGGGTGCCAGATTTCGTTTACATACAGTACGTATGTAAACAAAATCAAGCACCCTATATAACACGTTATTTTGGAATTTGTGTGTGCGTGTATATTGTAGATATGATCCTTTATAATAAGTAAGTAAAGACGGCGGAGTTGTCTATTGTTGCTATCAGCCAGTCAGCGACGGAGTCTATACCCTTTTCACTCGTGCTATATTAAGGAGATTGTATTACGTCTGAGGTGGAGCACCACACCAAATATCAGCTACTGACTTTACCGCACAGATGCAGGAAGTGCAATTCATGCGCTGAGTTGTCGAGAGCTGGTATTGAGCCGGGAAACCTGTGGTTCGTAGGCGCAACACAGTAATCCAGCTATATTGCCTCTACGTTTAAAATTGACTAAATCAAAACAAGTATTCAGTATGTCGAACATTTAATTTCTGTAAATATACATGTATACATATTCTCCCTCCAGCTATGGGTAAATAGTAGGACAGACTGGGCGCTTCCACATTGATTAGGCTCTAGTATAAAGAGAAGGAAAACTCTGAATTCAAACCAGCTTGAGAAATTGATCTTGTGTCGCCTCCTGATCGTGCGGAGTGGTCAGTAGATACATAGTGATTTTTTTTTAATTAAAGGAAAGAAAATAGAGTGCTTGATTACAATTTAAGAGCTGTATTTATTATATTGTATACATTACTGACAGAACGCGGTTTATAATGGATATTTATTTAGATTACATTTCCAAGGCGCTTTATCTGACGATTGGCTTCTAAATGCCTTGAAACTGACGGTAATAATCTGCCAGTAATGTATATAATATAATATAATATAATATAATATAATATAATATAATATAATATATATAAGTGTTTTATAATTTGCTTGAAGCATTGTGTTTAAATTGGTTTGCTGGTTGGATTTGATGCCTATTACAATGCAAGTGTAAAGAAAAATGAAGTAACTATGATGTTGTTTGTTTAGCTTTGATTTATTGCTAATACTTCGAGATTTTTTCCTCAGAGGATTTCTGAAATTCTGGAGCTGTTGCTAAGAATTGTCTATTCCGTTTTATGCCTTATATCTTCCAAATTCTCTGCGTATGTGTGAGTCTGCGTGTGTGTGTGTGTGTTTATATATATATATATATATATATATATATATATATATAGAGAGAGAGAGAGAGAGATAGATAGATAGATAGATATGGATGCATAAATGCATACATAGATATACAGATACATTGGTGGATAGATAAATAAATAGATAGATATATTTGTTCTATTATTTATCACGCTTTTTTCTTCTCTTCTTTTTAAATTATTATTATTATTATTATTATTATTATTATTATTATTATTATTATTATTATTATTATTATTATTATCTGAAACTTCTACTTGAGATCAGAGCGCATGATTAATATGTTGTGAGATTCTGTTATTGGTGGAAGGCATACGACGATTCTTGGCTCGTCTCGATTCGGAGCCTTTTGTTTACAAATTTGATACTCAATACCCGTCAGTCCCATTCACTATTATAAACACGGCCTTTGGAAACGACACAAGAGACCAAACGTGTGTGAACGATAGAAATGCCATCACTTATTCATATTGTGTCGTATTTATTTCAGAAGTTAAGGCTTTGAAATCTGTTGCAGTGTACGCGATGAAAGTTATTTGATTCTCTTGCCAAGTGCAACGATTCACTTCAGATACTTTTAAAATCTAAATATTAGTCGAAGTTATATAAGTACATGGGCAAGTCAAAAAGTAATGCCATTTTATTTAGGACAGAAATAATGTGGACCACATCCTCCACTTCTCTTCATAATCAACCTTTCTTTTAATAACAATGTTCCACCTTCGAACGAGGGAACATATATCTTTTTTTTAGAAGAAAAATGCCTTTTTTAGAAGAAATTAACTTTATTACAACGATTTTTATAACATAATGACTTTTTTTAGAACAAAAATGCCATTATTTCTCTGAGTGTTTGAGATGAGACTGGAAGATTAGTATTATCTGCGTTATTCGGACTATTGTCCCCATCTTCATTGTTATTTGTACAACGTTTTGGCCGATATGCCCTCCGACATTCTTCACGTATATTTCTTGTTGGGCACATGGCCTAGTGGATAAGGTAGTTAGGTTAAGACAGTTCTAAGTGACAGTTATCTCTGGATACCTAGTTCAATCCTGAGTAGAGGCAGTTAGAAAAATAATTAACACAACTCCTACCCCAGCTATGGTTAGCGGAATGAGACAGGATACCCCCGTGGACTGAATAAAGGGTTAGGTTCAAAGTTCCAGGATGGCTCCCGATTACGACAAGAAAGTTCCCGAGTTCGAAAAGAAGGTTTCCGAGTCCGAGAAGGTTCCCGAGTCCGACAAGGAATACCTGAAGAACGCCGGAGGGCATATCGACTGAAACGTTGTACAAATAACAATGAAGATGGGGACAATAGTCCGATAATACTAAAAATGTCATTTATTAGAAGAAATTTACATTTTTACGATGATTTATATAACATAATATCAAATTCTGTTTACTGTTCTTTGAGCCATTTCCTCACTACAGATTTCACTTACTTGTTACTGGAATAGTGTTTACCTTTCAAAACCTCTCTCATGGGGCCGACGAGTGAATAATATAATATATTCCGTGGTGTTCTGTGTAGGGATTTGATGCAGCATAGCACTACTAGTGAGTACGTTTTATCATGTATGCTCTCTATATAGAAATGAGTTGTTCGTTGTGTAATATATTATCGTTGTAGTAAAGCTACGGGAGTCTAAATCCTCGACGATGCTGTTTGTATTTCATATAGCATTAATACCCGTTGGAAAGGTATGCATCACACTATTCTCCCTCCAGATATGGTTCAGTAGTAGGCCAGACTTGACTTTAACTTTGGTATGGCAAACGATATTGGAGAAGAAAAATTCTGAATTCAAACCTGTTAATCCCCGCTTAAAAATGGATACTTATTAATACTAGTACAAAATAAAAAACACCCTCCGGCGATGTAAAAATAGATTTTTGAAACATTGCCTGAGGGGTGAGAGTAAAAAAATCAATGTCAGCAAGTTTCTACCCTAAGTAAGTAAAATCATCAAATTCATTAAAGGATTAAAAAATAAAACAATTTGAAATGTAAACTTTAAATATGTATTAAAATAAAACTATATATAGATATATAATACCAGTCATGTATTTATTAAAACTTATTTTAAAAAAACAATGAAGACTGTCTAATATTGCATGTTCAAATTTTAAGTGTATGTTATGACGATTTTGGGTTATGTGACGTAAACAGTGACGTATTTTTTGTTACAGACAAAAACCGGAAGCGAATCTCCACTATTAATAGATATCTTTATCCACACACACACACACACACACACACACACACACATATATATATATATATATATATATATATATATATATATATATATATATATATAACATGCATAGAATTTATTTTCCTATTGAAGTTAATTTTATCAGTTGCTATTACCTTAGTATATGAAATAGTTGCGAGGTTCAAAGTGTTCACTTACAGAATCTATATTCTGTGTCAAACATGGAAACAAAAGCATTTTCCTCAAGACGTGTCTCTATGTAATTGAGTGTACAAAGCAGATTTACTATTTCCTCAAAGGAAGATGAGCAAAGTCAATACAACCAGACGAGACGTTGGCTTTGTGATTACGTCAACCTTCGCTCTCTCTATCTAGCCGGTGGGTCACACTGGATTTTGAATGTCGTCTTGCTTATTTAACTGAGATGACTTTAATCGCTTCGTGTCCTGACCTTTTCATTTGATCTGTTGGTTAAAAAATACAAAAGATAACTTACTTGAATTAACGGTCCCTTGATGGTCTGTGTACCCCCCCCCTCTCTCTCTCTCTCTCTCTCTCTCTCTCTCTTTCCCTCTCTTTATATTTATATATATATGTGTGTGTGTGTGTATATTTATTTATAGTCGCCAACACAATATATATATATATATATATATATATATATATATATATATATATATATATATATATATATATACTAGCAAATATATGCACCCTCCGGGTGCAACTATTCAAGTTTTAATGAAATAAAATATTATGTTAACTTAGAAAGGGTAATGGAACTAAATAAGAATGCAGATAAAAAGATTTGAAACAGAGGGGGAACAACTAAAACTTGCTTTTTCTTCCCTCCCGTCTTTCATTGCTAAATTTTCATAATGTAACTATTTAGTTAAATTAGGAAGTAAAGAATAGAATTACTGTTAATATTATTAATGGATTTATTGGAGAGATTTTTGCTCATATTCATTAAGATAAAACCAAACAATTAGAAATCAATAATGCTGAGCACATATTTATTAAAATCAAAGTTTTAATATCAATATGCAAATTAGCCTTCCCCTTCACACTGCAAACCACTATATTTTGTATATATAAATACAATCGCATGTTAATAATATGTAGATATGGTCAACAGTATTAATAATGTAAAACAATTTTATTAATAATTGAGGTTTGAATAAAAATAAAATCATGGAGAATGTGATGTAAATAACTATGGGAATTGTGACTCGATTAGTTATATAGTTTCGGTTACAGACAGAAAAACACACAATCTCCATTATAATAAGATATATACATATATATCGGCATGTGAGGAGTTCGCGTATGCTTCAAGTATTAAATGACAATGTTATATAAAAATAAATGTACTGGATTTTTGCATTAAAGAATAAATATTAAAGAAAAAAAAAAGAAAAATACTTTAGACCTACTTTCATAGTCCGGACAATTTGTTGAAAAGAGTGTAATTTAAAATTTGTAAAATTTCTGTTGGGTAAGGCTACAACGCTCTTGAAGAATTAATCATTGTTTAGGAAACGGGTCATCTAACTTTAACGAAATGTTAGCGAATCTAGTATATATATATATATATATATATATATATATATATATATATATATATTAATTGTAATTAATTAAAACGAGCGAATGTAAAAAAAAATCATTTAAGAAGGAACGCAGCCTGCCGAAGAAACGCTGCACACGTTTTGATTTTTTAACGGTCAAAACAGCAATTTTGTTTATGTCAGCAGCCGTCATATATATATATATATATATATATATACATCTCAGGCGGTAGAGTGTCCGGCTGGGAACATCGAGGTTACTGGTTGGATTCCGACACTCGCCAACTCAGCGTATGAGTAGCACATAGATATATGTGGTAAAGTGAAGAGCTGATCGTAGAAGTGGCGCTTCACCTCAGACGCCCAAACAATCTCCTTGGTCTAGCACTAGTGAATTGACTCCCTCGCTGACTGGCTGATACCGACTTTAGGCCACACCGACGACTTTACTTTATATATATATATATATATATATATATATATATATATATATATATATCTTTGCCAACTAAATTTCCCTACGGCTGTTCCAAAATTTATTTGTATTTTTTATCTGTATGATGGTATATTTCGTAGATCCCTATCACAGAGAAAACGAAAGATGATAGTGGTGTTCACGTAGTGATTTTACAAGCGACACGTGCAAGAGCGACTGCTAGTGGTTTACGGTAAGATCGCAATAGGGGAGAGTCACTGTGACCGGTTTAAGGCCAAGAGTTGAATATATATATATATTAGTATTATCTGCGTTATTCGGACAATTGTCCTCATCTTCATTGTTATCTGTACAACATTTCGGCCGATATGCCCTCCGGCCTTCTTCAGGTATTTCTTGTCCGACTCGGGAACCTTCTTTTCGGACTCGGGAGCTTTCTTGTCGTAGTCGTGAACCTTCTTGTCGTAATCGGGAGCCATCACGGAACTTTTAACCTAACCCTTTATTCAGTCCACGGGGGTATACTGTTCTCATTCCGATAACCATAGCTGGGGTAGGAGCTGTGTTAATTATTTTTCTATGTCACTGCTGCCGGTCAGGATTGAACCTGGGATCCAGAGAAGTAGGCCGGAGGGCATATCGGCCGAAACGTTGTACAGATAACAATGAAGATGAGGACAATAGTCCGAATAACGCAGATAATACTAATCATCAAGCCTCATCTCAAACATTCAGAGAAATTATATATATATCGGATATTGATAATATTGTTTTCTATATTTATAAGTAAATAGAGTTTAAGCGATATTCAAAATGTTGAAAATCGTCTTGGTGAGAAACTGTCACGAAGAAACCGATGACTTCATGCCTTTGTTACAAATTTAGATAAGAATTTCCTATCATATAGCGTTGATACTCTTGGAAAAGGTATGAATCCCCCCTCCAGCTATGGGTAAATAGTAGGACAGACTGGCCTCATTAACATGCGGTAAGTAACCAGTCTAGGAGAAGGAAAACTCTGAATTCAAACCTGTTAAACTCCAATTAAGAAATTGTCCATGTGTCATACCATTCCGGTGCGGAGGGGTTGGTATATATATATATATATATATATATAATATATATATATATATATGCATACATATATATATATATATATATATATATATATATATATATATAAAGTTGTTATTATTTTAAAAAATTATTATTGTAATTGATTGTATATTTATTATTTATTAATAGATAATAAATATACAATCAATTACACACACACTTATATATATATTTATATATATATATATATATATATATATATATATATATATATACATATATATATGTGTGTGTGTGTGAGTATATGCTATAAATGAGGGTGATTCTCTTCCCCGTTTTTCCAAATTAAATAAATTGGACGAATCAAATTAATTAACAACAGCCAATTCTGGATTGTCCGAAACAAGTATTTTTCCTGAGATGAATTGTAAATTTACCAGTTAATTAAAAAAACAAAAAACAAAGCGAACCATCGTAGTCATTTAAGTTGAATTCTCAAACTTTTGTACACAAGAATCCAATTCTCCGGAATATTTGCGAGGAGTATTGTAAGTAGGCGCCCATTGAGAAATCAGGACACTGAAAATGTCAAATTTCTAATGTATGGCGATGACAAATATAACCAAGGTTGTAGGTTACGTTCTGGTACAGACGATGACCATGTGTTTCTGAGACACTACTCAGGTTCGCGAGGAAACAACATCTGTCTAATGCAGAGCAGTGATATACACCCCACTCTCTCTCTCTCTTCCACCTCTCTCTCTCTCTCTATATATATATATATATATATATTAGAATTGTAAAAGACAAGATTAACTCCTTGTCATCTACTTACATGCATATACAAGGGGTTGTTGAAAGATATTTGGTCCATAACTTTCTCGTATTTTTATATTAAAATCGACAATAAATAATATCAAACGCATACACACTTACCTGCACACATACACACATGCGTACGCAAGCAGGCATATATATTATCTTCTCTTAACTTTTCTAACATATACGTTAGTGCCTATTATATAAGGAGAGCTATCGTAGCGTAGTGGCTAACTTCCTGGATTGTGACATCGTAGTAAGTGAGTTGGAACTACAGTCGCGCTTTTACTTTCACTTTCGGACTAATACCCTTAGGAAAGTTCTGAAATACCTAATCCTCCCAGCTATGCGTTATATAGTACCCCTCCTATTCTTCTACAATCATCGTGTTGGCTTCAAATGACCCATGGAGGTTGATATACCGTTGAACAAAGAAACCAATCCAAAGTATCCTAGGTAATTTATGAGGAAGTGCGTCCCGGTCTCCTGTCTCAGAAATTGTTACCCGGTGACTATTAAAATAACGTCCCCAGCTATGTCGTCTCGGCGGTGTTACTTGAAAGAAAACAACCAACTTAGGGCGTTAAATATATTTTAGAGGAGGGGACTTCTCTTTTTTGATATGAACAAATGGAGATGGGTGGATATATATATATATATGAACAAAGTAAAAAATGAACAAATTGAGGTAGATAGATAGATAGATAGATAGATAGATATCCATCTTCATATCTAAACAAGAATTACGACACATTTCTATAAATAAACAAGAATCACGGCAAATTTCTACAAATAAATTTGTAAACAAATTACGATAAATAAATAAGAATTACGACAAAAAAGAGATGCCCCCCCCCCTTAAAATACATTTAACGCTCTGAGTTGGTTGTTTTCTTTCAAGTAACACCACCGAGACGACATAGCTGGGGACGTTATTTTAATAGTCACCGGGAAGCAATTTCTGAGGCAGGAGACCGGGGCGCACTTCCTTATGAATTAACGTATCCTATTATATATGTACCTGATTATATAAGAATACTTATATATACACGTGGAGGCACGTGGTCTCATGGATAGCGTCTTAGGAAATGGAGTCGTCGACCCGAGTTCACTTCCTAGACGGAGCTGTTTACATTTCACACTGCTAATACCCTTGGGAAACGTATGTATCTGCCTGCTCTACCTCTAGCCATGGGTAAATAGGGCAGACAGAGCTCTTTAACCTTGGCTAGGATACCAGTCTAGGAGAAGGAAAACTCTGAATCCAAACCTGTTAAACTCCACTTCAGAAATTGAATTTGTGTGACATACTGCTCGTGCGGTGGGACTGGTATATATATATATATATATGAATGAATGAACAAATAAAAGGTGTAGATTTTATTTATTTACATGGGAACAATATTTACAACCGCGTAAACATGCAACACAAGAATACAGTTAAAAAACGCACACATCTAACCATTTACACCATTTCTACCATTAAAAAAAACAATTTCGTTTACCTGGCGAATGGGTTAGCAGGAAACCATTGATTGTAAATATTGTTCCCATGGAAATAAATAAATCTAAACCTTTTATTTGTTCATTCATTCATTCATCTATCAACGCTCTATCACAGATATTGAGCACTTTTCTAATAATACTGTACGTTGGATTACTACTGCTTTTTCTAGTATAATAGTGCCAACCATACACACTAATAATAATAATAATAATAATTATAATAATAATAATAATTATATATATATATATATATATATATATATTATATATATATATTTATAGTATATTAATAATTGAAGGCAATTACAATGTGTGTAAAATAAAAAAACAAATGATGTTATTTTTAATTTTTTACACGCATTGTAATTGCTTTCAAATTATTAATATATTATAACATACTTAATATTCAAGAAAATTACTAATTACTTTATATATATATATATATATATATATATATATATATATATATATATATATATATGCTAAGTTAAGGTCATTAATTGATTGATTGCTTGTCTACCCGTCTGGGGTTATTTGATGCCTAGTAATTAGGGATTGCGTTAATTGTACATTAACATATACATTTTTGTGTAGTTGTTTCTGATTTTATTGCACATGGCTCAAATATGGATGATTTCTTACCAGATCTATTTGACTCATAGGTGTGACGCTATCAGGCATCACACCTGAAGCTCAGAGTAATGGCAATGACAGGGGTACGTGACACTTCTTAGAGACCATTAACTTGAGCTTCCCTATCTGATACAGTAAAAGACACATACTCGACATCCATTTTTTAGGGGGTGTTAACTCTTGTTGCGTACTGAGGTTTTCACGGTACCAAAGTGATATATGTTGTATACCCTTCATTACTTCTTACTTCTAGTCGTCTTTTCTTCTGGCCGGCTTTGGTTCTATCTTCTTGGCTTGGTCTGGAATCTTCTAACGTC
>CM042138.1:77415294-77420294 GCA_023376005.1 Doryteuthis pealeii | reverse complement strand
AGTTTAATAGTTCTCTCTTTCTCTCTTTCTCTCTGCCTTTCCTCCTCTCTGATACGAACCCACGAGTCGAGCCTACCCTGGAAATAAAGGCTAGCAGTTGTGACTACATATTTCTCGCGTTGTAATTTTTATCAACAGGAAGACATTTTTAGTACCGTGAATATATCGCCACCACCACCGCCCCGTTATGTATATCGCTTTGGCTACTGTGACCAGATAAACGACAACGTTACATATATCGTTTTAGTGCCCGGAAAAAAGGAACTACGTTACAATATTGGGGTCAAGTGCTCTTTCTCAAGTGCTTTTGTGAGTATCGCATTCCACTAATTCTCTTAAAGCATATTGATAGAAGTCTAATGAGGCTCCTGGTCTGGATTTTGTCTCTCAATAACCTATCACTAGAAATACATAAAAAAAATCAGTTTCAGACTTTTGGCGGTCAGTAATAACACATTCACCATAAAGTAAAAAGTAAAGTCGTCGAAGTGGCCTAAAATCGGTATCAGCCAAACAGCGAGAGAGTCTATCCCCTTTTCACTAGCACTAGACCAATGAGATTTTTTAGCGTCTGAGGTGCAGCGCCACACCAACCATCAGCTCGTCACTTTACCGCACATATCCCTGTGCTACTCATACGCTGAGTTGGCGAGGGCCGGTATCGAACCAGGAACCTTGCGGTTCCCAGCCGATCACTCTACCAACTGAGCTAATCCGGCTCCTATAAACACTACACATCTCCTTATGTGTTTCTCTAGCGTTTCTGTTTTAGCTAAACTCCAGCAACATTACATGTTGAATATGCACTTTGACGGGCGTGAGATATTATATTAAATTTTGATGCACACTCTTTCACTACTGAAATAGGAATAATCGATGAAGGCAGAATTTGATTAGGTAATTTCTGGTTGCATATAAACATTGGAAGTTTGAAATGAATTCTTACAACTTGCCTTTTTTAAAAAAAGGAAAATAATTTATGATTCAACACAATATTAACGAATGCAATTGTATAAATAATGTTACCATCAACTTTTTTACGAATCATGTTTATCTCATTTAAAGTAATTTATTTTGTAAATCACACACAGACGTTGACGTTGTTCTCACTCGAAAAAGTGCAGGAAATGTTCAACAGACATAACCTTTAGTTTGTTTGATGATGACCTGTTTCTGGTTTGGTTTGGTGTTTTAATGGAACATCAACCTTCGTGGGTTATTTTATACCAAAGCCGTACATAACAGTAGTAAGTAGTAAGTAAAGTAAAGTCAGCGGGGCGGCCTAATGTCGTTTTGAGCCAAACAGCGAGGGAGTCTATCCCCTTTTCACTAGCGCTAAACCAAGGAGATTGTTTTGGAGTGTGAGATGGAGCGGCACACCTACAGTCAGCTCGTCACTTTACCGCACGTATGCCTGTGCTAATCATAAGCTGAGTTGGCGAGGGCCGGTATCGAACTAGGAACCTTGTGGTTTCTAGCCGAACGCTCTACCGACTGAGCTAACCCGGCCCTTTAACCCATAGCGTTAGGATAAGGGGATTAATATAATATCCATTGGTATTAGTCCGAAAGTAAGCGTAATAGGGCAACTGGAGTTTGGACTTACAATCCCACGCACGCACGCATACAAACACGCGCGCGCACACACACACACACACACACACATATATATATTTGCGTATCGTAGACATAAAGACAACGGCGCTTGGTAGCTGACAGTTTCTCGCCTATGCAATTCTCAAACCAAGTTTGGTTTGAGACGAAAATAAGCGAGAAATCAACCGCCGTTAGGTCCATAGCCAAGCTACCCCAACTTAGATATACATGCTTTATTGACAGTACTTATCAATATCTAATGTTAAATATACGAGGGTGAGTCAAAAAAGTAATACCATTTTGTTTAGGTCAGTTATAATATTTGCCTTCAGACTCATCTCTTCGGCCCCATGAAAAAGGGTTTGAGAGGCAAACATGATACCAGTGACGAGGAAGTGAAATCTGTTGTGAATAAGTGGGTCAAAGAACAGTCAAGATAATTTTACGGGGCAGAGATACATGTTCTCATTCAAAGGTGTAACATTGCTATTGAGAGAAACGGTGACTATGTGGAGAAGTGGGGATGTGCTCCACAGAGAACCAGCTTCATTCTGATGTATGATACGTTCCTGTGAGAAAATCAAATAAATTCTTGACACATGGAAATAATAGTAAATATAAGAAATTGTTTTTTTTTACATACATTTCAAGCCAAAGCCTTTTCACGTATACATCTAAAGACTATATGATTCCATGACGTCATTGATAGTATCGCTCCCTGTCTCTCCCTCTCTCTCTCTCTCTCTCTCTCTCTCTCTCTCTCTCTCTCTCTCTCTCTGTATCTGTCTCTGCTGTCTGTCTGTCTCCCTCTACCCCTCCATCACCTCTCTCTCTGTCTCTGTCTGTCTGTCTGTCTCTCTCTATATATATATATATGGAATTTGATAATTTGCTTTTGAAGCTTTGTTATGTAAAGTATATTATTATTTATATATATTTTTAAGGCAATTACAATGCATATATCGTATAAAATTCGATAATTATTGAAAATAATCATAACAAGCAAACCCGGCGAATAAAGTGCGCCACAGGAACACCGTACATCGTTTCAACTTTATTAAGTCTCATCAGCGGTGTATGCAAAAAATTAAATAAATAATATATATATATATATATATATATATATATATTGATAAGATTGTATATATATATATATATATATATATATATATATATATATATATATATATATATACACCTTCAAATAAGTTTTTGATGTTTTGGGGTTAGACGGAAATTGATTATGTTTATCAAACATCAGATGTATCGTCGCCGTTAAGGTGGCGTAAAATCGTTATCAGACATACAGTGAGGGAGTCTATCCCATTTTTACTAACACTAGATCAATTTTAGTATCTAAGTGGAGCGCCACGCCTATCATCAGCTCCTCACTTTACCGCACAGATCCCTGTGCTACTCATATGCTTAGTTAACCAGGACCGGTTTCGAACCAGGAATCCGGAGGTTCACAGAAGATAAAGAAATTGGGAGGACTTTTATAAGAATTGTTTGTTTGGTTTGGTTTGTTTTGTTTTACGGTATATCAACCTCAGTGGGTCACTTAATGCCGATAAAATTTTGAAATAAATCAATTCTTAATGGATAATACAATTTTCTATAAATACATTTTTCTATTCAACCCATAGATGGGACCCTAACAGGTACTACCACTCCGGGTCATAGTAGACCAGGGAGCAATGGTGATGAAGGGGTGCTCCACATTCCCCAAACCTCCAAAACTGTAACCTCACCATCAGATAGAGTTTAACGTAATACCCAGGACATGTAGACCCGCAGCCAGCGCCTTCTAGCACCCATATGATCAAAAAGGGATTGGGGCTTGCCATAAGGGCAATAGGGTTGGAAAAATCATATAGGTGCTAGGGCTTGACGTGACCAGCTGATTGATCGGAGGGGGCCTCTCCGACCGCCCGTCTAGCCCAAGATAGGGCAAAAGTGGAGTATTGCATGTCATGAACTGCTTATCCACCTGGGCTCTATCCTTAAGCATCACGGGTCGCCACCCACGGCCAACAGGTGGCCCCATTGGGGGAGTCATACCCCTCTGCAGAGGTGCAGTCGGTGCATTCTAACGCCCCAGACGACAGGGCGGAGAATTGTTGTGTTTTTTTTTTAATAAAAAGAATGCTTGATTTTAAAGTCTGCAAATTGAGTGTTAGTATTTTTTTAAGCAGCAGAATCTTCTTTTTTCTTTAATCTGATCCTTGCCGATATGATAACTTGACTGCGTTGCTGTTATGGGTGGAGCATCGCAGCAGGGTACTGTCAGACGCACATTCAGGAAATCTTATGAGAAAGAGAGTCAGTGACCCGAGATCTTTATGGTCATGCGGAAAATGCTCGGATTTAATGACATGATGAGGAAATTAGGGTCAGAAGCCGAGATCGATTGGCGGGAATACTATAAATGCATTATGGTCTGCCAAGTGGTTAGCTGGAGAAAGGCAGGCAGGCGAAATAGAAAGAGATAGCAGGAAGTGGCAACCGGAAAGGAGAGTAAGGAAACAAAAGGATGGATATGAAACAGGAAGAGCTGATAGGAGAGTAAATCATGATGGCAGCGGCGGTGGCGGGTAGAGTAAGGAAGATAAAGACGGTGAAAATCATGTTGGAACAAGAAATTAGTAAATAGAATAGACGAAGAATGGAAAGAAGATAGAGATGCCTGATAAAAATGAACGTTTTTAGAGAGAAGAGATGAATGCAAAATGTAAGATAATGAAATATAATAATAAAACATGTAGTGATATATTTATTAAGAATATTAATAAACCAAATAGTAAAAATGTAATTAATAAAAGGAATAGAAGATTGATCGCCTTCTTGTAAAATCTCATCTAATATATATGTTATTGGTTATCATTTAAATGTTGAACTTAGTCTCCACATATCACAGATTTTATTCTAGAATTATTGGTTCCATGCCTCTCTCATGAGGAGGATGGGGAGGGAGATTGGTAAAGGGAGTTGAAGGTCTTAAATTAGTTTTGACTAAGGAGAAGAGACCTCCTTGGTTTGAATTAAGAGTTTTCCTTCTCCTAGACCAGTTGCGAAACCGTGGTTAAAAATCCTTGTCTGCCCTACTATTTACGTATAGATGTAGGGAGAATAGATGTGTACCTTTTCCAAGGGTATTACCGCCATATGAAACAGCTGAAACCGGAATTTGAACTCGTCTCACAGTGTCAATTTTCTATGGCGCCTCCACAAATTGAATGATTCCTTGATTGATTGAATTGGCTTGCTTGGTTTATTTCTTTAATCGCATATCAACCTTCGTGGTCGCCCTGTCGGTTGGGGCGTTAGAATGCTCGACTGTACCTCTGCTGAGGGGTAAGACTCCCCCAATGGGACCACCTATTGGCCGTTGGTGGCGACCTGCG
>CM042138.1:77400294-77410294 GCA_023376005.1 Doryteuthis pealeii | reverse complement strand
TCCATACAAGAGGTGCTGATAGCATATGCTCTTTACACTTGTACCTTTGTACGGATATTGAGCCTGCTGTTGTCCTATACTCACTGTGAGCTTCCCAAATTTTGAGGCAGCTTTTCTGATCAGGCAATTGAATTCAGCGTCAAGTGACAGGTTGGTGGTGGACCCAGGGTAGGTGAAGTTTTTTTACGAATTCCAGGGTGTAGTTGTTGATGGTAATATAGGGAAATGTTCGGTTCCCTGTCACATCGTCTTGGTTTTCTTAATACAAATGGTCAGGCCAAAGTCCTGACAGGATCGGGTGAATTGGTCCATGTATGTTTGCAGGTTCTCCTGAGAGTGTACTACCACTGCTGGGTCATCAGCAAACAGCATGTTCCGGATGACAAAAGGCCTGGCCTTTGTTGTGGCACTTAGCCGGCTGAGATTGAATAGCTTACCCTCTAAATAACTTCTAACTTCACTGTCTTTGACGTATACTGGGCATCACCTGGAGGGACATGATCACTAACACTGTGTTAAGTATCTGGTCGGCATCCTTAGTTCCAGATGTAATAAGTAAGTAAGCAAGCCAATAAGAATCCGGTGTTAGAGTATTCTTTGTAAGTCCTACGTCCAAGATAATCCAAGTGTCAATGACATAAGCTCAAAATGGGGTCTATTAATACAGCAGAAGCAGCAGCAGCAGTGCCAGTGATTGGACAATAAGAATCCTTCTCAGGTCACGTGTTTATAGGTGAGTCTATAAGTAGAAGTGACCATTTACCTTATGCCTTATATCACAAAAATCCAACACACTGCAGATCTAGAGGGAACTCAATTTCCCAGCTTGTGTTCCTTGTTTTCTAAGCCATGTCCGTTGGATGGATGGTGGACGAATCTCGATGGACTTCATTATGCAGAACTTTCGTCTGGTAAGAGAGAGATTGGTGGTCCCCAGCTGCGATTTAAGGATGTCTACGAGAATGATATCAGATGCTTTGGCATTACACCTTTCAGCTGTGGAGATTTGGCCCAGGACCGCCTAGCTGGCGGCAGGCACTTCATAGCGATCTATTCATGTCTGAAGTCACCCTGGTGAAACACCATGAAGCCAAGAGGTCCGGAACAAATCGACGGCAACAAAGCACCGGCAACATCTTTAGGGCAGCCTTCACATGTGACATATGTGGTTGGGGCTGTTGTTGGAACAATGGAATTCACAGTTACAGAAGCCGCTGTAACTTCAGGGGGACAAGAATTATAAAGTTTTCCGAGACTGCAATGCGAATTTATTTATTGATTTATTTATTTTATTCATGTTCAATATTTATTTCTTTAATTTCATGCTTATTTCTTTCTATCTTTCTATCTAATTTTACTTCATTCAATGGTTTCTTTCTTTCTTTCTTTCCTTCCAAGCTTTATTCATTTATTTATGTATGTACAATTTTTTCTTTCATCCCCATTTTTTGTCCTCTCTTCTTTCGTTCATTCCATGCTTTCTTTCTTTCTTTCTTTCTTTCTTTCTTTCTTTCTTTCTTTCTTTCTTTCTTTCCAAGATTTAATTATGTATGCATCTATTTATTCATATACAACCATTGGATGCTTTCCTTTCTTTCTTTCTTTCTTTCTTTCTTTCTTTCTTTCTTTCTTCTTTTCTTTCTTCATGTTTAATTTCCGTTGTAACATTTACACAATAAACACAAAAATCACAGACCAGAGACAGACAGACAGACAGACAGACAGACAGAACATACACACACCCAACACATACATATATATATATATAATATATATATATATATATGTGTGTGTGTGTGTGTGTGTGTGTGTGAATTTAAATAGATATTAAAGAAGGAAACAGTGGTGAGATATTCTAGCATCATCACTTTTGCATTGTCATTAACATTCCGATTCTTTTTCATACTATCGGACTTACTAAAAATGAGCCAAATAATAAGGCAACATATTTTTAAAGGTAACGTAGACACAAAGCGCTTGGAGACTGTTGGTTTTTTGCCGCTCATCAGACTCACAATTGGTCTAAAGATTGCATAGGTGAGAATCTGGCTGCCACCAAGCACCGTTGACTCAATGTTTACGCTACTCAAACTCAAATATATATATATATATATATATATATATATATATATACTTTTATAATTGGCTTGTAGCATTGTGTTTATACTTGTTTTTTTTAAGGCTATCACAATGCAAGTGTAAATAAACATGAGGTAACTATGATGTTTGTTTACCTTGGATTTATTCTTAATATTTCGAGATAAAATTCTCTTCGTCAGAAGTCTTCTGAAGGTCCCGAGCTGTTATGTTGATGCTCGTTTCTGTCTATTCTGTTCTATGACTGAAGTTGATACTAAGACATTGTTCAACAGACACACCTAAACACACACACACAGACTTACACATACACACGCGAGAGAATTTCAAGGAAGACAGTTATACATCGGAATGGACAGAACATAGCAGCAAGCTAACAGCTCCGGACCTTCAGAAATCTTTTGATGAATAGTTCTTTATATTGACTAGCAAATATATGCACCCTCCGGGTGCAAGTATTTAAGTTTTAATGTAATAAATATTGTATTAAATTAGAAAGGCTAATGAACTAATAAGAATACAGATAAAAGATTTGAAACAGAGGAGTATAATAAAAGAAAAAATGGAACAACTGAAACTTACTCTTCCATCACTCTCGTCTTTCATTGTTATTTTTTCTAATTAAGTATTTAGTTATAGAGGAAGTAAAGAATAAAATGACAGTTATTTTATCTTGTTAATGGATTTCATTTAAGATTCATTGAAGAGATTTTTTGCTTATATTAATTAAAAAAAACCAAACAGTTAGAAATCAATAATACTAAACACATATTTATTAAATTCGATTTTTTAATATTAATATGCAAATTAGCCTTCCCGTTCAAACTGTAAACCGCTATTTTGTTTATATATAAATATAATTGCATGTTGTCAGTATGTAGACATAGTTATACAGTATTAATAATGTAAGACAATTTTATTAATAATTGAGGTTTAGATAAATAAAATCATGAAGAATGTGAAGTGTAATAACTAAGAGAATTGTGACTTGAGTAGGAATATAGTTTCGGTTACAGACAGAAAAACACACAATCTCCATTATAATAAGATATATTAAGAATAAATTCCAATGTAAACAAAAAAAACAAACAGTTAATTTCATTTTTTTTACACTTGCATTTGATAGACTTCAAAACCAACCACCAAACCAGTATTTAATGTCACATGGATCCTTGTAGTAAAATAGGACTGGTACTATCTGAATCCATGGCTGTGTGGATGAGGAAGTTCATAACTTTCTCAAGAGCATTTGTACGAAAATGAACATAATAGCGCTTAAAGGATTAAATCTTATATTTTTACAAGCATGTAGATTAAAATGATTATTTTTTTTTAAATACTCGGAAAAATATAGGATTTAAGTAAACAATAAGTTCCCTCCCCCACGTACTTTTGTTTCATAGAACTGCTAGAATACTAATACTAAACTGAGGTTCAGCAAAAACTAAATATACTTGGGTTTATGTTCATTAAAAGCTAACTCCATTAGTTGGAGCATCGTTTCTGTATTAAGCACGCTCGTTTGACAAATAAACTTTTCTATGGCGATCTGAATGGACATAAAACAAGTCTATAAATGTTCATCTTCGAGAAATTTCATATCCGGTTATGAAATCGATGGGGAAGATTGGGAGTTTGTCGCAAAGAGATAACACTTGATTGGCACAGCATCATTAACTTGTAAACTTAAACTTTCATAAAATGAACGTTCCCATTATGCCTCCTTCAAACTCTCCTACCCTAGGGGCAAGCGTACCAGCATCCCCTATATAATTACCAGCATATGTCTGCAATTTCGGCGCCAAATCTCTGTATGTTGCTCGCTGCACTTAAAAGTCACATTCGCTGTATTCTCGGCCCATTAGATATCATTGTGACATTCCTGCTGTCATTAATATATTATATTATATATATATTTATAATAATATATATATATAATATATACTTGTCGATTCGAGTTCAATTCCTAGACGAAGCTGTTGGCATTTCACATAGCGCTAATTCCCTTGAGAAAGGTATGAATCCATATATTCTCCCTCCAGCTATGGGTTAAATAGTAGGCAGACTGGGCCATTCACGTTGGGTAGGTAACCAGTCTAGGAGAGGGATAACTCTGAATTCAAAATACCTGAGATCGTCGTTGATTGGGTTTGTGCCAACCCTTGATGCACCAATTCTTTCCATCGACTGTGCCAAAAAGTGTGATGGTCCAAACACAAGCCTTCACCACTCTAAACAAATCACTGTGTGGGGTGTTCATTGTATGTATGAACCTCATGCGTCGAAAATCGACGAGAATAGTCCACAATATATATAGTATATATATATATATATATATAATATGTGTTGGTGGTGTGTTGTGTGTGTGTTTAATTGAAGTCGTATAATTTTGAAAATTTATGATAACTAATGAATTAGGAGGGCATACCTATTCAAATGTAAGGCTAAACAAATCGAGAAAAATCAATCTATGATTACAATGATTTTCTCGATTTGTTTAGCCTTACATTTGAATAGTATGCTCGCCTAATTCATTAATTATCAATTAATTAATTTTCAAAATTAGTACGATTTCAATTAAGCACATATTCTCCCAAAATCGTCGGGCTAAAAAAAAGCCATATCAAACTTATTGTTTGTTTTGTTACTTCTTATATATATAAGTATATATTATATATATATATATGTTTGTTGTGTGTGTGTGTGTGGTGTGTGTGTGTGTGTGAGTAAGTTGGCTTACCGGTGGGTAAGGGTACGATCGTTAACTAGGTAATCTTTCATGATCCTCGATTTGTATCTTTTCCAGTCTTCTGGCTATCTTTCTAATGTTAAGGTCCAAGTTGAAATCGGTTTATTCCCATACTATCATCCCGAGCGCTTTCGAAATGCTTCTTAGTCGTCATCAGGAGAGTACAGGATTGGTGTCTTTTTTTTCCATTTTTCTTGTTCTTTTATCTATTTTGTTTTAAATTAGAGGAGTCCATATTTTAGAGGGTTTGCGTGATTAGCATGTTAGTTATCAAATATATGCTTAATATATCATTACCGATGTTTAATGCTATTTTATTAATGTTATTTAAAAATCTTTTTTATGCATATTGCCTCAAGAATTTGTAAGGCGTTTCTTATTCTTATTTTTAGATAAAATTTAGTATTTCAGTGAGAATTTCATAATGTCGGAGAGATGAATTTATCTAGAAAAACAAGTTGTGTCAAAAAGTACAAAAATATCTCGATACCTTTTGACACACCTTGTATATACATATTTTATTTCACAAATTGATGTGAATATATATATATATATAATTATATATATATATATATATATATATAGTATATGGTGTATATATATGTACTTAATTGAAGTCGTACCTAATTTTTGAAAGTTAATTAATAATTCAAAATTAGGTACGACTTCAATTAAGCACATATCTCTCCTAAAATTTGTTGGGCTAAAAAACCATATCATAAACACACCGCTTGGTATTTACTTCTCTATATATATATATATATTATATATATATATGTGTGTTGTGTGTGGTGTGTATGTTGTGTGTGTGTGTGTTTATGTGTGTGTTGTGTGTGTCTCACAAAACTTGAGTTTTCTCTTAGTCTGTGTCAGGTTTCAATAAAAAATGTATTGATTTTGACAACTCGTACAAAACTCTTTATGTTTACACATATTTTTGAAAGGACTGCACTCATATTTTCCTGTTTGATCTTTATCGATTATCATAATTCGATCAATTATTTGGCTAACTTGCCGTACTCCGTTTGGAGGGTTATGATATCTAGGGAAACTTAGGGCACTATTGGAATGCTCGTAAACTACAAGTGTGCCCAAAAATTATCGAGTCTTTCTGTACTTTTTGCACACCTTGTACTCTGAAAAAAATATCGTTTCATTCATTCTTTCATTTTTATATTAATTAATAAAACTTTAAACTTGGTTTTTTTGATACACCTTGTATTCCGAAAAAAAATTAATGAATGGAACGTTTTTTTCTTCAGAGTACAAGTGTGTGTCAAAAAGTACAAAAAATGTCGATACTTCTATGCGACCACCTTGAATATTACGCTGATTATTATCACCTGTGGTGAGTGTGTGAGTGAGAGAGAGAGAGAGAAGAAGAGAGAGAGAGAGAGGAGAGAAGAGACGAGGAGAGAGAGAAGGGGGGGAACAGAGAAAGAGCACGTTGTGTGTGTGTGTGTGTTTACGCCACGTAAGATGCAACAATCTGCCATACTATTTCCCCTAGGGGTTAATGGTTGGTGCATTCATGCTTTCAAGAGAATCTTGCTAGAAGAGAAACGCTACAGGCTCGTCTAGCATTTGAATACGTGTCACCGATTCCATATAAGAATATTACGGGGCACCTCACGTGGTTTAATGATTAGCAAGCTAGATGCACACACCATTGTTAGTGAGTTACATTCTCCACTGAGCGCCCCGTACTTTTGGTCTTGTGCTGGCATCTAAACTATGCTTAGTAAATAACTATATATAAATATACAGAAAAGTACAAAATACTAAGTTTATCATTTGAGTATTTTTTTTGTCACAAGAATTCCCGTTTTGTGTTTTCTTGTTAGGGAACAGTATAACATTTAACCCAATCCTCCACCATGAGGTGTCTTTCTGGACCATGTGACGTTAGGAACCCCTTTTTGATCTCGATTAAAAGGGACATGTTTTTCATTTACACGTCAATATCCGGTTGTTTTAACAGACGGTTTTTAGATTTAAAAAAAATTATAAAACTAACCCCTATCCCAAACCCTAACCCCTAACAAACAACCGGATAATTACGGTGTGAATTAAAAAATGCCCTTTCTTAATCGGAAAAAAGGGTGCCTAAAGGTATAAGGTCCGTCTTTCCTTCTATTAACCCATATCTGGAGGGAGAATAGTTGAAGGCATACGTTTCCCAAATTATATTAGCGCTATAAGAAATGGAAACGCCACGTCTAGGATTTTAATTCCACCTCCTACGATTCTAATCATGCCCTATGCATTTCCAATATATATTATATATATATATATATATATATATATAATATATATAATATATATATATACATAATATATAAGATAAATATTAAAGGTTTTACATATCTATTTATTAGGTACTATTTGAACATTTACATATCTATTATTAGGTGACATTTGAAACATTTTACATATCTATTTATTAGGTTGACATTTGAAACATCTTCACCTGATAATTTCATCGCATGAAAACCAATATAGTTTTTGTGATTTGTTCCTTTTGTCACCTAATAAATAGATATGTAAAACCTTTATATATTTATCTTATTATATTATATAACAGCTCATTTTATATTGAGCACTCTACCAATAATACTGCTTTGGTCATCATTTCCAGCAAAGCTGAAACAGTGACCATCTCACACTAATATATATTATACTATACTAATATTATATATATATATATATATAATATATATGTGTGTGTGTACTGTGTGTGTTGTGTGTGTGGTGTGTATGCTCATATTATGTGTGAATGTTTTTCTGTGTTCTGTCGAGTAACTCTCATTTGAAAATGCTGGCAATACTATAACCAATAATATTTACAAAGTAATACAATTTTCAGCATATACATTTTTCATTTAACGCCTAAACAAGCCTTTTTCCCTGCAATTATTTGGATGACAATTCACTAAAGACAAAATATTGATTGGCTTGCTTCATTTTATATTATTAATACTTTCTCAAATTCTTCGTAACAAAATTGATACAGAGCAATGTCAATCCAGAAATCAAACTTGGCTCCTTTATTCTGTTTTCATCATATATATATATATTATATATATATATATATATATATATTATCTATATATATATATATATATATATATATATATATGTATTATATATATATATACTATATATATTATTGGTTAGGAGGTTGAATTTAGAAGGCTATCAACAATGCGGTGTAAGAAAACCAATAATCATACGGTAACAATGATGTTGTGTTTACCTGTATTTAATTCTTAATTTCTCGAGATAGTATCTCTTTTTTCAAAAGATCACTGAACTGAAAGCAGATCTAGTTATGACATTTTTTAAAATTTAATTTTTGTCCTATATATATATATATATTATATATATATATATATACAATACATATATAATAAATAATGTCGTGTGTGTGTGTGGTTGTGTGTTGTGTGTACACATTAGGAATTAACAAAAGGCACGTCTCCTGTTTAACATTTATTTAATGATCTTTTTCAAGCTTCGGGCCAACTTTTTAAAGATCGAAGTTCTATCCCGGTACTTTGCACTTCGGAAGTGTCCACACAGGTTGAAAGTACTCGGATACGAACGTCGGTGACGAATCTATGGATTCCATTCCAAATGTTAAAGTTGGCCAGAAAGCTTGAAAAGCTCACTAATGTTATAAAATAACAGAATGCTGCCAAATCACACACACACACACACACACACACACACACACATATATATATATACGTATATAATTATATATATATATATAATATATATATATTATTATATAACCGTTTTCAGCAACAAAAAAGAGACACCTATAACAATTTATGTCCTCTTGTTCTTAATGAGAACACTATCCTACGTGGCATGATTTTTATTGTGCGTTATTGGAAATTTAAATCAACTGGAGATAACGTTTTGCTTACTCTTCCCAGTATCGTCCACCATGTGGACTTTGAAAAATTAAAAAAGGTAAGACGTTGTATGTTTAATGTGAATATAGATATATATATATATATATATATATATATATACTACAAGGCGTGTCATAAAAATATCGCAATTGAGCTGTATTTACACAGATAGAAATGACAATGAATGGATCGTTAATTTTTTTAGGAATAAGATGTGCCATAAAAAGTATCGGATGTAAGCTGTATTTTACCAGATAGAAATGAACAATAGGAGTGGAACGTCAGTTTTTTTTCAGAACAAGGTGTATCAAAAGTTAGCACAAAATCTCGAATATTTTTTTACATACATCTAATATATATAATTATATATATATTATATATATATATATATATATATATAACTAAATTGCCATATTATATATGATTGGATTATTTCATGTAGCAATCGTTTCTATGAAGATATATATCTTCTGGCAGTCCTTCCAAAAGTCATGATTAAAAAAATGGCAAACGATTTTCCCCGAGACTCAAGAACGTTCAGACATTTCTTCTTTTCGGATTACGCACAGAAAATTCTTCCAAGTATTTATATTAAGTTTTAAAATCGATGTTTGTAGGTGTGACAGCTCCATTAATATGCTGCAGCACCATATTTAAAATAAACGCTTTTCGTCTTACTATCAAGACGTTTCACTAAATGCCGGAAATCCTCGTCTAAACTAGGCCATCAAACGTGCGCGCACACACACACGCAACGCCCAACGCCACAAGCATAACACGGAACACAAAAACGCATGTCACGTATGTCAAAGCAAAACACATATTGCTTGATTGATTAATTGATTGATTGGTGGATTTTAACGGCATTTTCACCCGTTTAGGTCTATTTTATACGTAGAATTTAGGAATTCGCGTTCTCTACTACGGTTTAACATTTACGTTTTTTGTGTAGGTGTTGGTAATATCTACGATATAACAAAAAGGTCAAACGCGTATACACTCACTCACACACAAAGACCCTCAACGCAGACAGACACATGCAGACACATAGACACTCACTCACTCACTCGCACGCACGCACGCCTTAACAGAAAGTTAAACACTCACATATTGAATGCAAGATTGGTTGATTGATTGTTTTAACACGGCATTGAAACTGTTTAGGTTATTTCAATACCTAGATGTTAGGGAAATGGGACCGGGTTAGCTCAGTTGGTGAAGCGTTCGGGGA
>CM042138.1:77391554-77400284 GCA_023376005.1 Doryteuthis pealeii | reverse complement strand
ATGGTTAAAATAGAAAATTATTTATAGAATATGTATTATCATTAAGAATTGATTTATTTCAAAACTTATCGGCATTAATGACCCAATGAGGTATGATATGCCGTGAAAAACCAAAGCCGAACTTCGTGGTATAAATGCGGGTTATTTAACCCATAGGTGGGATAGAGCTTCATACATTCTCAGGACGTTAATAGTCTGAAAGTGAACATAGTGCGGGACTGGATTCATCTCAGCTATTACGATCTATCACAGTTTAGTACACTGGGTTTGTTGATATGACCACATATTAGAATCTGGTAAATATAATCTGTAGTAAAAAGTATTCTTCCCTCTCAGTGAAAATAAGCTGGCAAATAAGTTTCCTAATGTCCATTCATGTTGCCTTTCAGAAACTTAAAGCATTAGCTTTACATTTTCGTGGAGGGTTTTTGTATTTTTCACAACAGCTATTAATGTAATTCTCCATATATTCTTATAATTTACTAATATTACCACCCGGATAGTTTATCTATACTGTCAACAATACTCTCATTTTAAGGCAGAATTCATTCAAACCATGGCACTAAGAGTAACAAATTATTACCTTTAAATCAAAAAATTTATAATCTTTATAATGTTTTTTCTATAACTCTTTTAGTACAGTCTTTTCTATATAATTCATTCAGATGTTCATTTCCATGAATTTCAGCGTGTGTGTGTTTTTAATTTGTTTTTTGTTCTAAAGAATTCCTGTGTTTTTCTACTTTAAATTCTACTTTGGGTTGTCGTTGTATGTGAGTGTGCTATCGTATATTCCTGCCTATGTTTACTTGTGTGACTTGTGTGTGCTGCCTCCCTCTGTGGTGCTTCGTGTTGTGTGTCTATGACATGGTTTATTTGGTGTTGTATATTATATATATATATATATATAAAATATATATATATATATATATATATATCATATCTAAGAGTTTGAATTTTAAACGAAGAATTAAATTTAACTTTTAAAAAAATAAGTGTGGTGTCTTTACTATACTTAAGTTGTAAACATACTATACCGACATATGCATATATACTATGTTGATTATATAGTTTGCATCTTTTTAGAAACACACTAAAACACACACATAAACCACACCAATAACACACAACTAAACTCGAACTATCAAGACACACACACACACCCACACACACACAAAAAAAAAAAAATCAAGTATCATATTGTTTATCCCTTGTTCTTTCAGATTACGTCTGGTCTACCGTAAATGCAGATACCCATTTAAAACTGACTATCCTGTTTTCATTTATATAACAACGCATCGTTGAATAGTTTATCCGTTTAAAAATCCCTACCCCACGGAACATATCCCGATTAAATTTAATGGCCATGTAGCGCCATCTGAATTTTGAATTTTAATGTCGTAAGATTAGGGAAATTGCTTCATTGTTACGTTCAATTCCACTTATTGTGAAGTGCTTCTTCAAATCATAATTATATAAAAAATCATTTATCTAATCGAATACAAATAATTGTATGTTTCAAGTAATTGTATGATTCAAAATTCCTATATAATACTCATAATACATGGTTTATAATACTCATTGGTTGCACATAATTATATGTTTTCAGAACTAAAAATAAGCTTAGTATACAATTAATTTCATAGTAACAATCTTTAATTGATTATTGATTTATTTGCTATCAGTACCATCTTGTAAAATCTTATCTAGTCATTCAATTATTCTCTATAAATGTCGAACTTAGTTTTGGAGCAAAAGTATAGAGCAGCATAAATAAAGTCAGCCGCTTGGTCTGTCGTCTGTCTGGCTGTTGTGTCTCTCTCTCCTTACGAACTAAATTGACTTACTAAATACCTCAGTTTCTCTTCATTTATTCTTCTCTACTCCTTCTATTCTCTCACACGTATCTGTATCTCCCTATATAACATGTCCCCCTCTCTCTCTCTATCTATCATCTCTTTTCTGACTCTCTAACTACTTGCTTCTGGCTCTCTCTCTCTCTCATTCTCTCTCTTTCTCTCTTCTCTCTCTCTCTCTCTCTCTCTCGCCTTCTCTCTCTTCTATCTATCTTGTTACACACACACACACACACACTCGCATACACCTAATCTATTCTCTCTAGTTAGGCTCTCTCTCTGTCGGCTGTATTCTTGTAGTAATATGTTCAATTTCTATCATGAAACAAACTTGACATATTTAATTCTCACATTATTCTATCTCATAACGTCCGCCTCTCCTCTCTGAATATATATATATATATATATATAATATATATATTATATATATATATTAATATTACCAAGCGTGTTAGTAGTCTTGCGGAGAGAAAAAACCCGGCAAGAAGTTTGATTGTAAAAATTATACACCAAACATCAACCAGGAAGAAAAAATTTTTGAAAAAAAGAAAAGACCAAGATATTCGGTACCAACAAAAAATAATCTATTGGGTATAGTTATTTGGCAAAAGAAAAAAAACCAATTTATATGTATATATATGTATTATAGATATATAATATATTTCAATTAACCGCTAGGAGAAGCTTAAGTTTGTAAAAATGCTCATACCCTAAGTAGAGCCAAAGTAATAAGGATTCTACTGAGTCAGACGAACCTACTGATGAGTTTACGGCATAAAACAGACTCTTCAGGCTAAAATCTGACTCTTGTCAAGAACTGTCAGATTTTAGCCCTGAAGAGCTTTATGCGAAACTAATAGTAGGTTCGATTCTGACTCAGTAGATATCCTTATAATATATATATATATTAAGAGAGTTTATTTAATTTGCTGAAGCATTGTGTATATATTGGTTTGGGGTTGATTCTGAAGGCTATCACAATGCAGGTCTAAAGAAATAATAATAATAAGGTAACAATGGTATTGTGTGTTAACTTGTATTTATTCTTGAATTTCGAGATTTATTTATAAGCATTTTATAGTTAAAAGCTAATTTAACTAGAAATGGCATAACAAGACGATTCAGTTCCTGTGATCTTTTGAAAAGAAATTTTATCTCGAAAAGTCAAGAATAAAATATAGGTTTAAACACACAACAACATTGTTACTTTATTATTATTTTTTTCTTCCGACTCATTGTGATAGCCTTCAAAATCAACCTCCAAACCAAATAATATATATATAAAATATATATTATATATATATATATATATATATATATAATATATATATATGTGTGTGTGTGTGTGTGTGCGTCGATACACATTTTAACGTTTCAATACACGCCTGTTCTCAAACCTCGAATATTTCAGTGGGAAAATACTTATCTTAAAAATAAAATTATTGGTAAATTAGCAACAATATTAATGATAGCAAGACATTTTCAGAATTGGCACCAATGTAGAATCGAATGTTACTATGAATTTTTTGAAGCCTAATTCTGGAACGCTAGATAAAATGGCGCGAACAAAAAGATAAAAATTCAAAAGAACAAAAACTAAAAAAAAAATTTAAAGAAAAATAACCAAAAAATTTAAAAAAACAAGAGAGAAAAATTATAAAATCATCTACAAAAAAACATAGAAAAATGGAAAAATGAAATTAAAGCGATTAAAAGAAAGGGAGATCGTCATTTTTTAAATAAAGAACCACTTGAAAGAGACAAAAGAGTATGAAAACCAAGAATATAAAAACAGGAATTAAAAATTAGACGATAAGAAAAAAAATGAATAATAAAAAAAGTTAAAACCATTACACTAAAGAGAAAGAAGACAATAGAAACATGGCCGTTCGTGAAATAATGAGAATACGTTGAGTTGATCTAATATTGATTGCTTTGAATGCAGGGAATTTTGAGGGAATTTAATAAAATCAAATAATGAATTTGCATATTCAATTAACAGCAAAGCTGAATTTGAATATCGCCAAAAGAGATTTGAATAAATTGACATTACTTGAAAGTGCGAAAATTGAATAGGAAAAATTTGTCTTTCGAAGAATTCAAAAAAGAAACGCACCTGAGTAAATTTATAGATGAGAAGTTATGATCTGTCGGTGTATGTATGAGAAAAAAGCTGGTTCAAAAACATATTGAAAATGGACGGAGGAGAGGAGCTTTTTTCTTGTTTCTTTTCGAAATGTTAAATAAAGAAAAACTGAAATCTATATGCAATATCTTGTATGAATTTAAATCAGTGACATCTGAAAGGGAACGATAATTATCTTAATTTGAAATCTTAATTTTTTTTTTTAGATTAAAAGTGTGACAAAAAGGATATAAAATAACATATAATTAAATGAAACGACATCCACTCTGCATAATTAATATTACATTTCTGGTGTCTCTGTCTACCTGACCTGTCTGTCTGTTTGATCGTGATGAAAAAAAAATCAAACAAAACATTTCTTAGGCTAGAATTTTACCAAGGAATCAAGTGTTGGTATGTTATATTACCCTTGGTTTTATACAGGGTCACTGTGAACAAAAATACTGTTTGTGGTATGAGAAATAGAGAAAAGAAGGCTAATGGGAATAATAACGATTAACTTGCGGATTATTATCAATTTTTTGATATGAGCATTCTGTTTAATTTCTTTCTTTTTTCTTTCTTTCTTTCTTTCCAGCTTTCTTTCTTTTTTCCAAGCTTTCTTTCTTTCTTTATATATTTATTCATTTATTCAGCCGACGCTATTAGTGGGAGTACAGGGTCAAGGTTTAACTTCCAAACAAGAGGGTGCTGATAGCATATGCTCTTTACACTTGTACCTTTGTACGGATATTGAGCCTCTGTGTGTCCTATACTCACTGTGAGCTTCCCAAATTTTGAGGCAGCTTTTCTGATCAGGCACATTGAATTCAGCGTCAAGTGACCAGGTTGGTGGTGGACCCAGGGTAGGTGAAGTTTTTTTACGAATTCCAGGTGTAGTTGTTGATAATATAGGGAAATGTTCGGTTCCCTGTCACATCGTCTTGGTTTTCTTAATACAAATGGTCAGGCCCAAAGTCCTGACAGGATCGGGTGAATTGGTCCAATGTATGTTTGCAGGTTCTCCTGAGAGTGTACTACCACTCTGGGTCATCAGCAAACAGCATGTTCCGGATGACAAAAGGCCTGGCCTTTGTTGTGGCACTTAGCCGGCTGAGATTGAATAGCTTACCCTCTAAAAACTTCTAACTTCACTGTCTTTGACGTATACTGGGCATCACCTGGAGGGACATGATCACTAACACTGTGTAAAGTATCTGGTCGGCATCCTTAGTTCCAGATGTAATAAGTAAGTAAGCAAGCCAATAAGAATCCCGTGTTAGAGTATTCTTTGTAAGTTCCTACGTCCAAGATAAATCCAAGTGTCAATGACATAAGCTCAAAATGGGGTCTATTAACAGCAGAAGCAGCAGCAGCAGTGCCAGTGATTGGACAATAAGAATCCTTCTCAGGTCACGTGTTTATAGGTGAGTCTATAAGTAGAAGTGACCATTTACCTTATGCCTTTATATGTCACAAAAAATTCCAACACACTGCAGATCTAGAGGGAACTCAATTTCCCAGCTTGTGTTCCTTGTTTTCTAAGCCATGTCCGTGGATGGATGGTGGACGAATCTCGATGGACTTCCATCTATGCAGAACTTTCGTCTGGTAAGAGAGAGATTGGTGGTCCCCAGCTGCGATTTAAGGATGTCTACGAGAATGATATCAGATGCTTTGGCATTACACCTTTTCAGCTGTGGAGTTTGGCCCAGGACCGCCTAGCTGGCGGCAGGCACTTCATAGCGATCTATTCATGTCTGAAGTCACCCTGGTGAAACACCATGAAGCCAAGAGGTCCGGAACAAATCGACGGCAACAAAGCACCGGCAACATCTTTAGGGCAGCCTTCACATGTGACATTGTGGTTGGGGCTGTTGTTTGGAACAATGGAATTCACAGTTACAGAAGCCGCTGTAACTTCAGGGGGACAAGAATTATAAAGTTTTCCGAGACTGCAATGCGAATTTATTTATTGATTTATTTATTTATTCATGTTCAATATTTATTTCTTTAATTTCATGCTTATTTCTTTCTATCTTTCTATCTAATTTTACTTCATTCAATGGTTTCTTTCTTTCTTTCTTTCCTTCCAAGCTTTATTCATTTATTTATGTATGTACAATTTTTTCTTTCATCCCATTTTTGTCTCTCCTTCTTTCGTTCATCCATTTCTTTCTTTCTTTCTTTCTTTCTTTCTTTTCTTTCTTTCTTTCTTTTCTTTCTTTCCAAGATTTAATTATGTATGGCATCTATTTATTCATATACAACCATTGGATGCTTTCCGTTCTTTCTTTCTTCTTTCTTTCTTTCTTTCTTTCTTTCTTTCTTCTTTCTTCATGTTTAATTTCCGTTGTAACATTTACACAATAACACAAAATCACAGACCCAGAAGACAGAAGACAGACTCGACCGACAGGAACAGACACATACACACACACACACATACATATATATATATATATATATATATATATATTAATATATGTGTTGTGGTGTGTGTGTGTGTGTGTGAATTTAAATAGATATTAAAGAAGGAAACAGTGGTGAGATATTCTAGCATCATCACTTTTGCATTGTCATTAACATTCCGATTCTTGTTCATACTATCGGACTTACTAAAAATGAGCCAAATAATAAGGCAACATATTTTAAAGGTAACGTAGACACAAAGCGCTTGGAGACTGTTGGTTTTTGCCGCTCATCAGACTCACAATTGGTCTAAAAGATTGCATAGGTGAGAATCTGGCTGCCACCAAGCACCGTTGACTCAATGTTTACGCTACTCAAACTCAAAATATATATAATATATAATAATATATATATATATATATACTTTTAATTGGCTTGTAGCATGTGTTTATCTTGTTTTTTTAAGGCTATCACAATGCAAGTGTAAATAAACATGAGGTAACTATGATGTTTGTTTACCTTGGATTATTCTTAATATTTCGAGATAAAATTCTCTCGTCAGAAGTCTTCTGAAGGTCCCGAGCTGTTATGTTGATGCTCGTTTCTGTCTATTCTGTTCTATGACTGAAGTTGATACTAAGACATTGTTCAACGCACACCCTAAACACACACCACAGACTTACACATACACACGCGAGAGAATTTCAAGGAAGACAGTTATACATCGAATGGACAGAACATAGCAGCAAGCTAACAGCTCCGGACCTCAGAAATCTTTTGATGAATAGTTCTTATATTGACTAGCAAATATATGCACCCTCCGGTGCAAGTATTTAAGTTTTTAATGTAATAAAATATTGTATTAAATTAGAAAGGCTAATGAAACTAATAAGAAACAGATAATAAAAGATTTGAAACAGAGGGAGTATTAATAAAAGATTTAAACAGAGGGAGTATAATAAAAAAATGGACAACTGAAACTTACTCTTCCATCACTCTCGTCTTTCATTGTTATTTTTTCTAATTTAAGTATTTAGTTATAAAAGAGGAAGTAAAGAATAAAATGACAGTTATTTATCTGTTAATGGATTTCATTAAGATTCATTGAAGAGATTTTTGCTTATATTCATTAAAATAAAACCAAACAGTTAGAAATCAATAATACTAAACACATATTTATTAAATTCGATTTTTTTAATATTAATATGCAAATTAGCCTTCCCGTTCAAACTGTAAACCGCTATTTTGTTTTATATATAAATATAATTGCATGTTGTCAGTATGTAGACATAGTTAACAGTATTAATAATGTAAGACAATTTTATTAATAATTGAGGTTTAGATAAAAATAAAATCATGAAGAATGTGATGTCAATAACTAAGAGAATTGTGACTTGAGTAGGAATATAGTTTCGGTTACAGACAGAAAAACACACAATCTCCATTATAATAAGATATATTAAGAATAAATCCAATGTAAACAAAAAAAACATAACAGTTATTTCATTTTTCTTTACACTTGCATTTGATAGACTTCAAAACCAACCACCAAACCAGTATTTAATGTCACATGGATCCTTGTAGTAAAATAGGACTGGTACTATCTGAATCCATGGCTGTGTGGATGAGGAAGTTCATAACTTTCTCAAGAGCATTTGTACGAAAATGAACATAATAGCGCTTAAAGGATTAAATCTTATATTTTTACAAGCATGTAGATTTAAAATGATTTATTTTTTTTTAAATACTCGGAAAAATATAGGATTTAAGTAAACAATAAGTTCCTCCCCACGTACTTTTGTTTCATAGAACTGCTAGAATACTAATACTAAACTGAGGTTCAGCAAAAACTAAATATACTTGGGTTTATGTTCATTAAAAGCTAACTCCATTAGTTGGAGCATCGTTTCTGTATTAAGCACGCTCGTTTGACAAATAAACTTTTCTATGGCGATCTGAATGGACATAAAACAAGTCTATAAATGTTCATCTTCGAGAAATTTCATATCCGGTTATGAAATCGATGGGGAAGATTGGGAGTTTGTCGCAAGAGATACACTTGATTGGCACAGCATCATTAACTTGTAAACTTAAACTTTCATAAAATGAACGTTCCCATTATGCCTCCTTCAAACGTTCTCTACCCTAGGGGCAAGCGTACAGCATCCCTATATAATTACCAGCATTATGTCTGCAATTTCGGCGCAAATCTCTGTATGTTGCTCGCTGCACTTAAAAGTCACATTCGCTGGTATTCTCGGCCCATTAGATATCATTGTGACATTCCTGCTGTCATTAATATATATATATATATATATATATATATATATATATATA
>CM042138.1:77369054-77386554 GCA_023376005.1 Doryteuthis pealeii | reverse complement strand
AGAAATGAACAATGAGTGGAACGTCAGTTTTTTTCAGAATACAAGGTGTATCAAAAAGTACAAAAAATCTCGATACTTTTTTTACACATCTTATATATATATATATATATATATATATATATATATATTATATATATATATATATATAATTGCATATATATATATATGGATTATTTCATGTTAGCAATCGTTTCTATGAAGATATAAATCTTCTGGCAGTCTTCCAAAAGTCATGATTAAAATGGCAAACGATTTTCCCCGAGACTCAAGAACGTTCAGCATTTCTTCTGCTTTCGGATTACCAGAGAAAATTCTTCAAAGTATTTATATTAAGTGTTTAAATCGATGTTTGTAGGTGTGACAGCTCCCATTAATATGCTGCACACCATATTTAAAATAAACGCTTTTCGTCTTACTATCAAAGACGGTTTATAAATGCCGGAAATCCTCGTCTAAACAGCCAATCAAACGTGCGCGCACACACACACGCACGCACACGCACACGCACACGGACACAAAAACGCATGCACGTATGCAAAGACAAAAACACATATTGCTTGATTGATTTATTGATTGATTGGTGGATTTTAACGGCATTTCAACCCGTTTAGTCTATTTCATACGTAGAATTTAGGGAATCGCGTTCTCTATACGTTTACATTTACGTTTTTGTGTAGGTGTTAGGTATACCACAGATATAACAGGTCAAACGCGTATACACTCACTCACACACACAAAGACCCTCACGCAGACAGACACATGCAGACACATAGACACTCACTCACTCACGCACGCACGCACGCACTTACAGAAAGTTAAACACTCACATATTGAATGCATGATTGGTTGATTGATTGATTTTAACGGCATTGAAACCTGTTTAGGTTTATTTCATACCTAGATGTTAGGGAATGGGACCGGGTTAGCTCAGTTGGTAGAGCGTTCGGCTAGAAACCACAAGGTTCCTAGTTCGATACCGGTCCCCGCCAACTCAGCGTATGAGTAGCACAGGGATCTGTGTGGTAAAGTAAGGAGCTGATGGTAGGCGTGGCGCTCCACCTCAGATACTAAAAACAATCTCCTTGGTCTAGCGCTATTGAAAAGGGGATAGACTCCCTCGCTGACTGGCTAATACCGACTTTAGGCCGCCCCGACGACTTTTTTATATGTTAATATTCATTATCCATGTAGTTGTTTCTATGAGAAGAAATAGATGAAAAAGTGGATATAACAGCACAATAACTAAATTCAATAGATATTTCTCCTCGGTATTTAGCTTAGTACTGAGTGATAAGATGAAAGACGAATCAGTATTCCCCTCCCCCTCATCTTCTAAACAAATTGCCTTTTCAGTATAACAGTAGACTGTAAAAAGCATTTTGTCTTCAAAATAAATTTTGAAAAAGCTTCGCTAAATACCGTAGCGAAATATCAATTGAATTTAGTTGTTGTGTTGTTCTATCCGCTTCTTCCTTTATTTTCAATCAGATTCTCTCTCTCTCTCTCTCTCTCTCTCTCTCTCTCTCTCTCTCTCTCTCTCTCTCTGGTATATAAAAATATGAAACATGTTTCCATGTTTTAAAAGTATTATCATATTTTTCTAATCAACATACATTGTTGCTTTGAATATTCTACCCGACCCAAAACATTACTTTTTTAGTATAAAAGTAGACAGTAAAAAGCATTTTGTCTTTAAAATAGATTTCGAAAAATCTTCGATAAATAGTGAGCCGAAATATCAATTGAATTTAATTGTTGTGTTGATATATCCACTTTTCTCTATATTTTCAACCACATACCAGGGATAATATTTGCTTAGTCTGTTCGTAGTTTGGGCCCAGTGCCTGCTTTTACTTAGTGGTCACCTATTTATCTACTACCCGGATTAATTTCGAAGATTGGAGATTCGTTACGGCTCGTTAATTAGATTAATTCATCAACACAGAAAATAATCATTCAATGTCAACCAGGTGTGATTATAAACTAGCGGGATTTCTAGATATGGAAGTCATTTTCGAGCGATTATCATTCGTGCAGGCACATCAGGTGGTTTTGTTAAAAGCAATAAACTTAGTTTGATACCATTAGACAACAACTGCGAACAGGTATGGGCTTTTAAGTTTTTGATTGATTGCTAATAGACATACCTGCAGATAATTGAAACTTTAAAGGTTTTTGCGCCGCGGAGAAAATTACGAGAAGTATTTTGTTGTTTTATGTATCGAATTGGAATGGATTTTTTTTTTTTTACGGTTGTTATTTTATGGTTGAGTAAGTGAATACCTACGGAAAGCTTTTATGTGTCCAAAGCTGATTACTGGCTGAATTTGTACACCGGGGGAATCAGGTGGACATCGGAGAAGATCAAGTGACAACAAGTCTCCTCAAATCTATAGTAATCTATTCGGTATGTGGAAGCGCCGGTCGTGTAACAGTTATCGTCGTTGAAAATGGACACGGTGTTCACATGGAATTCAAATCCTGGACGAGGCTGGTTGGATTTTACATAGCTGAAATACCCTTGGAAAATGTAAAAATCCGACTCTTACGTGCGTTTGTGTGTGTGTGGTGTGTGTGTGTGTGTGTGTGTGTGTGTGTATATGTGTGTGTGTGTGTCTGCATGTGTTTGTCTATCAGCGTTAGGGTCTTTGTGTGTGTGAGTGTGTACGCGTTTGACTTTTTATACCTGTGGTATACCTAACACCTACACAAAAATGTAAATGTGAACATATAGTGAACGCGATTCTCTAACTTCTAGATATGAAAGAAACCTATAATCCCTTCAGATAAATAGTAGGGCAGACTGAACTCTTTAACGTTCGTATGCCAAACTGTCTAGGAGAAATTCAAACCAATTAATCTCTTTTTAAAAATTGACCTTGCGTCAGATCCTACCTGTGTGGAGAAGTTGGTAAATACATCCTCTGTATGTACTATTTTGTGTGGTGTGTCGTGATATAAATAGCCCCACCTTTGGGGACCTTTACCATCCTTTTAATGCGACTTGGAATACGCTGCCTGTATTTCCTCCATCGACGTAACCCCTGTCCCCAAAAGGCATGTCCTGAGTATGACACTAACCTGCATCGGATGATGAGGCTTCAGTTCTGGAAATCTGGGGAATGTTTGTACCCTTTCGTCGCCAACTCCGAGTGGCAGTACGTGTTAGGTTCTCATCAATGGGTAAAACATATCTATTTGAAAATAATTCATATTTAATTGGAATACTTGATATCCTATAACCGTAAATTATTTGTATTAAGAATAGTTATTTAAAGTTCCAGTTGTTTACTAAGAATTGATATTACTTATTTGAAACAATATTACTTTGTACAAACAAATGACCATTATTAATCATAAATAATTACATGGAGCTGTGATTGTTAATAGCATTAGATAGGAATACTTGAAACCATACAACTGTGTGTAAATTGTTTTTATTAGATAAGCATACTTCATACCGTCGATACTTGGTGCGATATGTGTTTTTATTTACTAAAGATTAAACATACTTATCATATAACTTAATTATAGCTTTTAATCTTAGATACAGATAGATTCATGCACAGATTCTAAGATATGAGATTTATGAATAGTCTATGAACAGTGCTCTGAAAACCTGAATGTACTGTACTCAGATAAAAAATCTCATAATTACTTGAAGCTACCATTGGTATCACTTTCACTCTCATATTCCACAGCCTTTTCAAGTCTCTGGCAAGGTCCAGGTATTTATCAATCTTTTCATTTTCCTTCAGCTTCATCCTGTGATCTGCTAAAACCGCAAAGTCTACCAGTTCTTTTGTTAATCAACACTAGGTCTGGTCTCCTGGCTTGGATAGGGTGATCGGTCTTTATCTCAAAGTCACAGAGAATTTTATGTGATTCATTCTCAAAACATATTCTGGTTTATGCTTTGCATTCCCGTTGTGCTAGTTTGCTACCTTCAGTTAATACATAGTTTACAGTCTCATCTCTATCACCGCACGGTCTACATTTACTGTTTTGTTGCGTCTTATCAATTTTTGTTTTGATATAATTTGTTCTTAATGCACTATTTTGTGCAGCAATTATTAGTGATTCAGTTTCTCTCTTGAGGTTTCCTCTTCTTAACCCTGCCCATGTCTTTTTATGTGCAAGATCTTCGATTTATCGTTTAAAGTGCCCATATAATTGTTTTTCTTCCCATTTTGGTTTTCTAGTTTTCGTTGTTTTTCTGTTTGTCCATATATTACATCTGCTGTTGTTGGCTGCCATCAGAAATCTTTCTTTGCTCTTTTTGTGTATTCTTCGAGTCATTAGATTGTGACCACAACAAAATCCTCTATGTTGGCAAGAGCTCTTCTACCTTCTTTTCTTGGTACATATAGCTCATCTTTATCATCTCTATGGTGTAGAGCCTTGTGCATCGTCATTAATTTCCTAGTCATTTGGTCTATCCGTCTGAGTTCTTCTTTAGTCCATTTTAAGAATGGTCCAGAGTATCTTATAGCGGGGAAGGCCCAGGTATTTATTATTATTATTATTATTATTATTATTATTATTATTATTATTACTCCTTTTGAGTTTTCACATCAGTGTTAGCTGATGGTCTTTCACTGGAGTCTGAGTGACAGCAAGTCTCCTCAGGTCTCCAGGACTCTTCTGAGTATTCTGGCAGATTGCAGCAGTGCAGTGTTCTGAATGATTTAAATCCTTCCTCTGATATCCAAACTTTCCAAACCCTTTTCCAATCCTTTTGGCACTATTATTATTATTATATATGAATACTTGAAACCTTAAACCATATAAATGTAAAATAAACGTGGTAATCTAACTTGTAGTCATAAAAGGACCCGAAACGTGTTGACTTGTAGTTAAAATCTATAAAAAGAGTCTCTATTTCTGTCAATTCTGACTTCTTTGGAACAGTCTATAAGGTCCACTGATTATAAGCACTAATTCCAATATAACTAGCAATTCTTCATCCCAATCTTGAACCTCATCACAAAATTCTAGGTTCAGTACTTCATGATACTACAATCATGACATTTATGTGGCCCTGTTTCTTTTGTACACGAGCAAGGTTGTTGTATTTTAACATTTTGACCATATCTTCAACGTTTGTTTCGCCGACACAGCTGCGTCGTCGTTCAGACTGATATTTCTTTCATGATTCACGATATGTTACACATATTTTTTGAAAGGACTGCACTCATATTTTCCTGTTTGATCTTTATCGATATCATAATTCGATCAATTATTTGGCTAACATTGCCGTACTCCCAGTTGAAAGGTTATGATATTTGGGGAAGCTTAGGGCACATTGAATGCTCGTAAACTACAAGGTGTGCCAAAAAATATCGAGTCTTTTTGTACTTTTTGACCCACCTTGTACTCTGAAAAAATAACGTTTCATTCATTCTTCATTTTTATCTTGATAAATACAACTTTAACTTTGGTGTTTTTTTAATTTTTTATACACCTTGTATTCTGAAAAAAATTAATGAATGGAACGTTATTTTTTCAGAATACAAGGTGTGTCAAAAAGTATAAAAAATCAACGTTTGTTTCGCCGACACAGATGCGTCGTCGTTCAGACTGATATTTCTTTCATGATTCACGATATCCCGATCCTCTTCTCTCTCGTGAATTTGATGGACAGCCGACATCGTAAAGTTCGACACATGTAATATATTTGACAGCACGTCTTATACTCATTATTCATGAGGCCACACGTAACACGCCAAGTATTAATATAACCCAGTGAAATCAAAACACGTGTTCGGATCATATGAACTGAAGAACACGGGCGATTTTGTTTTTAAAGATGAGTGCGTATGAAATTGTGAGCAGTCAGCGGGAGGGAAAGGACACGTGTAGTTTCAGGTTGGTGCAGATAGAATCAGAAAAGTAAGAGTCACATTTCTCTTGGGTCTTACAGATGGGACTGTAGCCAGAAAATTAGATTGGGAGATAAAACAAACCTTCCTCGATCAGTCGTATTACGAGTTGTTACTATTTTTATGGTCACTTTTAGGCTGCACGTTAGAATATTTACAGTGGAGATTCCTTGGGCTCCTTAGTGTTAGGTAGAATCCTTGTGCTCCTTAATATTGGGCAGAATCCTTAGCTGTTCCTTAGTGAAGAATCTTTGGTTGTTCCTCAGTGAAGAATCATTGTGTTAACCAGGGCGCTTGGTTGTTGACCCGTTCGTCCGTGTATGAATACCAGCAAATAAACAGCTTTCAAGATCGCCGATTAAATATTCAACTAACCACGTATTCGACCGTGTTGATTTGCTGTCTTTAATCCACGTGCCCTTACAGAGTCTATAAGTTTAAGTAGTGGGCCACAGCACAACTTATATATCAAAACGATCCAACAGGTTGGTTGGATTTTACGGCATGTCAACCCGTTATGGGTTATTTTATGGTTGGCTGGTTGGTTGGATTTTTTTGGGTTATTTTATGTTGAAGACGTTTTGCTTTATTTATTCTTGATGGGTACTCAATTATTAAAAAAAACCCCTCCTTTTTTTACCCTTAAAGGGGACCCTAACAGGTACTACCACTCCGGGTCAAAGAGGGTATGGGAGTAATGACAATGAAGGGGCACTCAATAATCTCCAGAGCTCCAGAATGGGAATCTCACTGTCAGATGCAGTTTAACGTCATATCAGCTGATATATATATATATATATATATATATATATATATATATATATATATATATATATATATACATTCTATTAGGAATTTTGTAAGATACAGATAGATGAAATGATTATTTTTAATATTCTAACGCGATATATATATACATAAAGTGCGTGGACTTGTGTGTAGGAATATCTACTGGCTGAACCTTTGGCAAATTTACGGTTGAATTAAAAAGAATAGTCTAATGATTAATATAACAGTTCTAATGTTTTATTCATGAGTTACAAATATATCTAAATAATATATACAACGCATATTTACCTATATGTACTACAATTAAATGAATCGATTAAGTATCTGAAAAGAATATATTACTCCCTTTTAACTTCCAAATAATCAATAATTTTGTAACATGGCACCAAACCAAACTGCTTCTCAGTCAGCGACTTTTCATTCTTTGAAAATGCCCAATAAAAGCTGTTGGGTATGAAGTAATAAAAAAAACTACAGTATTTTCGGCAAGGAAACTTGTTGTTAGACTTTTCTTGCTTCCCTCTGTTCAAGGTTTATGGGGATACATAAATATCATTCTTCACTTTTTATTTGGTTGATAGGCCATACAATCTTAATATATACTAACAGTACCTGTGGATATAACACAGTATGGTAAGTTGATTATTACAACGTTTGATATGTTTACTTAAGAGCTATTATATATCAATATGTAAAAAAGTATAATAATCTCGATTTAACTCTATCACACTCTTTGTTCAAAGGGTTGTTGTAAAATAGTTACATTGATTTGCCAATAAAAACTAGAAGGGAGGCATTTAAAACATCTGCATTAATGTTACATAATCTATGCGGTTGCATAAGATTATTGTCAATCCCCTGTATTTCTAAAGGAATGGCTCTTCATATCACGGGCGGGAATTTCCACGGAATAGTACAGAAAGCCCACGAAATACGTGAAGTCACGTGGGACCTGGTAGGGTCCTCAGTTTTCAGTTTGACGTCGGGCAGAGAAGATGTGCTGCCTTAACTGGACCTCACACTGCATACGCGCGCTATGTTAGTCAGATATTTAGTTACATGAAATGTATAGTTAATTAAACAAAATCTTAAGAAAATAACACAGTTTTGTGGTTGGTGAATGTCTTGGTAACAAGACTGATCTAGAAGAAGAAATGAGTTAAGTGCGACCGACCACCAAGACGAAGTCACCAAGACGAAGTCCAGACACTAGAAGACGTAAGATAGAAAAGATGTCAGAAGAAGAATAGAAAGAAAAGTAATGAAAAGGGTATGCAATATTAAATTGCCGACAAAAATGTGACAAAAACACGACTGGGAATATATCTAAGTTCGGTCGGAATTTCGACTTACGCTGGTTTGTTAAATTATGAGATCAAAATTACCAAATTATATTCCGTAATTCACAATTGGTTCACTGTGGTTTCAAACTGGAAGGTTATGTACAAATATTGTCAGGGAAGAGTGTCATTCAATTAATGGGATATTGTTTTAAAAGGAAACTATTTTTTCAGAATTAATTTCAATAAATACAAACTTTGAATTATTTGGAATTATTTTTAGCAACGATTATTTTAATCTAGGAAAAATCTTTGTTTTTATGCTGTTCAAAATAGGGACAAATCAAGCCGGATGCTCTAAAGGCTATCATGAAATCTTTGGTTGCTGAGAAGCTCAAACCATGTGTAATTTAAAAAGGAATATGTGATGTATTCGGTTTAGTAAAATAAATTTTACAAATATATTTAATGCGTTTGCCTCTACGAGTTTCAGTCGCAGAGGCAGGTCAATAAGTAGAAACACACTGAATCTCCAGTAAAGAAAAAGTTCTGGGGACAACGGTCAGTAAAGAAGGTCATGATGACAGTATCTTGGAATTATCCCAGAATACTCTCCGAAAGACCCATCTCTATTGATTTTCTTGGAAAAGATGCAACTGTAAACTGTGATTCCTATTGACATCTCCTTGAGCGAAACCCAGCTTATTTATTGAATAAACCTCGTATTTAGCCAGTGGTTACATATGCCTGTATTTCTGTATTGTTTTAAGTTTTAAATTACTTGAAAATAATCCACAGAAATAAATGTATTCAAATAAAAGTTAGACGTGCCAAATTCTAATTTTTCAAGGATTTTTTTTTGCAATTAGACTTTAAGAAGATCTGCTTTCGTAGCCTTTGTTTTTTTTTTCTATATCTTCTAACCAGGCTTAATGAATGGGCGTCTCCCAAGGCAAGACATCACTGAATAAGGTAATCCTGAAGCTATTATGAAATAATTTGTTGGTATCGAGAATGTTTGCCTTCTCTATTGTTGAATTAACCCTTTCATTCCGAGTGCTCAGATGACTATGGGTCCTCTCATATAACTTAAGGTTCTGCAGGTATGAAACTCATGGGATGTTTCAGGTGTCTCATTTTTAAAAACTACGAGCAGTAACGTAGGAATTGGTAGTGGGAGGTAGTAATAAGTGGTATTGGGAGGTAGTAGGAATTGGTAGTAGGTTCAAACAATGATAGTAATAGAGATTTTTGTAGAAGGGTGGGGGTCACAAGTTTGTGAGAATGAAAGGGGAATAGTGGAAGGATATATATATATACACACACACATATATAAATATATATATATATGACTATGCCTGTGAAGTCCCGGTTTCGATTCCTGTCGGAGGGGAGTCGTTAGTATACATCGCTGAAGAGACTTAATAAAGTCGAAACAGTCTGTACGGTGTTCTGCATAGCGAGCCATCCTTTGCGGGATTTTCTTGTCAAGATTATTTTCTATAATTATCGAATCTTATTCGATACATGCATTTATAATTGCCTTCAAGCAGAAATATAAATAATAATTTATTCAACTTGCTTCTATAAAAAACAAACATCCAAAAATCTTATTCACTTCGCCGAAGAGCTAAACGGCCGGGTTTGTTTACTAAATAAAAACGTTCTACTTGCCTGCTATGGCAGGGGCGTGTAATGTTTCATCATTGACAAGGTTAATTTCGCAGGGATTGTTCGCTATGTACCGGCGGCCGAACGGATATGGTCTCTGACTATGCCTGTGAAGTCCCGGTTTCGATTCCTGTCGGAGGGGAGTCGTTAGTATACATCGCTGAAGAGACTTAATAAAGTCGAAACAGTCTGTACGGTGTTCTGCATAGCGAGCCATCCTTTGCGGATTTTCTTGTCAAGATTATTTTCTATAATTATCGAATCTTATTCGATACATGCATTTATAATTGCCTTCAAGCAGAAATATAAATAATAATATATATATATATATATATATATATATATATATATTATCTTTCTACTATCGTGTTATTCAGGTGAGATGTCCCATTACAAATATATCTTGACGGTAATTTGCTCACTTTTAATATAGATTGCAAAATATATAACTTGCGCTGATAGAAGATTCTCACATTTCTCGTTACGGTAATTATTCTCTAAAGAATAACACCTATCAATGCTAAATTTCTATTGAATAACTTGAAGCATGCAGCATGGGGGCATTGGCCTCTGCGTATTCTCTTCTTGTCTTGTGACAGAAATTTCAACCAAATAAAATTGTTGGTTATGTATTGATATTGTTAACTTGACGACTTTCTGTTTGCATTTATCAATTACGAGAAACCCGTTAATGAGCTTAGTCCGACCATTTACTGCCATTGATCCCCTCTTATCATGTGTCCTGGACCCCACCCAGCCATTTGATTTGGGAAGAGACATCAGGAGGGTTTCTGGACTTGTAAAACCCCTTATGCACTTAAAATGCATACATACTGTTCCTCTTAAAAAGAAAGTGACCATTATTCCTTGGAATGAAGAGTGAACATCATTAACTCGTATTTTAATGTTTCTGGAAAATTTATATACTGTTCAAATATAGATATTTATTCAAACTAGCCAATATATGCACCCTCCGGGTGCAAGTATTTAGGTTTTAATATAATAAAATATCATGTTAAATTAGAAAGGCTAATGAAACTGAATAAGAATTCAGATAAAAATATTTGGAACAGAGGGGGTATAATCGGAAAATAGAACAACTTTGAAACTAACTGTTCCACCATTTTCCCTTACTCCCGTCTTTCAGTGTTAAATTTCCCTAATTTAACTATTTAGTTAAAATAGGAAGAAAAGAATAAAATTACAGTTATTTCTTTATGTTAATAGATTTCTGTTAAGATTTATCCCGAGATTTTTGCTCATATTTATTAAGATAAAACCAAACGAGTAGAATCAATAATACTAAGCATATATTTATTAAAATCAAATTTTTAAGATCAATTATGCAAATTAGCCTTCCCATTCACACTGTAAACTGCTATTTTGTTGTATATATAAATACAATTATATGTTATTAGTATGTGGATATGCTCAACAGTCTTAATGATGTAAAACAATTTTATCAATAATTGAGGTTTTAAATAAAAATAAAATCATGGAGAATGTGACGTAAATAACAAGGGAATTGTCACTTGAATAGGAATATAGTTTCGGTTACAGACAGAAAAAACACACAATCTCTATTATAATAAGATGTGTAAAGCTATATGTATATTGATAAATGCAAACAGAAAGATGTATTCTCATGCCATTCAACTATATGTAACATCATCATCATCTCACGCTGACAGCACTGATTCCATGACTCTCTCCCGCTACCCGTCCCTATCGGTTGTCGCTCGTAGCTATTCCTTCACGCAACACCCAATATCCGCATAGAGCTCATCATTGTAAGTCTCTGCTGGCCGGTTCACTCTATGTCAGCAAAAGGCGAATGATTTGAATAAGGATCTGAATTTCTGTAATAAACCCCCAAAAGTGTCTCATGCTACGATCTTTACCCAAGATGGTGAGCTGTTCTCAAGGTGTAATGTAATATGAGCTAGATGAGTAGACCTTTGTTAGTAAGTTCGATTCTTACAGGATGCCCCACACTTCTGGCCATGTGGCGACCTAACAAACGTAAAGTGAATAATTGTACATGAGATAGTAAATGACTAACAATGAAAATGGTACTTTTTAGGACAAGAAATGGGGTAGAAAGAATACTGATTTGTGTTTGAAATTCTAGTTTGAACAGATAGATAGATAGATAGATAGATGGGTAGATAGATTGATTGATTGATTGATTGAGATTAGTTTAAAATAGATAGAGAGATAGAAAGATGGATAGAAAAGCACGACTAGAGTAAGATAATAATACACTAAGATAGATAGATACCACTAGACTGGTATATGAATACACTGAGATAGATTGAGAGATATATACGACTAGACTAAAATATGAGTACACTGAGATAAATAGATACGACTAGACTAGACGAGACTAATGTACAAATACACTGAGATAGATAGATAGATAGACAGATAAACCACCAATTTCGAAATCTCCTTACCCTAACAAAATCCCCTAAGATTTATTAACTGTAATTTGAACGCTTTTTATGATGTCATTCAGAAATGAGGGGGTTTGATTGAATATTAGACACCAGATACAGCCTTGATTGCTTTAAAGATAGCAGAATCAGTGTTACCTTCATTATAACCCTGATTACATCGTACAAGTGGTGTGAATCTAAGTGTCCAAAATGTTTTATTGGAGAGTGGAAGGTGGGCGGTCATGGAAAAAGGTTTCAGAACAAAGATTCTACACTGTGGTCAACGATATTTGTAATTATTAGAATACGTTTTGGCGTAGGAATATAATAGTATTTTGTGCTTAATAAGGCTTATACTTAATAATGATACCTATACAAAAACGTTACAAAATACGAATATACATAGAATTAATAATAATAATAATAATAATAATAATAATAATAATAATAATAATAATAACGCTTCAAACGACAAATAGATGAGGTTGCACATGGAAAGACTTGGACATGGTTAAGAAAGGAAACCTCAAAAGAGAAAACAGAATCACTTATAATTGCTGCACAAAATAATGCCATAAGGACAAACTACATCAAAGCGAAAAAAATTGATAAGACCCAACAAATAATAAATGTAGACTTGCGTAATTAGAGATGAGACTGTTAACCATATACTCTGCGAATGTAGCAAACTAGCACAACGAGAATACAAAACTAGACACGACTGGGTTGGGAAGGTGATCCACTGGGAATTATGCAAGAAATTAAATTTGACCACACAACAAAATGGTATAGCATAAACCAGAATCTGTTCTTGAGAAACGAAACGCACAAATTCTCTGGGACTTTGAAATTAAAACGGATCACCCTTATCCCAGCAAGAAGACCAGACCTAGTGTTGATTAACCAAAAAAGAAAGAACTTGTCAACTGGTGGATTTTTGCAGTGCCAGCGGATCACAGGGTGAAGCTAAAGGAAAATGAAAAAATAGACAAATATCTGGACCTTGCCAGAGAACTGAAAAAGTTATTAGAATATGAAAGTGAAGGTATACCAAATTTGTAGTTGGGTGCACTTGAACAGACCCAAAAGGATTTGGAAAAGGGTCTGGAATGTCTGGAAATCAGAGGAAGGGTTGAAACCATTCAGAACACTGCACTGCTGCAATCTGCCAGAATACTCAGAAGAGTCCTGGATACCTGAGGAGACTTGCTGTCACTCAGACTCCAGTGAAAGACCATCAGCTAATGCTGATGTGAAAACTCAAAAGGAGCAAATAATAATAATAATACTCTATCCCAGCCAGGAGACCAGACCTAGTGCTGAAAACAAAACAAAAAAAAAAGAAAAAAAAAGAGAGAACGTGTCAACTGGTGGACTTTGCGGTCCTAGCAGATCACAGGGTGAAGCTGATGGAAAATGAAAAGATGGATAAATACCTGGACCTTGCCAGAGAACTGAAAAAGCTATGAGAGTGAAGGTGATACCAATTGTAGTTGGTGCACTTGGAACGGTACAAGTAAATTTGAAAAAAAGACTGGAGGATCTAGAAATCAGAGGAAGAATTGAGACCATTCAGACTACTGCACTGCTGCAATCGGCTAAAATACCCAGAAGCGTCCTGGAGACCCGAGGAGACTTGTTGACACTCAGACTCCAGTGAAATACCATTAGCTAACGCTGATGTGAAAAACACAAAAGGAGTGAAAATAATAATAATACGACTCTGTGGGAAAGGTAATCCAATGGAAATTATGTTAGAAATTCAATGTTCACCGTACAACTAAATTGTTTATGCACTAGCCTGAACCTATCCTGGAGAATGAGACGCATAAAGTTGTCTGGGACTTTGAGGTACAAACGGATCACCTAATCCCGGCTAGGAGACCGGACCTAGTATTGATCAAGAAGAAGAACATCTGTCATTTCGTGGAATTTTCCGGCCCGGTCGACCGCCGAGTGAACATGAAAGAAAGCGAAAAGATAGACAAATACCTAACCTTGCTAGAGAACTGAGGAAGCTGTGAAACATGAAGGTGAAGGTCGCACCATTTGTAATTGGTGTACTGGAAAACAATTAGCGTGGATTTAAAATCAGAGGAAGAGCCGAGACCATCCAAACCACAGCACTGTTAAGATCGGCAAGAATACTCAGAAGAGCTCTGGATACTTGTGGAGATATGCTGTCACCCCCCAGTTAACCACCAGCTACAGCAGGTGTTAAATAATAATAATAAGAAGAAGAATAATAATCCGCAGCAGCAGCTGCAAATAACAGGAGTTGCAACATATGGACAAGCAGGAAAAAAATAAAAACAAGAAAACAGAAGTGGGAAGAAAAAACATTGTATGGATATTTCAAGCGACAAATTGGGGAGATTGCACCAGAACGTGGTTAAGAAAAGGAAACCTTAAGAGATAAACAGAGTCGTTCATAAGAGCAGAAAAGGTCAATGCCATAAGAACAAATTATATCAACGTAAAAATAGATAAGACACAACAACAACAAATGTAGTGTGTTTGGAGACAGGCAAGAGACAATCAACTATGTATTAAGCGAATGCAGCTAACTAGCACAACGAGAATACAATGCAAGGCACGACTGGGCTGGAAAGATGATCCACTCAGAATTGTTAAGGAAAATACATTTTGAACATACCATAAAATCTGTTCTTTAGAATGAAAGGCATACACTAGAGACATATCGCCTTATCACAGCCTGAAGATCACACCTAGTATTGATGAACAAGAAATATTGTCAGCAGTCCCGAAAGATCAGAGGGTGAAGATGAAAGAACACGAAAATATAGACAAACACCTAGACTTTGCTAGAGAATTGAAAAAAAAACTGAAGAATATTAGGGTGAAAGTGATACCATTGTAGTCAGTGTACTCGGAACGGTTCCCAAATGTATAAAACACAAACTCGACAAACTAGAAATCAGAGGAAAGATTGAGACCACCCAACAACATTGTTGAGATCGGCTGGAATACTCAGGAGAGTAGTCCTGGATACCTAAGAGGAGATTTGTTTTCATTCAAATTCCAGTGAAAGACCATCAGCTAACGCTGTGTTGCGAAACACTAATAATAATAATATAATAATATATACATTACTACCCAGGTTGGTTGGATTTTAAGCATGTCAACTATTGGGTTATATTTTATGCCGAAGAGGCATTTCTGTTTATTCATTATTGTTAGGTATTCAATTTTTATCTTAAATACATTTTCAAATCTCATTTATTGATCTATTTAATTCATATATGTGATGCCCAACAGGAATCGCTACGCCAAGTCAGAGTTGACCCGGAAGCAATGGCGATGAAGAGAAACACCCCAAAAATGGAGCCTCACGACTAGATGTAGTTTAATGTCATAAACAGAACACTAATACTTGCCTTCTTGCATATATTTAATAAAAAAGGCCGGGGTTGCTCTAAGTGCAATAGGGGTCGGTCAATCATATAGGTCTAGGGGTTGATTTTTCCAGCCAATTTATTAAAGTGTGTCTTCCAATCTCCCGTCTAGCCAACGTAAGTGTCAAAGTGGAGTGTTGCATGTCATGACTACTCAGACGCCAGGATTCCGTTCTTAAGCATCACATGTCACTACCCATGGCCAACTGGTCCCCATCGAGGGCCGGAGTTCCAGAACAGGAGCTTCATCATAAGATACAGTATAGTGAAATACCCAGGACAGAGCATATTCGGGACGATTTTTGTCACATGGAAATCACTATATAAAGAAAACATTTCAGGATGTTTTTATGCAGTTAAAAGGCGGCAAACACTATATTTACACAGAATTTTACAGAAGTGGATATCCAGGCTTTTCAACAGAAATTATAGAAGTTGTATTTTTATGAAGGAAATATTTCAAAGATTCCATGACCCTCTAAAAAGGTCAATAAACTTTCATTCGCAATGTCAGGTTCAAGAGTCTCACGGCTTCGTTCCGACAATTCTCTACTAGGTTCAACCTGGCAGTCGAACAGAATAATCAGTAAAATTTTTAAGGCTTTTCTTCAAAAGCCCCTGGCAATGACAAATTATTCAATTTAATATGGCTTCACCAATATTTAGCTATTTTGTGGCCATCCGTGGGGGCTTCCATCTTAAAGAGATTTGCTTATAGACAAAATCACACATCACACACACGCACACACACACACACACACACACACACACACACACACACATATATATATATATATATATATATATATATATATATATATAATATACCATAGTTCATCAGAAATAAATACATTTCGTCAGTTTTGTCTCTTCAAGTCTGATTTAAAAATGATTGCATAGCAGGTCTGCACTTTGAATCGGCAAAAGAGCGAAAATAAATTTGTATCTGATTTCAAAAATTTGTTGCAATTATGTATTTAATAATTATTATTCTGATTTAATATATTTCATTACATTAAAACGTAGATACCTAGCGTTCGCAAGGAGATGATTAAATTGTAAAAGCTTTTTAGTCCACCCCCAAAAAAGAACATAAATATATGGAATATTCTATATAGATAATGTTACAATAACAGATATATATATATATATTATTATATTAATATATATATATATATATATAATATATATCCGTCATTTACGTTAGAGCTCATTTTCAACAATGTAAGTTATACATATATATATATTATATATATATATATATTATATATATATATATATCCATCATTTACGTTAGAGCTCATTTTCATCAATGTAAGTATTTAAAAATATATTTTATGAACGCAGATTAAAATTGGTGAAGTTGTCAGTAACATATTTGGAAGATTTTTTAGATATTAAACCATCGGATTTCATCAGATTGTTTATATTTTGTGGAATCCAATTAAGCTTCATGAAAATAGATGTTAAATCCTTACAGAACATACTTTCCTTATTTCACACACAAATTCTCTCAACATCGCGTAAAAGTAAAAAAAAAGAAAGTCAGACGACACTGTTTGTCATAGAAATTCGGAATATACGACGGTTTTGTTCAAAATGTAATGCCATTTTGTTAGGACAGGATAATTACCACACAGGAACATATATCATACTCAAAATGAAACTGCTCCTTTGTGGATCACATCCCTACTCTTCACATAGTGAACGTTTTTTATTCAATAGCAATGTTCCTACTTCGAATGACGTGCATGTAATCTTGCCTTCGTAAATTTATGTGCTGTTCTTTAAGCCACTCTTACTACAGATTACACTCTCGTAACAGAATAATGTTTGCCTCTCAAACCCATTTCATGGGGCCGAGAGATGATAGTCTGAAGCGCTAATTATGAGAGTATGTGGTTGCGGTAACATTGTCACCCGAATGAGCCAATTTTTCCCTTGTCCGGTGCAAGGAGAACATTGTCGATTAGCAAGTTGTGTCCTTAACTTGTCGGATTTCTAATGCATCCTCTCTCCTTTTT
>CM042138.1:77354979-77368954 GCA_023376005.1 Doryteuthis pealeii | reverse complement strand
CGAGAGATGCAAGTTCAGTCTAATTGAGAGAAAAATAATTCACTTAAGCCTAGCTTACATGTGGGTATAAGGCCAAAAGTATGGAGGCAAACCCAGTTGGAGACTCAAACTCACAAGTAATTGTCTCTCGGTCCCCTCGTAGGCTAAACTATTACACTAATGCCTTAAAGTGGGGGGCCTTTTTTCTTTGGGAAATTTTTTTTTTTTTTTTTTCCTTCTTTGGTAAAGAAAATTGGGGTTTTCCCCCTGGTAACCAATCCTTTTTCCTTCCCTCCATAAAGAAAAATTATTAAAGCTAACTTTATTTTTAAACCATTTAAGCAAACTGTTTTGGAAGAGGATAGACTCCTCCTTGCCTGGCAGGCAAGATACTGACAATAGGCCACTCTGCTGGTCTTTTTGTATTAAAAACATTAACGAAGACAATCCTGCTGAAAAAATATTAAAACAACTCACTGAAGAAGAGAATTACCGTCCTTTGAAGTTTTTTCTTTTCCAAGCCTCATTATTCCTCAAATTTTGTTTTGTTCGTTATGTTCGCCCATTGTTTTCCCGCCATCAATATTTACCTTACTTCCCTCGTTCATATATCTACATCTTTTCTTGACTTTCCGTTTATTTTTCTCTGTCAACACTACTTGTATTTTTCGTCAAAACATTTTAATGCCTTCACAGGCAAATCGTCCAAAACACTTTAATGCCTTGGTGAATGCAATGCTGTTTCTTAGAAAGGCACGTTGCGAGCAATTGTTGAGAGTACAAGTTGCATAGAGGATTTTAATTGGGGTTTTAAATGCTCAAAGTGAATACACTGCCGGTGATGCCTACAAACAGACAGCATACTAATTTCTTACCCATAAAGCTCCGCCTTTGAGTAGGCACGAGATTAATCCTCGTGAATCCACTGTCTTAAACCGTTGAACATTGTCATCAAACCGATTATTGTCACCTGCAATTAACAAAACGGCCATTTGTCTCTCTTGAAGAAGACTTGTCCTCTATGGACATAAATCTTCATGTGTGTTCTCATTACACATATGAGGAATTCCAAAGCTCAGCTTTTTCAGTTTTTCCTATATTTAAATTTAGTCCATCATATTTTGAAGCAGAACAAAATGTCGATTGTTATTTTTTTCTCTTACAAAATATTAAATAATTACGAAAAGAGTAAAAAAATAAAATTCCAAAAATTATTTTCTTAGTTTTATTTTTACATTTAATTTTCCGATTTCCGGGCATTATTTTCTACCAGGAATAACTCCATAATTTCTTCTTCTAATCACACCTTCGGTATTTTGTCTTTTTATTTATACTGTAATTAGTTTCGAAAGTAAATAAGGGACTTTTCTGAGAATTGCGTCTTAAAAATGCTAGGTGGTGATAGCTTTAAAAACAAACCCAAACAACATATTTTATTATGTAATTATGGAAATTTTCGTGAAAATCGACAATTAATTGATTTTCATAGTTTTTTTAAAACCTCATGTCATAGCTTATATTGGTTCTACGTTAAAAATTCAATTGATTTAACGCACGCAAAAATGTAGATTGTTTGTCGTTCATAATTTTTTTTTCCGTAAACTAAAATTTTAAAAAAATCATCAGGATTTTAAAAAATATCTTTCTTTCGAATGGGCAAAGAATTTTCAAGATAATATTAACTTTTATGCAAGTTTCATTGTGTTAAATATAGGAGTGGCAGAGTGTTGATTGACATGTTGGGGTCAAAGTGCTCTTTCTCAAGTGCTTTTGTAAGTATCGCATTCCACTAAATTCTCTTAAGCATATTGATGAAGTCTTATGAGGCTCCTGGTGGGTTTATCTCTCAATAACCTATCACTAGAAAGAATAAAAAATCAGTTCTAGGCTGTCAGTAATAACAACCTTCACCATAAGTAAAAAGTAAAGTCGTCGGAGCGGCCTAAAATTCGGTATCAGCCAAACAGCGAGGAAGACTAACCCTCTCACTAGCGCTAAACCAATGAGATTTTTTAGCGTCTGGGAGCGCTTGCGCCACACCAACCATCAGCTCGTCAATTTAACCGCAACTCCATGGTGCTACTCATACGCTGAGTTAGCGAGGGCCGGTATCGAACCAGGAAACCTTGCGGTTCCAGCCGAACACTCTAAGACCGAGAGCTAATCCGGCTCTTATAACACTAACACATCCCCTTATGTGTTTCTCTAGCGTTTCTGTTTTAGCTAAACTGCCAGCAACATTACATGTTGAATATGCACTTTGACGGGCGTGAGATATTATATTAAAATTTGATGCACACTCTTTCACTACTGAAATAGGAATAATCGATGAAGGCAGAATTTGATTAGGTAATTTCTGTTGCATATAAACATTGAAGTTTTGAAATGAATTCTTACAACTTGCCTTTTTTAAAAAAAGGAAAATAATTTAATTCAACACAATATTAACGAATGCAATTGTTATAAATAATGTACCATCACTTTTTTACGAATCATGTTTATCTCATTTAAAGTAATTTATTTTGTAAATCACACACAGACGTTGACGTTGTTCTCACTCGAAAAAGTGCAGGAAATGTTCAACAGACATAACCTTTAGTTTGGTTGGTGATGACGCTGATTCTGGTTTTGGTTTGGTTTGATTGTTTAATGGAACATCAACATTCGTGGGTTATTTTATACCAAAGCCGTACATTAACAGTAGTAAGTAGTAAGTAAAGTAAAGTCAGCGGGGCGGCCTAATGTCGTTTTGAGCCAAAACAGCGAGGGAGTCTATCCCTTTTCACTAGCGCTAAACCAAGGAGATTGTTTTGGAGTGTGAGATGGAGCGGCACACCTACAGTCAGCTCGTCACTTTACCGCACGTATGCCTGTGCTAATCATAAGCTGAGTTGGCGGGCCGGTATCGAACTAGGAACCTTGTGGTTTCTAGCCGAATGCTCTACCGACTGAGCTAACCCGGCACTTTAACACATAGCGTTAGGATAAGGGGATTAATATAATATCCATTTGGTATTATTCCGAAAGTAAGCGTAATAGGGCAACTGGAGTTTGGACTTACAATCCCACGCACGCACGCATACAAACACGCACGCGCACACACATACACACACACACTCATATATATGTTTGCGTATCGTAGACATAAAGACAACGGCGCTTGGTAGCTGACAGTTTCTCGCCTATGCAATTCTCAAACCAAGTTTGGTTTCAGAAGAAAATAAGCGAGAAATCAATCGCCGTTAGGTCCATGGCCAAGCTACCCAACTTAGATATACATGCTTTATTGACAGTACTTATCAATATCTAATGTTAAATATATGAGGGTGAGTCAAAAAGTAATACCATTTTGTTTAGGTCAGTTATAATATTTGCCTTCAGACTCATCTCTTCGGCCCATGAAAAAGGGTTTGAGAGCAAACATTATTCCAGTGACGAGGAGTGAAATCTGTTGTGATAAGTGGGTCAAAAGAACAGTCAAGAGAATTTTAACGGGGCAGAGATACATGTTCTTATTCGAACGTGTAACATTGCTATTGAGAGAAACGGTGACTATGTGGAGAAGTAGGATGTGATCCATAGAGAACCAGCTTCATTCTGATGTATGATACGTTCCTGTGAGAAAATCAAATAAATTCTTGACACATGGAAATAATAGTAAATATAAGAAATTGTTTTTTTTTTACATACATTTCAAGCCAAAGCCTTTTCACGTATACATCTAAAGACTATATGATTCCATGACGTCATTGATAGTATCGCTCCTTCTCTCTCCCTCTCTCTCTCTGTATCTGTCTCTGTCTGTCTGTCTGTCTCTCTCCCCCTCCATCCCTCTCTGTCTCTGTCTGTCTGTCTGTCTGTCTCTCTCTCTCTCTATATATATATATGGAATTTGATAATTTGCTTTTGAAGCTTTGTTATGTAAAGTATATTATTATTTATATATATTTTAAGGCAATTACAATGCATATATCGTATAAAATTCGGTAATTATTGAAAATAATCATAACAAGCAAACCCGGCGAATAAAGTGCGCCACGGGAACACCGTACAGCTGTTTCAACTTTATTAAGTCTCATCAGCGGTGTATACGAAAAAATAAAAAATTAATAATATATATATATATATAATATATATAATATATATATATATTGATAAGATTGTATATATATATTGATAAGATTGTATATATATATATATACATGTGTTTACTTCAACGAAGTTTTTGATGTTTTGAGGTTAGATGGAAATTGATCATGTTGATGAAATATCAGATGTATCGTCGCCGTTAAGGTGGCGTAAAATCGCTATCAGACATACAGCGAGGGAGTCTATCCCGTTTTCACTAGCGCTAGACCAAGGAGATTATTTTAGTGTCTAATTAGAGCACCACGCCTATCATCAGCTCCTCACTTTATCGCACAGATCTCTGCGCTACTGATACGCTTAGTTAACGAGGACCGGTATAGAACCAGGAATCCGGAGGTTCACGGAAGGTAAAAAAAATTGGGAGGACTTTTATAAGAATAGTTTGTTTGGTTTGGTTTGTTTTGTTTTACGGCATATCAACCTCAGTGGGTCATTTAATGCCGACAAAGTTTTGAAATAAATCAATTCTTAATGGATAATACAATTTTTTTATAAATACATTTTTCTATTTAACCCATAGATGGGACCCTAACAGGTACTACCACTCCGGGTTAGAGTGGACCAGGGAGCAATGGTTATGAAGGGGTGCTCCACATTCCCCAAACCTCAAAAACTGTAACCTCACCATCAGATAGAGTTTAACGTCATTCCCAGGATATGTAGACCCGCAGCCACCGCCTTCTAGCACCGATATGATAAAAAGGGGTTGAGGCTTGCCATAAGGGCAATAGGGTTGGGAAAATCATATAGGTGACGTGACCAGCCGATTGATCGGAGGGGGCCTCTCCGACCGCCCGTCTAGCCCAAGATAGGGCAAAAGTGGAGTATTGCATGTCATGAACTGCTTATCCACCTGGGCTCTATCCTTAAGCATCACGGGTCGCTACCCACGGCCAACAGGTGGTCCCATTGGGGGAGTCTTACTCCTCTGCAGAGGTACAGTCGGTGCATTCTAACGCCCCAGCCGACAGGGTGGATAATTGTTTGTTTGTTTTTTAATAAAAAGAATGCTTGATTTTAAAGTCTGCAAATTGAGTGTTAGTATTTTTTTAAGCAGCAGAATCTTCTTTTTTCTTTAATCTGATCCTTGCCGATATGATAACTTGACTGCGTTGCTGTTATGGGTGGAGCATCGCAGCAGGTACTGTCAGACGCACATTCAGGAATCTTATGAGAAAGAGAGTCAGTGACCGAGATCTTTATGGTCATGCGGAAAATGCTCGGATTTAATGACATGATGAGGAAATTTAGGGTCAGAAGCCGAGATCGATTGGCGGGAATACTATAAATGCATTATGGTCTGCCAAGTGGTTAGCTGGAGAAAGGCAGGCAGGCGAAATAGAAAGAGATAGCAGGAAGTGGCAACCGAAAGGAGAGTAAGGAAACAAAAGGATGGATATGAAACAGGAAGAGCTGATAGGAGAGTAAATCATGATGGCGGCGGCGTGGCGGGTAGAGTAAGGAAGATAAAGACGGTGAAAATCATGTTGGAACAAGAAATTAGTAAATAGAATAGACGAAGAATGGAAAGAAGAAAGAGATGCTGATAAAAATGAACATTTTTAGAGAGAAGAGATGAATGCAAAATGTAAGATAATGAATATAATAATAAAACATGTAGTGATATATTTATTAGAAATTTAATAAACCAAATATTAAAAATGTAATTAATAAAAGGAATAGAAGATTGATCGCCTTCTTGTAAAATCTCATCTAATATATATGTTATTGGTTATCATTTAAATGTTGAACTTAGTCTCCACATATCACAGATTTTATTCTAGAATTATTGGTTCCATGCCTCTCTCATGAGGAGGATGGGGAGGGAGATTGTAAAGGGAGTTGAAGGTCTTAAATTAGTTTTGACTAAGGAGAAGAGACCTCCTTGGTTTGAATTAAGAGTTTTCCTCTCCTAGACCAGTTGCGAAACCGTGGTTAAAAATCCTTGTCTGCCCTACTATTTACGTATAGATGTAGGGAGAATAGATCTGTACCTTTTCCAAGGGTATTACCGCCATATGAAACAGCTGAAACCGGAATTTGAACTCGTCTCACAGTGTCAATTTTCTATGGCGCCTCCACAAATTGAATGATTCCTTGATTGATTGAATTGGCTTGCTTTGGTTTATTTCTTTAATCGCATATCAACCTTCGTGGTCGCCCTGTCGGTTGGGGCGTTAGAATGCTCGACTGTACCTCTGCGGAGGGGTAAGACTCCCCCAATGGGACCATCTATTGGCCGTTGGTGGCGATCTGCGATGCTTAAGGATAGAACCCAGGTGGGTGAGCAATTCATGACTTGCAATACTCTACTTTAGCCCTATCTTGAGCTAGAGGGGGCCTCCGATCAATCGGCTGGTCACGTCAAGCCCTAGCACCTATATGATTTTCCCAACCCTTATGGCAAGCCCAACCCCTTTTTATAATATGGGTGCAAGAAGGCGGTGACTGAGGGTCTACATGTCCTGGGAATGACGTTAAACTCTATCTGATGGTGAGGTTCCAGTTTTGGAGGTTTGGCGAATGTGGAGCACCCCTTCATCACCATTGCTCCCTGGTCCACTCTGACCCAGAGAGGTAGTATCTGTGAGGGTCCCATCTATGGGTTAAATAGAAAAATGTATTTATAGAAAATTGTAATATCCATTAAGAATTTATTTATTTCAAAAACTTTATCGGCATTAAATGACCCAATGAGGTTGATATGCCGTAAAACCAAACCAAACCAAACCAAACTTCGTGGGTTATTAAATGCGGGGGTATTTAACCCATAGGTGGGGGATAAGAGGCTTCATACCATTCCTCAGATTAATTGTCTGAAAGTGAACATAGTGGAGAGACTGGAGTTATAACTCAGCAATATCACAGTTTAGTACATTGGGTTTGTTGATATGACAATATTAGAATGGTAAAGGTAATGGTGTAGATAAAAGTATTGTTCCCTCTCGTGAAAATGAGCTTGCAAAATAATATGTTTCCAATGTCATTCATGTTGCCTTTCAGATAACTTAAATCATTAGCTTTACATTTTCTTGGAGGAGTGTTTTTATTTTTTCACAACAGCTATTAATGTAATCTCCATAGTATTCTTAGTAATTTACTAATATTACCACCCGGATATGTTTATGTCTATGAGTCAACAATACTACTCATTTTAAGCAGAATTATTCCAAACCATTTCACTAGAGTACAATTATTACCTTTAAATTCAAAAGTTTTATAAAGTCTTTATAAAGTTTTTATAACTCTTTTATTAGAGTTTTTCTGATATAATTCATCAGATGTTCATTTGATATGTCAGGTGTGTGTGTTTGTAATTTGTTTTTTGTTCTAAAGAATTCTGTGTTTTTCTACTTAAATTTCTACTTTTTGGGTGTGTGTATATGTGTGTTTATGTATATGTGCCTATGTTAACTTTGTGTGTGTGTGTGTGTGTGTGTGCTCTTGTGGATGTCTATGTACATGGTTGTTTTGGTGTATATATATATATATATATATATATATATATATATATATATATATATATATAATATATATAATATATATATATAAGAGTTGAATTTTAAACGAAGAATTAAATTTAACTTTTTTAAAAATAAGGTTGGTGTGTGTCTTTTACATTACTTAGTTTGTACACATATATACCTACATATGCATATCTATATGTTGCATTATATAGTTTGCATTTTATTTTAGGAACACACTAAAACACACACATAAACACACCAGAACACACACCTAAACTGAACTTAACCAAACACACACATGCATACATACATATACACACACACACCAAAATATTCAACGTATCGATATTTGTTTATCCTTTCAGTTTCTTTCAGATTTACTTCTGGGTCTACCGTAAATGCAATACCCATTTAATAACAGAATATCCTATGTTTTCATTTATTATAACAACGCATCGTTTGGATATGTTTATCCGTTTAAAATCCCTACCCCACGGGAACATATCCCCGGATTAAATTTAATGACATGTAGCGCCATCTGATGTTGATATTTTATGTCAATAGATTAGGGAATTGCTTTCATTGTACGTTCATATTCCCACTTATTGTGAAGTTGCTTCTTCAAAGTCATATTATATAAATCATATCTAATCGAATACAAATAATTTGTATGGTTTCAAGTAATTTGTATGATTTCAAATATTCCTATATAATACTCATAATAACATGGTTTGTGTTGTGATGTTAGTCCCAACAGTAAAAAGAAGTCAAGTCGAGATGGGGTAAAATAAGACAAGTGTATTTACAATCAATGGTACATGTACGACTAGCTTGTCGTTAACGGGAACAGTGCTCCCTTTCCACTCGGTGTCTCACTATTTATAGTGAGAACCGGTGCATGTTCTCCACTGTAGGAACGGCCGGTACAACAGTTTATAATACTCATTGGTTTGCACATAATTATATGGTTTTCAGAAACTAAAAATAATCTTTAGTATACAATTATATTTTCAAGTAACAATTTTAATTGATTATTGATTTATTTGCTATCAATACCATTCTTGTAAAATCTTATCTAAGTCATCAATTATCTTATAAATGTCGAACTTAGTTTTGGAGCAAAAGTAGAGCAGCATAGATATAAAGTCAGGCCGCTTGGTCTGTCTGTCTGTCTGGCTGTCTGTGTCTCTCTCTTCTTTACGAACTAAATTTGACTTACTAAATACCTCAGTTTTTCTCTCCATTATTCTCTCTCTCTTACTCTCTATCTACGTATCTGTATCTCCCTATATATACATTTTCCTTCCCTCTCTCACTCTCTATCTATCTATCTACCTCTTTCTGACTCTCTAACTAGCTTGCTTGCTAGCTCTCTCTCTCTCTCATTCTCTCTCTTTTTCTCTTTCTCTCTCTCTCTATCTCTCTCTCTCTCTCTATCTATCTATCTGTTACACACACACACACTCGCATACACTAATCTATCTCTCTAGTTAGCTCTCTCTCTCTGTCTCTGTATTCTTGTGTAAATGTTAATTTCTATCATGAAACAAACTTTGACATATTAATTCTCACATTATTCTATCTCATAACGTCCCCTCTCTCTCTGAATATATATATATATATATATATATATATATATATATATAATATATATATATATATATATTATATATATATATATATGTATATATATATATATAGAGAGAGTTTTATAATTTGCTTGAAGCATTGTGTATATATTGGTTTGGGGGTTAATTCTGAAGGCTATCACAATGCAGGTCTAAAGAAAAAAATAATAAGGTAACAATGGTGTTGTGTGTTAACTTGTATTTTATTCTTGAATTTTCGAGAATTTATTGTTATAGCATTTTTAGTTAAAAGCTAATTTAACTAGAAATGCCATAACAAGACGATTTCAGTTCCGGTGATCTTTTGAAAAAGAGATTTTATCTCGAAAATTCAAGAATAAAATATAGGTTAACACACAACACCATTGTTACTTTATTATTATTTTTTTCTTCACGACTGCATTGTGATAGCCTTCAAAATCAACCTCCAAACCAATATATATATATATATATATATATATATATATATATATATATTTGTGTGTTTGTGTGTGTGTGTGCGTTTATATACATTTTAACTTTTCAATACACGCCTGTTTCTCAAACCTCGAATGTTTCAGTGGGAAAATACTTATCTAAGAATAAAATTATTGGTAAATTTAGCAACTATATTAATGATAGCAAGACATTTTCAGAATTGGCACCAATGTAAGAATCGATGTTACTGAATTTTTTTAGCCTAATTCTGGAACGCTAGATAAAATGGCGCGAACAAAAGATAAAATTCAAAAGAACAAAAACTAAAAAGAAAAATTTAAGAAAATACCAAAAAATTAAAAAAAAAAAACAAGAGAGAAAAATTATAAATCATCTACAAAAACATAGAAAAATGGAAAAATGAAAATTTAAAGCGATTAAAAGAAAGGGGAGAATCGTCATTTTTTAAATAAAGAAAACCACTTGAAAGAGACAAAAAGAGTGAAGAAACCAAGAGATAATAAAACAGGAATAGAAAAATTAGACGATAATAAAAAATAAATTAATAATAAAAAAGTTAAAACCATTTACACTAAAGAGAAAGAAGACGAATAGAAACATGGCCGTTCGTGAAATAATGAGAATACGTTGAGTTGATTCTAATATTGATTGCTTTGAATGCAGGATATTTTGGAGGGAATTTAAATAAATCAAATAATGAATTTGCATATTTCAATTAACAGCAAGCTGAATTTGACATATCGCCAAAAGAGATTTGATAAATGACATTACTTGAAGTGCGAAAATTGATAGGAAAAATTTGTCTTTCGAAGAAGTTCAAAAAAGAACGCACCTGAGTAAATTTATAGATGAGAAGTTATGATGGTCGGTGTATGAGAAAAAAGCTGGTTCAAAAACATATTGAAATGGGGACGGAGGAGAGGAGCTTTTTTCTTGTTTCTTTTCGAAATGTTAAATAAAGAAAAAACTGAAATCTATATGCAGTATCTTGTATGAATTTAAATCAGTGACATCTGAAAGGGAACGATAATTATCTTAATTTGAAATCTTAATTTTTTTTTTAGATTAAAAGTGTGACAAAAAGTATAAAATAACATATAATTAAATGAAACGACATCCACTCTGCATAATTTAATATTACATTTCTGGTGTCTCTGTCTACCTGACTGTCTGTCTGTTTGATCGTGGATATAATTGAAAAAAAAATCAAACAAAACATTTCTAGGCTAGAATTTTACGAGGAATCAAGTGTTGGTATGTATATTTACCCTTGATTTTATACAGGGTCACTGTGAACAAAAATACTGTTTGTGGTATGAGAAAATAGAGAAAAGAAGGCTAATGGGAATAATAACGATTAACTTGCGGATTTATTCAATTTTTATATCGAGCATTCTGTTAATTTCTTTCTTTCTTTCTTCTTTTCTTTCTTTCTTTCCAAGCTTTCTTTCTTTCTTTCCAAGCTTTCTTTCTTTCTTTATATATTTATTCATTTATTCAGCCGACGCTATTAGTGGGAGTACAGGGTCAAGGTTTAACTTCCATACAAGAGGGTGCTGATAGCATATGCTCTTTACACTTGTACCTTTGTACGGATATTGAGCCTGCTGTTGTCCTATACTCACTGTGAGCTTCCCAAATTTTGAGGCAGCTTTTCTGATCAGGCAATTGAATTCAGCGTCAAGTGACAGGTTGGTGGTGGACCCAGGGTAGGTGAAGTTTTTTTACGAATTCCAGGGTGTAGTTGTTGATGGTAATATAGGGAGATTTTCGGTTCCCTGTCACATCGTCTTGGTTTTCTTAATACAAATGTTCAGGCCAAAGTCCTGACAGGATCGGGTGAATTGGTCCATGTATGTTTGCAGGTTCTCCTGAGAGTGTACTACCACTGCTGGGTCATCAGCAAACAGCATGTTCCGGGTGACAAAAGGCCTGGCCTTTGTTGTGGCACTTAGCCGGCTGAGATTGAATAGCTTACCCTCTAAATAACTTCTAACTTCACTGTCTTTGACGTATACTGGGCATCACCTGGAGGGACATGATCACTAACACTGTGTTAAGTATCTGGTCGGCATCCTTAGTTCCAGATGTAATAAGTAAGTAAAGCAAGCCAATAAGAATCCGGTGTTTAGAGTATTCTTTGTAAGTCCTACGTCCAAGAGAATCCAAGTGTCAATGACATAAGCTCAGAATGGGGTCTATTAATACAGCAGAAGCAGCAGCAGCAGTGCCAGTGATTGGACAATAAGAATCCTTCTCAGGTCACGTGTTTATAGGTGAGTCTATAAGTAGAAGTGACCATTTACCTTATGCCTTATATCACAAAAATCCAACACACTGCAGATCTAGAGGGAACTCAATTTCCCAGCTTGTGTTCCTTGTTTTCTAAGCCATGTCCGTTGGATGGACGATGGACGAATCTCGATGGACTTCAACTATGCAGAACTTTCGTCTGGTAAGAGAGAGATTGGTGGTCCCCAGCTGCGATTTAAGGATGTCTACGAGATGATATAGATGCTTTGGCATTACACCTTTCAGCTGTGGAGATTTGGCCCAGGACCGCCTAGCTGGCGGCCAGGCACTTCATAGCGATCTATTCATGTCTGAAGTCACCCTGGTGAAACACCATGAAGCCAAGAGGTCCGGAACAAATCGACGGCAAAAAAGCACCGGCAACATCTTAGGGCAGCCTTCACATGTGACATATGTGGTTGGGGCTGTTGTTGGAACAATGGAATTCACAGTTACAGAAGCCGCTGTAACTTCAGGGGGACAAGAATTATAAAGTTTTCCGAGACTGCAATGCGAATGTATTTATTTATTCATGTTCAATATTTCTTTCTTTAATTTCATGCTTATTTCTTTCTTTTTTTATGTCTGATTTTACTTCATTCAATGGTTTCTTTCTTTCTCTCTTTCTTCTTTCTTTCTTTCTTTCTTCTTTCTTTCTTTCTTTCTTTCCAAGCTTTATTCATTTATTTATGTACAATTTTTTCTTTCATCACATTTTTTTCTCTCCTTCTTTCGTTCATTCCATGCTTTCTTTCTTTCTTTGTTTCTTTCTTTCTTTCCAAGCTTTAATTATGTATGTATCTATTTATTCATATACAACCATTCTTTTGTTTTTCTTTCTTTCTTTTATTCTTTCTTTCTTTCTTTCTTTTTTTTTCTTTCTTTCTTTCTTTTTTTCTTTATTCTTCATGTTTAATTTCCGTTGTAACATTTACACAATAAACACAAAATGACAGACCAGATACAGACAGACAGACAGACAGACAGACACACACACATACACACACACACACACATACATACATATATATATATATATATATATATATATATATATATATATATACATATATATATATATATGAATTTAGATAGATATTAAAGAAGGAAACAGTGGTGAGATATTCTAGCATCATCACTTTTGCATTGTCAAATTCATTAACATTCCAATTCTTTTTCATACTATCGGACTTACTAAATATGAGCCAAATAATAAGGCAACATATTTTTAAAGGTAACGTAGACACAAAGCGCTTGGAGACTGTTGGTCTTTCGCCGCTCATCAGACTCACAATTGGTCTAAAGATTGCATAGGTGAGAATCTGGCTGCCACCAAGCACCGTTACTCAATGTTTACGCTACTCAAACTCAAATTATAATATATATATATATATATATATATATATATATATATATATAATATATATATATATGCTTTTATAATTGGGCTGTAGCATTGTGTTTATACTTGTTTGGTTGTTGTTTTTTTAAGGCTATCACAATGCAAGTGTAAATAAACATGAGTTAACTATGATGTTTGTTTACCTTGGATTTATTCTTAATATTTCGAAATAAAATTCTCTTCGTCAGAAGTCTTCTGAAGGTCCGGAGCTGTTACGTTGATGCTCGGTTCTGTCTATTCTGTTGTTTGACTGAAGTTGATACTAAGACATTGTTCAACAGACACACATAAACACACACACACACACAGAGACTTACACATACACACGCGAGAGAATTTCAAGGAAGACAGTCATACATCGGAATGGACAGAACATAGCAGCAAGCTAACAGCTCCGGACCTTCAGAAATCTTTTGACGAATAGTTCTTTATCTTTACTAGCAAATATATGCACCCTCCGGGTGCAAGTATTTAAGTTTTAATGTAATAAAATATTGTATTAAATTAGAAAGGCTAATGAAACTAAATAAGAATACAGATAAAAAGATTTGAAACAGAGGAGTATAATACAAGATTTGAAACAGAGGAGTATAATAAAAAATGGAACACACTGAAACTTA
>CM042138.1:77337479-77349979 GCA_023376005.1 Doryteuthis pealeii | reverse complement strand
TATGAAGATATAAATCTTCTGGCAGTCTTCCAAAAGTCATGATTAAAATGGCAAACGATTTTCCCCCGAGACTCAAGAACGTTCAGCATTCTTCTGCATTCGGATTACCAGAGAAAATTCTTCAAAGTATTATATTAAGTGTTTAAATCGATGTTTGTAGGTGTGACAGCTCCCATTAATATGCTGCACACCCATATTTAAAATAAACGCTTTTCGTCTTACTATCAAAGACGGTTTATAAATGCCGGAAATCCTCGTCTAAACAGCCAATCAAACGTGCGCGCGCACACACACGCACGCACACGCACACGGACACAAAAACGCATGCACGTATGCAAAGACAAAACACTCACATATTGATTGATTGATTTATTGATTGATTGGTGGATTTTTACGGCATTTCAACCCGTTTAAGTCTATTTCATACATAGAAGTTAGAGAATCGCGTTCTCTATACGTTTACATTTACGTTTTTATGTAGGTGTTACGTATACCACAGGTATAATATGTCAAACGCGTACACACTCACTCACACACAAAGACCCTCACGCAGACAGACAGACACATGCAGACACACAGACACTCACAAACGCCCAAACGCACGCACGCACTTACAGAAAGTTAAACACTCACATATTGAATGAATTATTGGCTGATTGATTGATTTTAACGGCATTGCAACATGTTTAGGTTTATTTCATAACTAGATGTTAGGGAATTCTGTTCATTATATGTTCATATTCATTATCAATGTAGTTGTTTCTTGGGAATTTCCTTGCCCCCGAACCTATGATAAAAATTGAGGAAAAAGTGGAAAAAACAACACCATAACTAAATTCAATTGATAGTTCACCTCGGTATTTAGCGAAGCTTTTTCAAAATTTATTTTGAAGACAAAATGCTTTTTACAGTCTATTTTTATACTGAGAAGGTACTTTTTGGGGGAGGGGGTAGAAGATGAGGGGGAGTACTGAGTGATAAGACGAATTAGTATTACCCTTCCCCCTCATCTTCTAACCCCCCCAAATTACCTTTTCAGTATAACAGTAGACTGTAAAAAGCATTTTGTCTTCATAATACATTTTGAAAAAGCTTCGCTAAATACCGTGGCTAAATATCAATTGAATTTAGTTGTTGTGTTGTTCTATCCGCTTCTTCCTCTATTTTCAATCAGATTTTGTCGGATTTACTCAATCCTTCACTCTCTCTGGTATATAAAAATATAAAACATTTTTCCATGTTTTAAAATTATTATCATATTTTTCTAATATACATACATTGTTGTTTTGAATATTCTACCCGACCCAAAACATCACTTTTTTAGTATAAAAGTAGACAGTAAAAAGCATTTTGTCTTTAAAATAGATTTCGAAAAATCTTCGATAAATACCGAGCCGAAATATCAATTGAATTTAATTGTTGTGTTGATATATCCACTTTTCCCTATATTTTCAACCACATACCAGGGATGATATTTGCTTAGTCTGTTCGTAGTTTGGGCCCAGTGCCTGCTTTTACTTAGTGGTCACCTATTTATGTACTACCCGGATTAATTTCGAAGATTGGAGATTCGTTACGGCTCGTTAATTAGATTAATTCATCAACACAGAAAATAATCATTCAATGTCAACCAGGTGTGATTATAAACTAGCGGGATTTCTAGATATGGAAGTCATTTTCGAGCGATTATCATTCGTGCAGGCACATCAGGTGGTTTTGTTAAAAGCAATAAACTTAGTTTGATACCATTAGACAACAACTGCGAACAGGTATGGGCTTTTAAGTTTTTGATTGATTGCTAATAGACATACCTGCAGGTAATTGAAACTTTAAAGGTTTTTGCGCCGCGGAGAAAATTACGAGAAATATTTTGTTGTTTTATGCATCGAATTGGAATGGATTTTTTTTTTTTACGGTTGTTATTTTATGGTTGAGTAAGTGAATACCTACGGAAAGCTTTTATGTGTCCAAAGCTGATTACTGACTGAATTTGTACACCGGGGGAATCAGGTGGACATCGGAGAAGATCAAGTGACAACAAGTCTCTTCAAATCTCTAGTAGTGGGTAGGTGGAGGCGCCGTTGTGTAATAGTTATCGTCGTTGAAAATGTACACGGCGTTCTAATGGAGTTCACATCCTGGACGAGGCTGGTTGGATTTTACATAGCTGTAATACCCTTGGAAAATGTAAGAATCCGACTCTTACGTACGTTTGTGAGTTTGTGAGGTGTGAGTGTGTGTGTGTGTGTGTGTGTGTGTGTGTGCCTGCAAGTGTTTGTCTGTCTGTGTTAGGGTCTTTGTGTGTGTGAGTGCGTACGCGTTTGACTTTTTATACCTGTGGTATACCTAACAAAAATGCAAATGTGATCATATAGTGAACGCGATTCCCTAACATCTAGGTATGAAATAAACCTATACTCCTTTCAGCTACATAGTAGGGCAGACTGAACACTTTAAAGTTCGTATGCCAAACGGTCTAGGAGAAATTCAAACCTACTAAATTCTTTTTAAAAGCTGACCTTACGTCAGATCCTACCTGTGTGGAGAAGTTGGTAAATACATACTCTGTATGTACCCTTTTGTCTGGTGTGTCATGATGTAAATAGCCCCACCTTTGGGGACCTTTACCACCCTGTTAATGGGACTTGAAATACGCTGACTGTATTTCCTCCATCGACGTAACCCCTGCGCCAGAAAGGCATGTCCTGAGTATGACACAAAACTGCATCGGATGATGAGGCTTCAGTTCTGAAAATCGGGGAACGTTGAGTAGTCTTTCATTGCCATTACTTCCAGGTCCACCCCAACTAGGAGTGGCAGTACTTTTTAGGTTCTCATCAATGGGTAAAACATATCTGTTAGAAAATAATTCATATTTAATTGGAATACTTGATATCCTATAACCGTAAATTATTTGTATCAAGAATAGTTACTTAAAGTTCCAGTTGTTTACTAAGAATTGATATTAGTTATTTGAAACATTTGGGGCCGGGTTAGCTCAGTCGGTAGAGCGTTCGGCTAGAAACCATAAGGTTCCTAGTTCGATACCGGTCCTCGCTAACTCAGCGTATGAGTAGCACAGGGATCTGTGCGGTAAAGTAAGGAGCTGATGGGAGGTGCGGCGCACCACCTCAGATGCTGAAACAATCTCCTTGGTCTAGCGCTATTGAAAAGGGGATAGACTCCCTCACTGACTGGCTGATACCGACTTTAGGCCGCCCCGTCGACTTTACTTTACTTTTTTATTTGAAACAATCTTACTATGTGCAAACATATGACCATTATTAATCATAAATAATTACATTGAGCTGTGATTGTTAGTAGTATTAGATAGAAATACTTGAAACCATACAACTGTGTGTAAATTGTTTTTATTAGATAAGCATACTTCATACCGTCGATACTTGGTGCGATATGTGTTTTTATTTACTAAAGATTAAACATACTTATCATATAACTTAATTATAGCTTTTAATCTTATATACAGATAGATACATGCACAGATTCTAAGATATGAGATTTATGAATAGTCTATGAACAGTGCTCTGAAAACCTGAATGTACTGTACTCAGATAAAAAATCTCATAATTACTTGAAGCTACCATTGGTATCACTTTCACTCTCATATTCCACAGCCTTTTCAAGTCTCTGGCAAGGTCTAGGTATTCATCCATCTTTTCATTTTCCTTCAGCTTCATCCTGTGATCTGCTGAAACCGCAAAGTCTACCAGTTCTTTTGTTAATCAACACTAGGTCTGGTCTCCTGGCTTGGATAAGGTGATCCGTCTTTATCTCAAAGTCCCAGAGAATTTTATGTGATTCATTCTCAAAACAGATTCTGGTTTATGTTTTGTATTCCTGTTATGCCAGTTTGCTATCTTCAGTTAATACATAGTTTACAGTCTCATCTCTATCCCCGCACAGTCTACATTTACTGTTTTGTTGCGTCTTATCAATGTTTGCTTTGATATAATTTGTTCTTAATGCATTATTTTGTGCAACAATTATTAGTGATTCAGTTTCTCTCTTGAGGTTTCCTCTTCTTAACCCTGCCCATGTCTTTTTATGTGCAAGATCTTCGATTTATCGTTTAAAGTGCCCATATAATTGTTTTTCTTCCCATTTTGGTTTTCTAGTTTTCGTTGTTTTTCTGTTTGTCCATATATTACATCTGCTGTTGTTGGCTGCCATCAGAAATCTTTCTTTGCTCTTTTTGTGTATTCTTCGAGTCATTAGATTGTGACCACAACAAAATCCTCTATGTTGGCAAGAGCTCTTCTACCTTCTTTTCTTGGTACATATAGCTCATCTTTATCATCTCTATGGTGTAGAGCCTTGTGCATCGTCATTAATTTCCCAGTCATTTGGTCTATCCGTCTGAGTTCTTCTTTAGTCCATTTTAAGAATGGTCCAGAGTATCCTATAGCGGGGAAGGCCCAGGTATTTATTATTATTATTATTATTATTATTATTATTATTATTATTATTACTCCTTTTGAGTTTTCACATCAGTGTTAGCTGATGGTCTTTCACTGGAGTCTGAGTGACAGCAAGTCTCCTCAGGTCTCCAGGACTCTTCTGAGTATTCTGGCAGATTGCAGCAGTGCAGTGTTCTGAATGATTTCAATCCTTCCTCTGATATCCAAACTTTCCAAACCCTTTTCCAATCCTTTTGGCACTATTATTATTATTATTATTATTATATATGAATACTTGAAACCTTAAACCATATAAATGTAAAATAAACGTGGTAATCTAACTTGTAGTCATAAAAGGACCCGAAACGTGTTGACTTGTAGTTAAAATCTATAAAAAGGGTCTATTTCTGTCAATTCTGACTTCTTTGGAACAGTCTATAAGGTCCACTGATTATAAGCACTAATTCCAATATAACTAGCAATTCTTCATCCCAATCTTGAACCTCATCACAAAATTCTAGGTTCAGTACTTCATGATACTACAATCATGACATTTATGTGGCCCTGTATCTTTTGTACACGAGCAAGGTTGTTGTATTTTATTATTTTGACCATATCTTCAACGTTGGTTTAGCCGACACAGCTGCGTCATCGTTCAGACTGATATTTCTTTCATGATTCACGATATGTTACACATATTTTTTGAAAGGACTGCACTCATATTTTCCTGTTTGATCTTTATCGATATCATAATTCGATCAATTATTTGGCTAACATTGCCGTACTCCCAGTTGAAAGGTTATGATATTTAAGGAAACTTAGGGCACACTGAATGCTCGTAAACTACAAGGTGTGCCAAAAAATATCGAGTCTTATTGTACTTTTTAACACACCTTGTACTCTGAAAAAATAACGTTTCATTTATTCTTCATTTTTATCTTGATAAATACAACTTTAACTTTGGTGTTTTTTTATACACCTTATATTCTGAAAAAATTAATTAATGGAACGTTATTTCTTTCAGAGTACAAGGTGTGTCAAAAAGTACAAAAAATCAACTTTTCTTTCGCCGACACAGATGCGTCGTCGTTCAGACTGATATTTCTTTCATGATTCACGATATCCCGATCCTCTTCTCTCTCGTGAATTTGATGGACAGCCGACATCGTAAAGTTCGACACATGTAATATATTTGACAGCACGTCTTATACTCATTATTCATGAGGCCACACGTAACACGCCAAGTATTAAATATAACCCAGTGAAATCAAAACACGTGTTCGGATCATATGAACTGAAGAACACGGGCGATTTTGTTTTTAAAGATGAGTGCGTATGAAATTGTGAGCAGTCAGCAGGAGGGAAAGGACACGTGTAGTTTCAGGTTGGTGCAGATAGAATCAGAAAAGTAAGAGTCACATTTCTCTTGGGTCTTACAGATGGGACTTTAGCCAGAAAATTAGATTGGAAGATAAAACAAACCTTCCTCGATCAGTCGTATTACGAGTTCTTACTATTTTTATGGTCACTTTTAGGCTGCACGTGAGAGTACTTTACAGTGAAGATTCCTTGTGCTCCTTAGTGTTAGGTAGAATCCTTGTGCTCCTTAGTGATAGGCAGAATCCTTGTGTTCCTTAGTATTGGGCAGAATCCTTAGCTGTTCCTTAGTGAAGAATCTTTGGTTGTTCCTTAGTGAAGAATCCTTGTGTCAACCAGGACGCTTGGTTGTTGACCCGTTCGTCCGTGTTTGAATACCAGCAAATAAACGGCTTTCAAGATCGCCGATTAAATATTTAACTAACCACGTATTCGACCGTGTTGAATTGCTGTCTTTAATCCACGTGCCCTTACAGAGTCTATAAGTTTAAATAGTTGGCCACAGCACACCTTATATATCAAAACAATCTAACAGGTTGGTTGGGTTTGACGGCATGTCAACCCGTTATGGGTTATTTTATGGTTGGCTGGTTGGTTGGATTTTACAGCATGTCAACTCTTTTTAGGTTATTTTATGTTGAAGACGTTTTGCTTTATTTATTCTTGATGGGTACTCAATTATTAAAAAGAATAACTCCTTTTTTTACCCTTAAAGGGGACCCTAACAGGTAATACCACTCCGGTTCAAAGAGGGTATGGGAGTAATGACAATGAAGGGACACTCAATAATCTCCAGAGCTCCAGAATGGGAATCTCACTGTCAGATGCAGTTTAACGTCATATCAGCTGATATATATATATATATATATATATATATATAAATTCTATTAGGAATTTTGTAAGATACAGATAGATGAAATGATTATTTTTAATATTCTAACGCGATATATATATATACATAAAGTGCGTGGACTTGTGTGTAGGAATATCTACTGGCTGAACCTTTGGCAAATTCACGGTTGAATTAAAAAGAATAGTCTAATGATTAATATAACAGTTCTAATGTTTTATTCATGAGTTACAAATATATCTAAATAATATATACAACGCATATTTACCTATATGTACTACAATTAAATGAATCGATTAAGTATCTGAAAAGAATATATTACTCCCTTTTAACTTCCAAATAATCAATAATTTTGTAACATGGCACCAAACCAAACTGCTTCTCAGTCAACGACTTTTCATTCTTTGAAAATGCCCAATAAAAGCTGTTGGGTATGAAGTAATAAAGAACTACAGTATTTTCGGCAAGGAAACTTGTGGTTAGACTTTTCTTGCTTCCCTCTGTTCAAGGTTTATGGGGATATATAAATATCATTCTTCACATTCTATTAGGTTGATAGGCCATACAGTTTTAATATATACTAGCAGCACCTGTGGATATAACACAGTATGAAAAGTTGATTATTACAACGTTTGATATGTTTACTTAAGAGTTATTGCTTTATATATCAATATGTAAAACGTATAATAATCTTGATTTAACTCTATCACACTCTTTCTTCAAAGGGGTGTTGTAAAATATTTACATTGATTGGCCAATAAAAACTAGAAGGGAGGCATTTAAAATATCTGCATTAATGTTACATAATCTATGCGGTTGCATAAGATTATTGCCAGTCCCCTGTATTTCTAAAGGAATGGCTCTTCATATCACGGGCGGGAATTTCCACGGAATAGTACAGAAAGCCCACGAAATACGTGAAGTCACGTGGGACCTGGTTGGGTCCTCAGTTTTCAGTTTGACGTCGGGCAAAGAAGATGTGCTGCCTTAACTGGAACTCACACTGCATACGCGCGCTATGTTAGTCAGATATTTAGTTACATGAAATGTATAGTTAAGTAAACAAAAGCTTAAGAAAATAACACAGTTTTGTGGTTGATGAATGTCTTGGTAACAAGACTGATCTAGAAGAAGAAATGAGTTAAGTGCGACCGACCACCAAGACGAAGTCACCAAGACGAAGTCCCGACACTAGAAGAAGACGTAAGATAGAAAAGACGTCAGAAGAAGAATAGAAATGAAAGTAATGAAAAGGGTATGCAAAATTTAATTTGCCGACAAAAATGTGACAAAAACACGACTGGGAATATATCTAAGTTCGGTCGGAAATTCGACTTACGCTGGTTTGTTAAATTATGAGACCAAATTATATTCCGTAATTCACAATTGGTTCACTGTGGTTTCAAACTGGAAGGTTATGTACAAATATTGTCAGGGAAGAATGTCATTCAATTAATGGGATATTATTTTAAAGCAAACTATTTTTTCAGAATTAATTTCAATAAATACAAACTTTGAATTATTTGGAATTATTTTTAGCAACGATTATTTTAATCTAGGAAAAATCTTTGTTTTTATGCTGTTCAAAATAGGGACAAATCAAGCCGGATGCTCTAAAGGCTATCATGAAATCTTCGGTTGCTGAGAAGCTCAAACCATGTGTAATTTAAAAAGGAATATGTGATGTATTCGGTTTAGTAAAATAAATTTTACAAATATATTTAATGTGTTTGCCTCTACGAGTTTCAGTCGCAGAGGCAGGTCAATAAGTAGAAACACACTGAATCTCCAGTAAAGAAAAAGTTCTGGGAACAACGGTCAGTAAAGAAGGTCATGATGACAGTATCTTGGAATTATCTCAGAATACTCTCAGAAAGACCCATCTCTATTGATTTTCTTGGAAAAGATGCAACTGTAAACTGTGATTCCTATTGACATCTCCTTGAGCGAAACCCAGCTTATTTATTGAATAAACCTCGTATTTAGCCAGTGGTTACATATGCCTGTATTTCTGTATTGTTTTAAGTTTTAAATTACTTGAAAATAATCCACAGAAATAAATGTATTCAAATAAAAGTTAGACGTGCCAAATTCTAATTTTTCAAGGATTTTTTTTTACAATTAGACTTTAAGAATATCTGCTTTTGTAGCCTATATCTTCTAACCAGGCTTAATGAATGGGCTTCTCCCAAGGCAAGACATCACTGAATAAGGTAATCCTGAAGCTATTATGAAATAATTTGTTGGTAACGAGAATGTTTGCCTTTCTCTATTGTTGAATTAACCCTTTCATTCCGAGTGCTCAGATGACTATGGGTCCTCTCATATAACTTAAGGTTCTGCAGGTATGAAACTCATGGGATGTTTCAGGTGTCTCATTTTTAAAAACTACGAGCAGTAACGTAGGAATTGGTAGTGGGAGGTAGTAATAAGTGGTATTGGGAGGTAGTAGGAATTGGTAGTAGGTTCAAACAATGATAGTAATAGAGATTTTTGTAGAAGGGTGGGGGTCACAAGTTTGTGAGAATGAAAGGGGAATAGTGGAAGGATATATATATATATATATATATATATATATACACACACACACACACACACACACACACACACACACATATATATATATATATATATAATATATATATATATATATCTTTCTACTATCGTTTGTTTCAGGTGAGGGGTCCCATTACAAATATATCTTGACGGTAATTTGCTCACTTTTAATATAGATTGCAAAATATATAACTTGCGCTGATAGAAGATTCTCACATTTCTCGTTACGGTAATTATTCTCTAAAGAATAACACCTACCGAAGCTAAATTTCTATTGAATAACTTGAAGCATGCAGCATGGGGGCATTTACCTCTGCGTATTCTCTTCCTGTCTTGTGATAGAAATTTCAACCAAATAAAATTGTGGGCTATGTATTGATATTGTTAACTTAACGACTTTCTGTTTGCATTTATCAATTACGATAAACCCGTTAATGAGCTTAGTCCGACCATTTACTGCAATTGATCCCCTCTTATCATGTGTCCTGGACCCCACTCAGCCATTTGATTTGGGAAGAGACATCAAGAGGGTTTCTGGACTTGTAAAACCCCTTATGCACTTAAAATGCACACATACTGTTCCTCTTAAAAAGAAAGTGACCATTATTCCTTGGAATGAAGAGTGAACATCATTAACTCGTATTTTAATGTTTCTGGAAAATTTATATACTGTTCAAATATAGATATTTATTCAAACTAGCCAATATATGCACCCTCCGGGTGCAAGTATTTAGGTTTTAATATAATAAAATATCATGTTAAATTAGAAAGGCTAATGAAACTGAATAAGAATTCAGATAAAAATATTTGGAACAGAGGGGGTATAATCGGAAAATAGAACAACTTTGAAACTAACTGTTCCACCATTTTCCCTTACTCCCGTCTTTCAGTGTTAAATTTCCCTAATTTAACTATTTAGTTAAAATAGGAAGCAAAGAATAAAATTACAGTTATTTCTTTATGTTAATAGATTTCTGTTAAGATTTATCCCCGAGATTTTTGCTCATATTTATTAAGATAAAACCAAACAAGTAGAAATCAATAATACTAAGCATATATTTATTAAAATCAAATTTTAAGATCAATATGCAAATTAGCCTTCCCATTCACACTGTAAACTGCTATTTTGTTGTATATATACATACAATTATATGTTATTAGTATGTGGATATGCTCAACAGTCTTAATGATGTAAAACAATTTTATCAATAATTGAGGTTTAAATAAAAATAAAATCATGGAGAATGTGACGTAAATAACAAAGGGAATTGTCACTTGAATAGGAATATAGTTTCGGTTACAGACAGAAAAACACACAATCTCTATTATAATAAGATGTGTAAAGCTATATGTATATTGATAAATGCAAACAGAAAGATGTATTCTCATGCCATTCAACTATTATGTAATCATCATCATCATCTCACGCTGACAGCACTGATTCCCATGACTACCTCCCGCTACCCGTCCCTATCGGTCGTCGCTCGTAGCTATTCCTTCGCACAACACCCAATATCCGCATAGAGCTCATTATTAGTCTCTGCTGGCCGGTTCACTCTATGTCAGCAAAAGGCGAATGATTTGAATAAGGATCTGAATTTCTGTAATAAACCCCAAAAAGTATCTCATGCTACGATCTTTACCCAAGATGGCGAGCTGTTCTCAAGGTGTAATGTAATATGAGCTAGATGAGTAGACCTTTGTTAGTAAGTTCGATTCTTACAGGATGCCTCACACTTCTGGCCTTGTGCCGACTTAACAAACGTAAAGTGAATAATTGTACATAAGACAGTAAATGACTAACAATAAAAATGGTACTTTTTAGGACAAGAAAAGGGGTAGAAAGAATATTGATTTTTGTTTGAAATTCTAGTTAGAACAGATAGATAGATAGATAGATAGATAGATAGATAGATAGATGAGAACAGTGTAAAATAGAGAGATAGAGAGATGAGTTGAAAAACACGACTAGAGTAAGATAATAATACACTAAAATTGATAGATACCACTCGACTGGTATATGAATACACTGAGATACGTAGATAGATACTAGACGGATATACGAATCGACTAGACTGGACTAATATATGAATACACGGAGATAGATTGAGAGATATATACGACTAGACTAAAATATGAGTACACTGAGATAAATAGATACGACTAGACTAGACGAGACTAATGTACAAATACCCTGCGATAGATATAGATAGATAGATAGATAGATAGATAGATAGATAGATAGACAGATAAACCACCAATTTCGAAATCTCCTTACCCTAACAAAATTCTCTAAGATTTATTAACTGTAATTTGAACGCTTTTTATGATGTCATTGAGAAATGAGGGGGTTTGATTGAATCTTAGACACCAGATACAGCGTTGATTGCTTTAAAGATAGCAGAATCAGTGTTACCTTCATTATAACCCTGATTACATCGTACAAGTGGTGTGAATCTAAGTGTCCAAAATGTTTTATTGGAGAGTGGAAGGTGGACGGTCATGGAAAAAGGTTTCAGAACAAAGATTATACACTGTGGTCAACGATATTTGTAATTATTAGAATACGTTTTGGCGTAGGAATATAATAGTATTTTGTGCTTAATAAGGTGTATACTTAGTAATGATACCTATACAAAAACGTTACAAAATACGAATATACATAATAATAATAATAATAATAATAATAATAATAATAACGCTTCAAACGACAAATAGATGAGGTTGCACATGGAAAGACTTGGACATGGTTAAGAAAGGGAAACCTCAAAAGAGAAACAGAATCACTTATAATTGCTGCACAAAATAATGCCATAAGGACAAACTACATCAAAGCGAAAATTGATAAGACCCAACAAAATAGTAAATGTAGACTTTGCGGTAATAGAGATGAGACTGTTAACCATATACTCTGCGAATGTAGCAAACTAGCACAACGAGAATACAAAACTAGACACGACTGGGTTGGGAAGGTGATCCACTGGGAATTATGCAAGAAATTAAATTTTGACCACACAACAAAATGGTATATGCATAAACCAGAATCTGTTCTTGAGAACGAAACGCATAAAAATTCTCTGGGACTTTGAAATTAAAACGGATCACCTTATCCCAGCAAGAAGACCAGACCTAGTGTTGATTAACAAAATAGAAAGAACTTGTCAACTGGTGGATTTTGCAGTGCCAGCGGATCACAGGGTGAAGTTAAAGGAAAATGAAAAAATTGACAAATATCTGGACCTTGCCAGAGAACTGAAAAAGTTATGGAATATGAAAGTGAAAGTTATACCAATTGTAGT
>CM042138.1:77327479-77332479 GCA_023376005.1 Doryteuthis pealeii | reverse complement strand
AGCTTTGATTTAAGGCCGGTCAGTTTTTTCATGCAGTTGTTTCAGTTAACTCATGCTAATTATTTGTAAACAAATTATACCTTCTTTTCATTATGTACTATTGAGACTGGTTAGCGTTATCACTTTCGCGCAGTCACCCTCTCTTTCTATCTTTCCCCCATTTACGCACTTTCTTATTATATATTTCTGTGTAGCATGTTATTTTTCTTCCGTTTCTTTCTTTATAGTAAAAACGGAATGGTCTATTATTTAGCTAAGGTGAAAACGCACATTTGGACGGTTTCATTTCTAACCAGACGGTGCTGCAAGGTGATGACGGTCGTATTTTTAGGAACAACGGTATTATTATATAGATACTAATCATTTTCAAATATACCTATTAAACCCATAAATGAGTTCCGGAAACTGACTACCAATCTAGGTCTATCTTGGGATAGATATCTACGTAGAATTCGTCCATACTACGCAGACTTCAGGAATCTCGAGATGATAAAAGGAATAAAATTAAAAAAATATCTTTATAAAATGGACTACTACGAAACAATCACATTTCTGTCTCCTCCCTCTCGTCATTTCTTCCTTCGTATAGTTGGCGCCGTTTATCTAACTGACAATCTAAACCGGCCTTAGTTTTCCTGTTAATCACATAAAAACAAATTAACAGGACTTTAGAGATAATATTTTTAAATAGCTTTGTGAAAGCCCCTTTTAAATACCTACGATCAGCTAGTATTGTTTTTTGTTAAATATATATCTCTCTCTATATATATTTCCCAACCCCTCTATACGAACAGGATGTGACACAATGTCAATTTCTTGAGCGGAGTTTAACAGGTTCGAATTCAGAGTTTTCCTTCTCCTAGACTGGTTACCTAGCCATGGTTAAAGAACCCAGTCTGCCCTGCTATTTACCCATAGCTGGAGGGGGAATTGGATTCATAACTTTCCTAAGAGTATTAGAGCCTTGAGAAATGCAAACAGCTTCGTCGAGAAATTGAGCTCGGGTCGACGAGTCCATTTCCTACAACTCTAACCATTAGACCACACGCCTCCATAATATCCAAATATATATCTATATATATATAGATAGATAGATAAATGTTTACGTAGAATTCGTCCATACTAAGCAGACTTAAAATACCTCGAAACTCACCAGACGAGGCAATTGTAGGCTACAAGGAAGAAAAACCCTTGTCACTCAGCTCGGGGATATTCCTTTGTTTCTCTTTTCCACATACCGTCGTATTCACTTCCATTTTCATTTTACACACACACACACACACACACACACACACACACACACACATATATATATATACATATATATATATATAGTTTTAAAATGTATGGATTTCGGGTATGCTTTAAGTACTAGATGGTAATGTTTTATAAAACTGAATGTACTGGATATTTTGGAAGCATGAAAGAATAAGGGTAATAAATCAAAAAAGCTTTAGAAAACGTTTTACTTGGGTAAAGAACAATTTTGATTTACCAATATTTCTAGACTTGATGACCTTGCATTATGAAATATAATGTTCTATTTTCCATTTATTCTGTAGTTTGACACAATTGACACATCATAACTTATCAGATACTTTTTACAAAAGACTGAGAAAATCGAATAGAGAAATATATATATATATATTTATATAAATGAATTAATATTGATAATATGGGTGCTATATTTATAAGTAAATAGTGCTTAATATCATTGATAGAGCATTTATATCTAAGTTAGGGTAGTGTAGACATGGAGTTAATGGTGCTTGGTTACTGACAGTTTCTCGCCTATGCGATTATTCAAACTCAGTGCATTTGGTCATGACAATAAACTGCATCCAGAATCCACACAGAGTTGATTGATGTGTTGGATATTGTACAAACGAAAATATGAATTTCCGGTTAAATTAAACAAAGCGAAGAAAAGACGACAAAAATGACAAAGGACTTTTTCCTGGTAAAGCGAACAAAAGAAGGATGGGTAACAATAAGTTCGGAAATAGTTATCAGATCAAAAGATAAAAATGCGTAGGCGGTTGTGAATACAAAAGCCAGAGGGTCGAGTCGTCAGTTGAACAGTCAGACAGAAGACGGCGAACGGAGAACAAGTGAGTGACCGCACTCACGGTCACAGCCGATGGGCTGTGAGCCGTCAAAAGCCCCCTCTACCTCACCATCCCAGCAGCAGTAGAGGTCATTGTCAACCCTAGGTCATTTCATTGTCGAGCTCGCCGCCCACCACGTACAGCCGAGAAGAAGAAATAAAGTAAAAACTACTACCATAACATGTGTTGTGATTTCATTAAGTGACCACTACATATATCGTCTAGGGTTATTGACGATACCCGCTACGTATGCAGATACACGAAGTAGGGTCGCGAATTTAATGCCGCTATGCAACAGATGTAGGTTCGCCCATGTGTAGATTTGTAATGATTTTTGTGGCCATCCTTTGGATTCAAGCTAGGGCAGTCCCCAGTGGAGATCCCTTGTGTTAAGCAGAGCACAATCCTTAGTGAAGAAAACTTTGGCTGTTCCTTTGGCTAAATTTCGTTTATACCTAGAACATCCGTTTTTATTTGCCAATCTATAAAGGATAGAGTCAGTGTATTCGAAGCCCCGTCCGTGGGTCGTGGATGGATGTGTGTGAAACAAGTGCGTATATGCACAACATAACTTTTAATGTTTTAGTGATACTGTGGAAACATTTATAATCCCCCAGAAACGGTCATCAGTTTACTTGCGAAACTAGCTATAGTAAGTGTCACACAACTAACCCCAGCAGAGTTCGTGACATGAGGTGTAAGGTTGTCTAACGGGATAAATATGTCATTAATATATTTCGTTATCTATAACATGAGGCTTATACAACAATTATTTTTTCTTCAATGGTTCAGTCTAGTTCAGTAGGTGATGAAGGTGTAATTTTCAATTTACGATAAAATGAATTCCTCTCATATTTTATGAACAGAATAGAAGTAAAACTGCAATATATATATATATATATATATATATATATATATATATATATATAGTATTTGTGGAAAAATTGACTTACCGGTGAAAATGGTCACATTGGTTAGTTGATTCAAGTTTCACAATGATAAGACAGCGATATAACAAATATAAAGTGCTCAATACGTTAGTAGAGCAAATTTATTATCAAAACGTACACAGTAATAACCTACTCGAGTTTCACCATGATGATCTTCATGGTTAAATCCACTGGATTGATTAATCGAGTAGGTTATTACCGTGTACCTTTTAATAATATATATAATTATATATATGGACCATATGACATTTAGGCACCCCTTTTGATCTCGATTAGGAAGGACATGTTTTTCACTTACACCGCCAATATCCGGTTGCTTGTTAGGGGTTAGGGTTAGGTATTAGTTTTATGATTTAAAAAATCTCTAAAAATCATCTGTTAACAAACAACCGGATATTGACAATGTAAATGAAAAACATGTCCTTCTGAATCTAGATCAAAAAGGGGTGTCTAAAGGTCATATGGTCCATGTATATATATATATATATATATATATATATATATATATATATATGTGTATGTGTGCGTGTGTGTGTGTGCGTCTGTGTGTTTAGCAAATAAATAATCTATGCAAGCAATTTATTGGAATGTTTATGTATTTAAGAACTTTCGTTCTGTATACACTTCATCATATATCTATTGGTAAATTTTCATTGAAAGTTAAAATAAACATTGGGAAGGATGCAAATGTCTATGAAGTTTTCATGGTAATATGATTAGGAACGCTATTCGTTATCAAATATTCATCATTCAATTAAAAAAACCAACAACATACAACACATTACATAATGAAGTTCACGTAGAGCAAAAGGTCATAAGTGTTTAAACACTCAAATAATGTTTTTTTTTACTGGTAATATTCATTTTCAATTTTAGCTCAGTCTGACTGGGAACCACAAGGTAACTAGTTCGATACCGGTCCACACCAACTCAGCGTATGAGTAGCACAGGGATCAGTGCAGTAAGGCGAGGAGCTGATAGGTAGGTGTGGCGCTCCACCTTAGAGGCAAAACAATTTCCTTGGTCTAGATCTAGTGAAAAGAGACTAGACTCGGTCGCTGTCTGGCTGATGCCGACTTTAGGCCACACCGACGATTTTACTTACTTTATATATATATATATATATATATATATATATATATATATATATATAAAGTCATCGGGGTGGCCTAAAGTCGGTATCAGCCAATCATCGAGGGAGTCTATCCCCTTTCAATAGCACTAGACCAAGGAGATTGGTTTTGCATCTGAGATGGGGCGCCACACCTACCATCAGCTCCTTACTTTACCGCACAGATCCCTGTACTACTCATACGCTGAGTTGGCGAGGGCCGAAATCGAACTAGGAACGTTGTGGTTTATAGCTGAACGCTCTACCGACTGAGCTAACCCGGCCCCTAAAGAGAGAGAGAGAGAGAGAGAGAGAGAGAGAGAGAGAGAGATAATTGGATATGTAGTGATTGATAGATATATCGATAGATAGATAGAGACTAAAAGAGTTAGTATGTCAAAGTTAGTTTAACGTGTTATAATCATTATTTACAGATATTTTCAAGTATTGTATAGAAAATCTTGATAACTTGTAAATAAAACATATCTGCAATAAATGTGAATGCACATGCATTTGTACATTGGACTTTGCACACATATATCAATAAATATATATGTGCTTATCTGCACCAGCATAAATGTATACAAAACACGTACATGTACACACACGTATATATAGAGACACAGCCATTATATATATATATATAATATATATATATATATATATATATAATATATATATAGTCATATGTCATATGTCATATGTCATGGGAAATGGACTCGTCGACCCGAGTTCAAATCCTGGACGTGGTAATTGCATTTCACTTAGCGCTAGTACCCTTGGGAAAGGTATGAATCCTACTCTCCCTCCAGCTATGGGCAAATAGCAGGG
>CM042138.1:77317479-77322479 GCA_023376005.1 Doryteuthis pealeii | reverse complement strand
AGTAGCACATAGATCTGTGCGGTAAAGTGAGGAGCTGATAGTAGGTGTGGCACTCCACCTCAGACGCCAAAACAATCTCCTTGATCTAGCACTATTGAAAAGGGGATAGACTCCCTCGCTGTCTGGCTGATACCGACTTTAGGCCACCCCATCGACTTTACTTTTACTTTTTTATCCCTAATAAAATGGAGGGGATCGCCATGGCCTAGTGGCAAACATGCTAGATAACAATAACGTAGTAGGTTCGCCAACCCGTTCGCCACTCGTAGGATGTAACACAAGGTCAGGATTATGGGGCATACAACGTGGATCGAACTTGCTATCCAGTAGTCATGTATTTATTAAAACTTGTTTTAAAAAACAATGAGGACTGTCTAATGTTGCATGTTCAAATTTTGAGTGTATTTACTCTATGTTATGACGATTTTGGGTAATGTGACATAAGCAGACATTGGGTAATTTGACATAAGCAGACATTGTTACAGACAAAAACCGGAAGCGAATCTACATTATTAATAGATTAAGAATAGTTGCTTGAAGCAACTAGCAAACGAAAAAATCACTTTCTTTCGAGGTTGCAAATAGCAGTAAAAAGCCTGTGATTATTCTAGAGAATAATAAAAATGTCCTAAAGAAGGATGGATAATAAATTGTCTGAAAGATAACAAAAGTCTACAATAAAACACTAACTAAATTTAATAATAAAGTTACTAAAATCCAATCAAAGTTAAAGTAATTATTACAACTCCTCAGTAATTGTAATTTATAGTTTAAATAAACACTTTGAATAAACCGCCTTCTGTCCAGACATGGTACAATTGTAACGAGATTACTTCAACAAACGTAGAATGGGCAAGAAATGTATTAAAAAAAAGAAGAATCCAGTCGGCTTGAGTAACATACAGTTTGTATTTTAATTGATCTGTTTGTGTTTAAAGACTAATGCGATATTTTAATGCTGTGTATCTTATTATAATGGAGATTGTGTGTTTTTCTGTCTGTAACCGAAACTATATTACTACTCAAATCACAATTCCCTTCGTAATGTACATCACATTCTCCATGATTTTATTTATATTTAAACCTCAATTATTTAATAAAATTGCTTCACCTTTTTATTAGTGTTGTCCATATCTACATGCAAATAACATGCAATTGATTTATATATACAAAAAATAGCGGTTACAGTGTGAATGGGAAGGGCTAATTTGCATATTGATATTAAAAATTGTGATTTTATTAAATATGTGCTTAGTATTATTGATTTCTAATTGTTTGGTTTTATTTTAATGAATATAAGCAACAATCTCTTCAATGAATCTTAAATGAAATCCATTAACAAGAAAAAATAACTGTCATTTTATTCTTTATTTCCTAATTTAACTAAATAGTTAAATAAGTAAAATTCAGCAATGAAAGACGGGACTGATGGAAGAGTAAGTTTCATTTCTATTTTTCTATTATAACCCCACTCTGTTACATATCTTTTTATCTGCCTTCTTATTAGACTTTCTAATTTAATATGATATTTCATTACATTAAAAATTAAATACTTGCACCCGGAGGGTGCATATACTTGCTAGTTTTGTTAAAGTGTTCTTCCAAATGTCTCTACAAAAATAAAAAATGAACAGGCCGATACTTGAGCAAATGAAGAGCTATGCGTAATCCAATGGATTAATGTTTAGTAATATTGTTTTGGGCTCCTTGCAATGCGGCTTAGTTTAATAACATCTCGTGTCAGTATTAAGAGAAAAGCCAATTAATCTGATATCTAATCGAGAAAAATGCTAACGTAATGTCCACTGACTCCGGATAACTGATCGAGGTAAGAGACTTGGACGGAACCGGGATTTAATTTTTTTTTAATTGCTGTAATTAACTAGCATTAACTCGGAAGATGTCTTGCTACTACCACTTGACAAGGCACTTGATCCAGGAATCTTAAAGAAAGCGGTTTTAAAAAATATATAAAATCAATCAATTCATCGTTCTTCGTAGTTTTCTTTATTAATTTGAATAAAAGTAAAGTTTTCACAAAGTGAAATTTTATAATATAATCATATAAAACATTTGAGTTGTGCGTTAATGTTCCTTGTCAGTCCCGTTAACTGGCATGATCATAAACCATCTAATCACGTAGTAAGTATTGAGCAGGAATGCTATAAATAATAGAAATAAATAATGATATAAATATATGAGGACTTAAGCATAATATGACAGAATGAATATATGAAGACTAATACATGATATAATGATATACATATATATATTTACCAACTCCTCCACACGAGCAGGATACGACACAAGGTCAATTTCTTAAGCGGAGTTCAACAGGTTTAAATTCAGAGTTTTCGTTCTCCTAGACTGGTTACCTAGACATGGTTAAAGAGCCCAGTCTGCCCTGCTATTTACCCATAGCTGGAGGGAGAGTAGGATTCATACCTTTTCCAAGGGTATTAGCGCTAAGTGAAATGCAATTACCACGTCCAGGATTTGAACTCGGGTCGACGAGTCCATTTCCCATGACTTTAACCATTACACCACGCGCTTCCTAAAAAAGGGGGTCTAATGATATACATATATGAGGACTAAGGCTCGCTATTCAGTAGTAATGGATCTGCAAGACTAGCTTGCAAACAATAAGACTACGAAAGGATACCCTACACACTCTCATAGTATTATGTATTCCTTGCTATTATATCACGATCAGTAAAAAGAGTAACAATCTCGATTTACCTATATTTCTTTCTTTCTTTCTTTCTTTATCTTTCTATATCTATCTATCTATCTTTATTTCTCTTCGGTATTTATATATATTTCCCTCTCTAATTGTCCGACCCTAGTTCCCTCTTTCTATCCTCCCTCCCTTCTATCACCCATGCTATTCTTTCCACCTCCTCTCCCGTTCTTCACCTTCTCTCATTCTATCTCTCCTTCATCTTTCCCTCTTTTCTCCCCCTTCACCCCGGCTACACTTCCCTCAATATACCCCCCCCACATTTTCTGCATCATCTTCCTCTTCCCTCCTCTCTCTCTTCCACTCGCTCTCTTTTCCTTTCCCTTTTATTTTTATTCATTTCTCTCTTCACAATCAAAACCACTTCCTTTAATATACTTTTCCTCCACTTTTTCTGCATCATCGTCCTCCACTCTCTCTGTCTTTCCTCTCCTCCCTTTTTCTTTCTCTCTTATTTTTTATTCATTTCTCTCTTTACAATAAACGGAATAGTCCATTATTCATTTGAGGTGTTGACTGGCCGTGACACACGAGCGTATTAATATATAGAACATAAAAAGTTAAAGGGGTGGCTTAAGCCGGTATCAATCAAACAGCGAGGGTGTCTACCTTCTTTTCACTAGCACTAGACCAAGAGAGATACCTGTGCTTCTCATACGCTGAGTTGACGAGGGTCGGTATCGAATCGGTAACTTTGCAGTTCCCAGTCGGACACTCTACCTACCGAGATAAACCGGCACCGAAATAAAAGGAAAAAAAGCGATGGGAAAATGTAAATTAGTCTAAAAAGAAGTACAAGTCACAGAACGTGTAATATAATGAAAATGAATATAGATGAAATCAGAAATCAACAGGAAGGAGAATGTCAGTGATAACTAGTTGGTTGCTATCATAGAATTATGGAAATTATATTACACTCTAATAGAAAATAGAATGATAATTGAAACTAACATTGCAGTGGAAATGTATCAGATTGCGAGAATGTGGTTTAACTAGAGGGACCTATATATATATATATATATATATATATATATATATATATATATATTCTTGTTGTGGTACCAAGTTTCTTGGTGCAAGGTGATTCTAGGCTGGTCCTATTCTCTACCAGTAGTTTGTTGTAGAGTTCAGGTTTCGTATGAGATCTCAATGTTTAATTATTATAAATAGAGCAAATTTATTTGTGAATAAAAAGGCCGTAAATACCATGGGTATCGTGATTATGGACCATTTCCACTTGTGGGTATTTGGGGTCCACAGAGCTTCGTCAGACCACGTTTATCTTATTATTTTTTTCGATCTTTTATTTCTTTGGGAATCTTCTTTTTTTTAGAGGTAGAGCGTACTAAAAAATGTAGTTTTAACTAATGAAGAGAGAGCCCCTTTGGTCTGAATATATAGTTTTTTTTCTTATTTTAGACCGGTTGCCATACCAACTTTAAAGAGTCCTGTCTGCCCTACTATTTAACCCTAGCTGGATGAAGGGTAGTTGGATTACTACCTTTCATATCTGTGAAATTGTTTGTTTGAAAGTAATTGTTTGTTTTTTTGTTTTATCCCCGAGTTTGATAATCTGAAGAAGGCCGGTGGGCAAAGCGACCGAATCTTTCGTATATATAACAATAAAACAATAAAGATAAGGATAACAGCCCAAAAAATCCAAATTATACGAAAAATAATTTATTTTGCACAGTAAATATATGTTCAATTATTCTTCGGTTAAAGCTAAAAACAACTTCCTGTCTGAAATGAATAACCATCGACGTTGCATTCTGGGTAAAAATGAATCTTCTAATTACTTTAAAAATATGGAACATTTAATACGACGTTTCCTGTATGGACATCTTGCCAATGTTGGATTTGCTGTTTGGAACTTTGCCCTCTCTGTCTTTAATGCTGAATTAGATTGTGTAATCTTTATTGACACGGGAGCTGATACCTATCATTTGTGAGTTAGATTAAATTGACGAGTTTTGCAAGTTTATTCTCTGTATTACTGTTTAATATGTTACACCTTCCGAAAATATGTAACTTAATTTACATCCATATTAATACACTTGATTGTATCCAGTATGTGAAGTCGTCTCGCCGAATCCATTTACCACAACGGTGACCATTACACCATAGGGAAGGTAAAGATAAACTCTGAAATCTTATGTAACATCGAAAATAAAATAAAAGAAGCAACTTTAAGAAAAAATATTCCTCAGGTGAAGAATGCGTTTATTGCACGCCATATTGGTTACATTTACCTCAGTCA
>CM042138.1:77312479-77314979 GCA_023376005.1 Doryteuthis pealeii | reverse complement strand
CATCTATCTATCTCTATCTATCCACACACACACACACACACACACACACACACACACACACACACACACACACACACACAGACCCCCCCATATATATATATATATAATATATATATATATATATATTATATATAATGTCCTTCATTGAAGCAAGAACTGGGCTTTGGTCCTGATGATGGTTTATTTGTGAATAAAAAGGCCTTAAATACCATGGGTATCGTGACCTGAACATGATACCCATGGTATTTTAGGCCTTTTTATTCATAAATAAATTTGCTCTGTTTATAAAAATTAAACATTGAGCTCTTAAACGGAACCTGAACTCTACAACAAACTACTGTTAGAGAATAGGACCAGCCTAGAATCACCTTGTACCAAGAAACTTGGTACCCCAACAAAGAAGTATATATCTATAACTATATCTATCTATCTATCTATCTATCTATCTATATATATATATATATATATATATATATATATATGATTTGTAAGTTGCTTAGTTTTACGAACTCTTTGTCCTATTGAGGAAAAAAATCCTTTTTCTCATTGCTTTCTGACTATTCCATCGTCTACAACAAAACAAAAACAAAACTACAATCTTTCAATGTAATTTTTCTCTGAGGAGCATTGAACGAAAAAAAGATAAAATCATTTTAGATTTTAAATCTAACTAGGGTACCCTTACTTTTCTTTTTTAAGAAAAAAAAATTATTTTACAACATGCATATGCTTTTACGCGTCCTTTTTAAATTCAGTACTGCCAATAAACTATTCATATATATTTATATATATATATATATATATATATATTATATATATATATATATATATATATATACCTTTTTTAACAATCTGTAAACAGATAAGTACAATGACATGCAAAATGAAGAATATAAAATTGCCACAGAGAGTGAAATAACAGACCAAATTTAATAAATCTATGCTGAACGCTTCTGAGCCTTACGAATCATTATCTCAGTCCATCTAAGCTGGAATCTTGTCATTTCTGGTTTAGACACTGAATTAGTGACCCTTCCCCTGTGTGTAAGACTAATATTTTTTTCTCTTTGGAGATACTAACCTCTAGCATGTTATTGATTACATTAATGATTTACGAGGGCCTTGTTTACCAAAATGCAACTTATGTATTTTCAATGAACACAGCCATAAGTAGAGAGGTGTGAACTTGACTGTAACACGTTTTTTCTCAGCCATTGCCATGAGAAGAAGAAGAAGAAAAAAAATGAATGCTTACTCGTGTTAAATTAGATAATTTTATTTCCTTGTTTTTACGTCAAACTTTATCAGATAATAAATGGTGTATTCGGGAGAGAGAAAATTTACTTAGCAAAACAAAAACTACTGCCACATTACCATATATACTAAGTATGATAATGCTCGACGTTTTCAGATCAAATTTTAACCTGCAGTTAGGGAGTACTGAATATTATGCGAGATATGACTTTAAACACAAGGAATGAGAAAGAGAGACAGAGAGAGACAGACAGACAGACAGACAGACAGAGTGAGGGGTTATGTTCGTAAGGAAACGAACTGGGCGAGATTAGTTCGAGATCTATATATTAGTGGGACCATATGACCTTTAGGCACCCCTTTTCCTTTGCTGGTTCATAAGTACATCATTTTCATTTACACCATCCGGTTGTTTGTTTACAGAAGATTTTAGAGGTTTTTTAAAATTATAAAATTAACCCCTAACCCTAACCCCTAACCCTAACCCCTAACAAACAACCGGATGTTGACGGAGTAAATGAAAAAAATGTACTTATGAATCAGCAAAGCAAAAGGGCTGCCTAAAGGTCATATGGTCCTACTAGTGTAATAATGATCGATACGTTGAGATCAAATTTTAATCAAATTAGTGGGTATTGAATATTACCAGAGTTCATTTAATCTATCTATCAATCTAACTTTTTTCCCTTTACAATACATACATTTCTTTTAATTTTTACTATACATACATTTTTATTTTTCCCAATACATATTTTTTCCTTTTTTTTCTTTTTGTTCAATGCATAATTTTTTTTAACATGCATACATACACATTTATTCATTTTTAATTCTTATTTATTTATTTTTTAAATAATTTCAAACACGACTTTCAGGTAAGAAGAATTCCTTAGTTTCCAAAGCTGCCTGTTGAAATTGGCACTGAAACTTTATCTATCTATCTATCTATATATATATCTGTCTTAGTTCATTCCTATACGTATGTATATATTTAGTTATCTATATATCTATCAATCAAATAATTTGTAAATGGAGAGATATATTTTTCAATATATTTATACCTGTATAATGTTTACGCTTTCATTATTTCGTGGTATTCTATAAAATAGATATAGCATTATATATATATATATATATATATATATATATATATATATATATATTATAATATATATATGAGGAAAAAATAAATGTTCACTCTGATGAAGGTCGATTCTTGTATGTGTGCGAAATATTTTCACACACATAA
>CM042138.1:77299979-77307479 GCA_023376005.1 Doryteuthis pealeii | reverse complement strand
ATCTACGCCCATAAACACTCAACACACGCACCACACACACCACACACACACACACACACACACACACTCGTACAGATAAACTCGCATATGCATTATTGCCACATAAATCTATGCACATACGGACAGAAATATTCTTAGTATCCGATGGGTATGGGGTTGAAGAGACATACATCCTCTCAACCTTTGGATCTAGCCGCAAGGTATATTCCATGACACGCCAGCGGAGGATCAAGGACCAAAATTTGACGCAACAATTTGCATTTATCGCGCTTCACACATATTTGAAAGCGCTTATCTTTACACTTTGCGAAATGACAAGCAAACCGTCACTTACACATAAAGTCTGGTAATAGAGTCATTCTGAACTCTGACTAAACAACCATGTGGCAAGTATCATATCAATATTTCCTTGATACTAGCAGGACCTGTGGATATAGCTCAGTATGATAATTTAATTATTACGATGTTTGATATGTTTAATAGAAAGCTATTGCAAATTATTTCAATATAAAAAATATAATATATTTTTACTTCTTTTTTTTCCTTTCATCTTTTCATTATGTTCGATAGAAACAGATTGGTGTTATCGCTTCTGCGAGCTCACCTCCCCATTCGATCGTTCGCCTACTGCCTTTCTTTCTTTCTTTCTTTCTTTCTTTCTTTTCGTTTCTTCTTTCATTCTTTCAAGTTATATTTTTTGTGTAGCTTGTACATTTCTTCCCTTTTTTTATAATGAAATCGGAATCGTCCATTATTTAGCTGAGGTGACAACACTCATAAGAAATTAGAAGTCGACCGACGAGGAACACCAGATTATCAGGATATGTATTTTTGCATTTCGTCCTGGACGATTTGGACGGTCTCAGTTTAAACCAGGGGGTGCTGCAAGATGATAACGGTCGTACAATGATATTTAGATAATTATTTTCCTGTCTTCTTAACATGCTGGATTAACGTGGGTAGTCACACACAAATCGAGGCTCTGGCCCGTATAAAAAATGTTTGTTCCCGTTTGGGTCGCCTCAGCAATAAACCCGACCCTGACCCTTCTATTTCTAGAGACAAAAAGGTTAAATTATATCTTATTTCATGAGTTTACATACCTATAACACAAGTTCATAATTAACATCTCTCTATGTCCCTTATGTGTATGCATATGTAAGAAAAATAAAGTAATCGGGGCGGCCTAAAGTCGGTATAAGCCCCCAGCGAGTGAGCCTACCCACTTGCGCTAGACCAAGGAGATTATTTTAGCGTCCGAGGTGGAGCGCCACACCTACCGTCAGCTCCTTACTTTACCGCACAGACCCCTGTGCTACTCATACGCCGGTATCGAACTAGGAACCTTGTGGTTTCTAGCTGAACGCTCTAGCGACTGAGCTAACCCGGCCCTTTAATATGCATATGTATGTAAGCATAATTTAGCAAAAAATGGCACATTGTAGATATGTTTTATTAGAGCAATACACATAAAATTCTATTCGAGAAAAAGTAGTTTTATGTTTGATTTGAAAATAAATTATATTTTTGAGAGAAGCACCAATATCATCATGGACAGTTGTTAATTAGAAAATACTCATTAAAATCTTTCACTCCTTCCTAAAAAGAAGCACCAATATAATCGTGAATCGCTATTAATTATGAAATGCTAATTAGAATCCTTCACCCCTTCCAAAATAAGAACACCGATATCCTCATGGTTCGCTATTGGTTTTCAAATGCTAATTAGAATCTTATTTTACCTCATTCACAGGATCAGAGGCTGAATATCCAAAATATGTTGTATATTGATTGGTACCGTCGTTTTTAGACGATTAAAGTTGAAACAGATTTCGAATTCAAGTGTTACAATTTATGAGTGTCATAAATTGTTGGCAGACCATGTAGCTGATAATAAGCGACATTAACTTTGAGATCAGGGAGTGGAAATTTACCAGTGACTGTTGGTAACCCCCTGGCAACTAGAGGCGCGAATCTCACGCGCCATGGGAAACACGTGATTAGTTTACGATTTTAGATTCAGCCCAGCCGTCAAAGAGTTTAGATGTGCTCTGAGGCTGGTCTCCCCGAGCGGCGAATAAGATTCATGGGCTAGATAAAATAAAAGCTTGATCAATCAATAAAAATTTCTCGTGAATTCATTTAATTGCAATGACCAAAATCAGCACAAAAGAAGCTCGTAGTAGAAGAAGTTAGATAGAAGAACCCAACTAGACCAGATGTCGGTCAGAGAAGGAGAAGACGAAATAGTAGACAGGAACATGGCAACTAGAAGAGTAAATATGTCACAAGTTATAAAGAAGACCATCTCCTCTCTCCAAGTAAGTATATGTATTTGTCTCTCTCTATATATATAATCTGAGAACTCTCACTCACTCTTGTTTATATATCCGATGTTAGATGTATGTATGTAATAAAAGGATGTTGAAATACAAAATATGTGGGTTTAGTTGATTGATGCTCCGTAACCTCGAGCTGACCCACTTCTTCCGGTTAAGAAGAGTGTGGGAACAGTAGGTTCAGTTAGCTTAGAGTCAGTTAAGACGGAGGCGTCCTAATGTAAGCATGATCTTCGCTTCACTCCACACATGCGGTTGAGAATCTTAGCTAGAGATTTCTGGTTATGAAATTAATAAAAATCTGATCTCAAAGATGACTGCGTTGCGTTGTCTCTATGAGAGCGAATGACAAACATGACATAATCAGACTATGACTACCATCATAAAGAACCAGACTTATAGCAGAACTAAACTAGTCAACAAAAGACCAGTTAAAGCAAGCCATGAAGATAACTACAGGCTACAAGAAACGGAAGAGAATAAAAAATAACAGCCAGCTACGCAAAAAAATAAGTTAAGATTAAATATGAGGGCATACTCACGGATGTCCTTATAAGAAGAATAGAAACGAACTATTGTAGAAAACGCGGGGTGTAATGGTTAAAGTCATGGGAAATGGACTCGTCGCCCCGAGTTCAAATCCTGGACGTGGTAATTGCATTTCACTTAGCGCTAATACTCTTGGGAAAGGTATGAATCCTATTCTCCCTCCAGCTATGGGTAAATAGCAAGGCGGACTGGGTTCTTTAACCATGGCTAGGTAATCAGTCTAGGAGATGGAAAACTCCGAATTCAAACTTGTTGAAATCCGCTTAAGAAATTGACCTTGTGTCGTATCCTGCTCGTGCGGAGGAGTTGGTAAATTTACCATTGACTAGATGATTTGGCATTCTCCGTTTGTGGCATGGGCTGGTGGCCTAGTGTGTTGAGTCCTCGCTCTTCACTCTGTGGTCCACTGGTACAATCTCTAATGGCGGAGATTGTGATATGCACTGCTGATGAGACCAAAGGAGGTCGAAACAGCTGTCCAGTGTTTCCGGATGTCACAAACGGTGTTTGCAGAGTTGTCTGGTCGTGGTAATATGATTCAATTATCAATTATATATATATATATATATATTATATATATATATATATATATATCCACTAGAATATTAGAGCAATACACGTATAATGCTATTATAAAAGCAGTTTTAATTTGAAAATAAATGCGCCAATATCATCATGGACAGTTGTTAATTAGAAAATGCACATTAAAGTCTCTCACTCCTTCCTAAAAAGAAGCACCAATATAATCGTGAATCGCTATTAATTATGAAATGCTAATTAGAATCCTTCACCCCTTCCAAAATTTAAAAAAATCCCGATATCCTCATGATTCGCTATTGGTTTTAAAATACTAATTAAAATCCTTCACCCCTTATTTTACCTCATTCACAGGATCAGAGGCTGAATTCCCAAAAAGATGTTGTATATTGATTGGTACTGTCGTTTTTTAGTCGATTAGGATAGAAACAGATTTTGAATTCAAGTGTTACAATTTATGAGTGTCATAAATTGTTGGCAGACCCTGTAGCTGATATACAGCAAATATATTCACAAGGTATATGGTCAGATTTTATCGGGTACATATCCGAGTGTATATAAAATGAACACCTCTGGAAGAGGCAATGTTACCAGTTGAATTCAATAAAAATGGATCGATATAATGCGTTTAATACATTTCCATCATAATCTCTTTCATCAATATTTTATCAACTGTTGCTGCTGAGAATAATCCAATAGCTTTTCGGAAGACATAAATTTAGCTATTCTTAACATTTCAATTTGAGGAAGCCATCAAAAATTTGTTGACAGTTGAATAGAAATGTTCATTATATGGTATAAATAAAATAAGCACTCTCAAGAAGCCTCTTTTAAAAAAACATTAGAATTATATGACAGTAAATGAATTAACGGAAAATAGCACAGCTTGTCAATCAATATATATATATATATATATATATATATATATATATATATATATATAGATAGATAGATAGATAGATAGATAAATGAATGAATAAATAAAAGGGTTTAGCTTTTTCATTATTATAATTGGAACAATTATTGTAATATATATATATATATATATATATATATATTTATATATATATATATAATATATATAATATATATGTATGTATGTTGCTTGTTACTTGATAGGTTTGGTTGAATCTCACGGCATGTGTCAACTCTTGGCTTATTTTTTTATATTGATTTGTAAAAATTAATTTTAAACACAACTTTTAAAACTCATTTTAATCTATTTAAGACATATATAGGAAGCCAACAGGTGCGCACACTCCGTAATAGAGTGGACATGGGAGTAATTGTGATGAAGGAGTATTCTACTCTCTCAAAACTCCAGAACGGAACCTCACTACTCCGAGGTCATATGAGACGTCCTCCTGTAGATACTTACATATCATCATCATCATCATCATCATCATCACCTACATGTCGCGCATACAGCACGGGTATCCATGACAATCCTTCTCCAACCTTCCCTCTCATTCATTGCACCTGGGAGGTCCTCTGCAGAGCAGCCAGCATCCTCACATAGCTGGTCAATATAGGTCCTTGCTGGGCGCCCCACACTTGCATGTCCATGTGTTGGCTTCCACAGGAGAACGTCACTTATGAGTTCATCCTTCCTTCTCCAGCAGTGTCCTGCATGCCTTGTCCGTCTCACTCGGATAGTTTGTGAGATGGGGGGGGGGGCAGGTGACCGTACAGCTGTTTCCTTGTGGGGTGCTGCTTCCATGTCTTGTTCAAGACTGCGCGCAGTATTCTTGTGCAGCTCCCATTTATCTTATTCTCAAGACGCTTTGTTAGGGTCCAGGTGGTGCAGCCATATAGCAGCACCGACACAACCACAACCTAGAAGAACTGTCGCTTTATCTTGTCAGGGAGATCGGATCTCCATATGACTGATAATCTATTTGTGACCGACTATGCCTTTGCTATCCGTGTATTAACATCGCTCTCTGTGGAGGAGATATTACCACCCAGGTACGTGAATTGTTCTACTGGCTTAAGAGGCTTGCCGTTGAGTGTGGAGATGTTTCCTTTATTTTTGAAACTTTTGAACTCTGTTTTATCGGAGTTCACATAGAGGCCTATATTTTTTGCTGCCTCCTCTAAGCTATGTAGCAGTGATTCAGCCTGTGTTGGTGTATCTGCAAGAAGTGCAAGGTCATCAGCATAGTCCGCATCTGTGTTTGTTTGTACGGGATATCGCCCGCTTTTTGCCCTTTTTAGTGTGAAACCTTTTTCTTTTATGCTATCTAATGATGTTCTGAGTACGTAGTCTAGGCATATTATAAATATATATGGTGCCAATGTGTCTCTTGAAGACTGCGATTTCACTTTTTAATATTCCAAGATGATATGATGTTAAGATGTTATCATAAGAGTTATGAATATTTGGTTCTTTCTTTCTTTCTTTCTTTCTTTAGAATAAACTATATATCAATAATATTAAATATAACAAAAATCGTGTAGAGTTTAAGGAAATCACTTGATGTCGAACAGAACTATGAAAAAACCCCAATAAAACAACAATATCGATGATCATCTTACATTCAGCTGAAACGCGTTTTATATGTAGATTCCAGCGTATGGTCTCATATTATTCTCAGAAGAGAAATACCGTTAGTAAAAATTACATTCGGATGCTTTGGATGCTGTGCAGATGACTTTTAAATGTTTTATGTCTGTTCTATTCTAAGAATTTGACTCTCGTCGCAATGAATATTGTGGTATTTTTTTATTTTTCGATCCAAGTTGGTATTAGAAACCACCAAAGTATATCTACTTTTGAAATAAGGTGTTTCTGGATATTTTCCTTATTTCATGACCCGCAGATGACCCCAGACAAATTCATAGTTTTGTCCTGTCAGCCAATAATTTAATGGCCTGAACACTTTGGAGGTCTTTGGTTGTGTGGCTTGAGAACAATGTCTCGGGAAATTTTTGCTGTTTTCGTCAACTGTCGGCGAATAGTTGGAGAAACCGAGTCGTATAATGAATATATATATTTTCTAAAACGCTGATGACCGCAAAGCAACAATGACATATTGAACAGGGCCAGTTTTCGAAATCTATCTGAAAAAAATCTCTTTTATACTATTCTTGCCCAAAAGGTATTAAAGTAAGTCATATTAGAGGTTGGTTGCTTCTTGTTTTACGGGCCTTTGCAACGCATTTTGAGTATTCAAATGCCCAAAACAAGCTCATTTTGATATATATAATATATATATATATATATATATATATATATATATATATATATATAAGATAAATCCTAATGGGTCAGACGAACCTACAAAAGTTTCGAAACTTTTAGTAGGTTCGTCTGACCCATTAGATTTATCCTTATTAATTTGCTCTACTTAGGTATTGGGCACTTTTACTAATTAGCTTTAGTCTCCTGGCGTTTGTAATGAATACTATATATTAATATATATATATGCACATAAAATTGTTTTTTTCTTTTGGCAAATACTCTGTACTAATAGATTATCTTTTTGTTGGTACGATTACTTGTCTTTTTCTTTTTTCCCAAAAATGTTTTTCTACCCGGGTTGATGTTTGGTAGTATACTTTTTACAATCAAACTATTTTGCCTGTTTTTTTTCCCCACCGCGAGGATTTACCAACAAGTTTGGTATATATATATATAATAATATAATATATATATATATAATATATTTACCACACCATCCACAGGAAAAGGATACGCACACAAGGTTCAATTTCTTTTCAGCGAGTTTAACAGGTTTTTGAATATCAGAGATTTTTTTCTTTTTCCCCTAAGACTGGTTACCCATAACCAGTGCTTAGAAGAGCCTAGTCTGACCGGCATATTTACAGCATAGCTGGAGGGAAACATTAGATTCATACCTTTCCAAGGGTATTAGCAGCCATCATGAAATGCCAAACAAAGAACTCGGGTCGACAGAGTCCATTTCCCTACGACTCTAATCAATTAAACAAGACTGCGCTCCCAACAGTCATTTTTGATATCACGCTTCATCATAATAACACCTTCTTCAATTTGCTTAAATATAGTTTAAACAGGCTCATCGCGCTGCTTAACTTCGTAATGCTAAGTAGC
>CM042138.1:77286809-77299879 GCA_023376005.1 Doryteuthis pealeii | reverse complement strand
GAGAGGATGTTCTGTTTGCATTTATCAATACGAGAAACCCGTTAATGAGCTTAGTCGACATTTACTGCCTTGGATACCCTTTATCATGTGTCCTGAGACCCCCACGCAGCCATTTTGATTTGGAAGCAGACATCAGGAGGGTTCTGGACTTGTAAAACCCCTTATGCACTTTAAATTCATATCATACGTCTCTTAAAAAAGAAAGTCGACCATATTCCTGGAATGAATGAACATCATTACTTCGTATTTAATGTTTCTGGAGAAAATTTTTACTGTCAAGTTATTAGGATATTTAGTCAAACTATCGCAATATATGCACCCTCCGGGTGCAAGTTTTTAGGTTAATATACTAATATATACATGTTATTAGAAGGTAATGAAATCTGAATAAGAATTTCAGAATAAAATATTGTGAATCAGAGGGGTGTATAATCGGGAAAATAGGACACTTGAAACTAACTGTTCCAACAATCCATTTCCCTTATCCCGTCTTCAGTGTTAATTCTCTCTTTAATTTAACTATTTAGTTGAAAAATGGCAAGGAGAAGAAATAAAAATTAACAGTTATTATCTTTATGTTAATAGATTTCTGTTAAGTTTATCCCCGAGATTTGTGGCTCATGATTACTTAAGAAACACACCAAACGGTAGAAATCAATAATACTAAGCTATATATTATAAAATCTAAAATATTTTAAGACTCACATATGCAAATTAGCCTTGCGCCCCAATTCACACTGATAAACGCTATTTTGGTTGTATATTATAATACAATTATATTGTTATTAGTAAGTGGATATGCTCAACAGTCTTAATGATGTAAACAATTTAAATCAATAATGAGGTTTAAATAAAATAATCAATGGAGAATGTGCACGGTAAAATAACAAAGGGAATTGTCACTTGAATAGGAATATAGTTTCGTTACAGACAGAAAAAACACACCAATCTCTATTAAATAAGTGTGTAAGCTAATGTATATGGATAATGCAAATCAGAAAGATGTATTCTCAATGCCATTCAACTATTATGTATCCTCATCATCAATCTCACGCTGACAGCACTGGATTCCCTGACTCTCTCCGCTACCCGTCCTATCGTTGTCGCTCGTAGCTATTACTTACGCAACACCCAATATCAGCATAGAGCTCAACATTGTAAGTCTCTGCTGGCCGCGTTACTCTATGTCAGCAAAAAGCCGAATGATTTGATAGGATCTGAATTTCTGTAAATAACCCCAAAGTGTCTCATGCTACGATCTTTACCCAAGATTGGTGAGCTTTCTTCAAAGGTGTAACTTGTAATATGAGCTGATGAGTAGACCTTTGTTAGTAATTCGATTACAGGATGCCCCACACTTTGGCATGTGGCGACTAACAACGTAAAGTAATAATTGTACATGAGATAGTAAAATTGACTAACAATGAAATGGTACTTTTTAGGACAAGAAATGGGGTAGAAAGAAACTGATTTGTGTTTGAAATTCTAGTTTGAACAGATAGGTAGATAGATAGATAGATGGGAGATAGATTGATCTGATTGTTGATTGAGATTAGTTTAACAAGATAGAGAGATAGAAAGCATGGATAGAAAAGCACGAACTAGAGTAAGATAATTAATACACTAAGATAGATCAGATCCACTAGACTGGTATATGAAATAACGAGATAGATTGAGAGATATTACGACTAGACTAAAAATATGAGTATCACTGAGATAAATAGTAGACTAGCAGACGAGACTAATGACAAATACACTGAGTAGATAGATAGATAGACAGATAAACTCACCAATTTCGAATCTCCTTACCCTAACAAATCCCTAAGATTTATTAACTGTAATTTGAACGCTTTTTTATGATGTCCATTCAGAAAATGAGGGGGTTTGATTGAATATATAGATCAACCGATACAGCCTGATTGCTTTAAAGATAGCAGAATCAGTGTTACCTTCATTATAACCTGATTACATCGTACAAGTGGTGTGAATCTAAGTGTCCAAAATGTTTTATTGGAGAGTGGAAAGGTGGGCGTCATGGAAAGGTTCAGAACAAAGATTCTACACTGTGGTCAACGATATTTGTAATTATTAGAATACGTTGGCGTAGGAATATAATAGTATTTTGTGCTAATAAGGCTTATACTTAATAATGATACCTAAAAAAAAACGTTACAAATAACGAATTACATAGAATTAATAAATAGATATAATATATATAATAATATATATATATAATAACGCTTCAACGAACAATGATTGAGGTTGCACATGGAAAGACTTGGACATGGTTAGAAAGGGAAACCGCAAAAGAGAAGACAGAACACTTAAATAATTGCTGCACAAAATAATGCCAATAAGGACAAACTACATCAAAGCGAAATTGATAAGACCCAACAAAATAGTAAATGTAGACTTTGCGGGTAATCGAGATGAGACTGTTAATCCATATACTCTGCGAATGTAGCAAACTAGCACAACGAGATACAAAACTAGACACGAAACTGGGTTGGGAAGGTGATCCACTGGGAATCATGCAAGAAATTAAATTTGACCAACACAACAAAATGGTATATGCATACCAGAATCTGTTCTTGACGAACGAAACGCACAAAATTCTCCCTGGACTTTGAAATTAAAACGGATCACCTTATCCCAGCAGAAACGCAGACTAGTGTTGATTAACAAAAAAAGAAGAATTGTCACTGGTGGATTTTTGAGTGCCAGCGGATCACAGGGTGAAGCTAAAGGAAAATGAAAAATAGACAAATTCTGGACCTTGCCAGAGAACTGAAAAATTATAGAAATAATGAAAGTGAAGGTGTACCAATTGTAGTTGGTCACTTGGAACAGAACCAAAAGATTGGAAAAGCGGTCTGGAATGTCTGGAAATCAGAGGAGGGTTGAAACCATTCAGAACACTGCACCTGCTGCAATCTGCCAGAATACCTCGAAGAGTCCTGGATACCTGGGAGACTTGCTGTCACTACAGACTCCAGTGAAAGACCATCAGCTAATGCTATGTTGAAAACTCAAAGGAGCAAATAATAATAATCAATACTCTATCCCAGCCAGGAGACAGACCTAGTGCTGAAAACAAAAACAAAAAAAAAAGAAAAAAAAGAGAGAAACGTGTCCACGGTGGACTTTGCGGTCCTAGCGAGATCACAGGTGAAGCTGATGAGAAAATGTGAAAAGATGGATAAATACCTGGACCTTGCCAGAGAACTGAAAAGCTATGAGAGTGAAGGTGATACCAATTTAGTTGGTGCACTTGGAACGGTACAAGTAATTTGAAAAAAGACTGAGGATCTAGAAATCAGAGGAAGAATTGAGACCATTCAGACTACTGCACTGCTGCAAATCGGCTAAATACCCAGAAGCGTCCGGAGACCCGGAGACTTGTTGACACTCAGACTCAGTGAAATACCATTAGCTAACGTGATGTGAAAAACACAAAGGAGTGAAAATAATAATAATACGACTCTGTGGGAAGGTAATCCACATGGAAATTATGTTTAGAAGATTCAATGTTCACCGTCAACTACATTGTTTATGCACTAGCCTGAAGCCTATCCTGGAGAATGAGACGCCTAAAGTTGTCTGGGACTTTTGAGGTAGCAAACGGATCACCTAATCCCGGCTAGAGACCGGACTAGTATTGATCAGAAGAAGAAACATCTGTCATTTCGTGGAATTTTCCGGCCCGGTCGACCGCGGTGAACATGAAAGAAAGCGAAAAGATAGACAAATACCTAACCTTGCTAGAGAACTGAGGAAGCTGTGAAACATGAAGGTTGAAAGGTCGCACCATTTGTAATTGCGTGTACTGGAAAACAATAGCGTGGATTAAAATCAGAGGAAGAGCCGAGAACATCCAAACCACAGCACTGTAAGAATCGGCAGAATACTCAGAAGACTCTGGATACTATGTGGAGATATGCTGTCACGCCCCCAGTTAACACCCTAGCAGCAGGGTTTAAATTAATAATAATAAGAAGAAGAATAATAATCCCGCAGCAGCAGCTGCAAATAACAGAGTTGCAAGCATATGGACAAGCAGGAAAAAAATAAAAACAAGAAAACAGAAGTGGAAGAAAAAACATTGGGGTATGGATATTCAAGCGAACAAATTGGGGAGATTGCACCAGAACGTGGTTAAGAAAAGGAAACCTTATAGAGATTGAACAGAGTCGTTCATAAGAGCAGAAAAGGTCAATGCCATAAGAAAAATTATATCAACGTAAAAATAGATAAGACACAACAACACAAATGTAGTGCGTGTTTGGAGACAGGCAAGAGACAATCAACTATGTATTAAGCGAATGCAGCTAGACTAGCACAACGAGAATACAATCAAGCCGACTGGGCTGGAAAGATGATCACGTCAGAAATTGTTAGGAAAATACATTTTGTAACATACCATAAATCTGTTCTTTAGAATGAAAGGCATAACACTAGAGACATATCGCCTTATCACAGCCTGAAGGATCACACCTAGTATTGATGAACAAGAAATATTGTAGCAAGTCCCGAAAGATCAGAGGGTGAAGATGAAAGAAACACAAAATATAGACAAACACCTGACTTTGCTAGAGAATTGAAAAAAACTGAGAAATATTAGGGTGAAAGTGATCCAATTGTAGTCAGTGTACTCGAACGGTCCCAAATGTATAAAACACAACTCGACAAACTAGAAATCAGAGGGAAAGATTGAGACACCCAACAACATTGTTGAGATCGGCTGGAATACTCAGGAGAGTAGTCCTGGTACCTAAGGAGATTTGTTTTCATTCAACATTCCAGTGAAGAGACCATTCAGCTACGCTGGTGCGAAAACACTAATAATAATAATAATAAATAATATATACATACTACCCAGGTTTGGTTGGAATTTAAGGCTGTCAACTATTGGGTTATTTTAATGCCGAGAAGGCGATTTCTTTTATTCTATTGTTAGGTTATTCATTTTATCTTAAATACATTTTCAAATCTCATTTCATTGATCTATTTAATTCATATATGTGATCCCAACAGGAATCGCTACGGAGCCAGTCAGAGTTGACCGCGGAAGAATGGCGATGAAGAAACACCCCAAAAATGGAGCCTCACGACTGATGTAGTTTAATGTCATAAACAGAACACTAATACTTGCCTTCTTGCATATATTTATAAAAAAGGCGGGTTTTGGCTTAAAGTGCGCAAATAGGGTCGGTCAATCAAAGGTGCTATGGGGTTGATTTTTCCAGCAATTTATAAGTGTGTCTCTCCAATCTCCCGTCAGCCACGAAGTGTCAAGTGGAGTGTTGCATGTACAGTGACTACTCAGACCTTCTAACGCCAGGATTCGTTCTTAAGCATCACATGTCACTACCCTGGCCAACTGGTGTCCGGCCATCGAGGGCCGGAGTTCCAGAACAGGAGCTTCATCATAAGATACATATAGTGAATACCCAGGACAGAAGCATATTCGGGACGATTTTGTCATAACATTGGAATACACTATAATAAAAGAAACATTTCAGGATGTTTTTAATGGCAGTTTAAAAGGCGGCAAACCACTATATTTAACAAGAATTTTACAGAAGTGGATATCCCAGGCTTTTCACAGAAATTATAGAGTTGTATTTTTTAACTGAAGGAAATATTAAGATTCATGACCTCCTAAAAAGGTCAAGTAAACTTTCATTTCCGCAATTGTCAGGTTCAAGAGTCTCACGGCTTCGTTTCCGACAAATCTTCATACTAGGTCAACGCTGGCAGTCGAACAGAATAAATCAGTAAAATATTTTAGGCTTTTCTCAAAGCCCCTGGCAATGACAAATTATTCATATTTAATATGGCTTCACCAATATTTAGCTATTTTGTGGCCATCCGTGGGCTTCCATCTTAAAGAGATTTGCTTATAGACAAAATCACACAACACACACGTCACACACACCACACACACACCACACACACACACACACATATATATAATATATATATTATATATATAATATATTATATAATACCATAGTTCATCAGAAATAAATACATTTCGTCAGTTTTGTCTCTTCAAGTCTGATTTTAAAATGATTGCATAGCAGGTCTGCACTTGAATCGGCAAAAGAGCGAAAATAAATTTGTATCTGATTTCAACAAATTTGTTGCAATTATGTATTTAATAATTATTATTTCTGATTTAATATATTTCATTACATTAAAACGTAGATAACCTTAGCGTTCGCAAGGAGATGATTAAATTGTAAAAGCTTTTTAGTCCACCCCCAAAAAAAGAACATAAATATATGGATATTCCTATATAGAAAATGTTACAATAACAGATATATATATATTATATATATATATATATATATATATATATATATATATATCCGTCATTTACGTTAGAGCTCATTTTCAACAATGTAAGTTATACATATATATATATATATATATATATATATATATATATATATATTATATATCCATCATTTACGTTAGAGCTCATTTTCATCATGTAAGTTATTAAAATATATTTTATGACGCAGATTAAAATTGGTGAAGTTGTCAGTAACATATTGGAAGATTTTTTAGATATTAAACCATCGGATTTCATCAGATTGTTATATTTTTGTGGGATCCAATTAAGCTTCATTGAAAATAAGATGTAAATCCTTTACAGGAACATACTTTCCTTATTTCACCACACAAATTCTCTCAACATGCGTAAAAGTAAAAAAAAAAGAAAGTCAGACGACACTGTTTGTCATAGAAATTCAGGAATATACGACGGTTTGTCAAAATGTAATGCCATTTTGTTTAGGACAGGTATAATTACCAACACAGGAACATATATCATACATCAAAATGAAACTGCTCCTTTGTGGATCACATCCCTACCTCTTCACATAGTGAACGTTTTTATCAATAGCAATGTTCCTACTTCGAATGAGTGCATGTATCCTTGCCTCGTAAATTTATGTTGGCTGTTCTTTAAGCCACTTCTTTACTACAGATTACACTTCCTCGTAACAGGAATAATGTTTGCCTCTCAAACCCACTTTCATGGGGCCGAAGAGATGATAGTCTGAAGGCGCTAATTATGATGAGTATGTTGGTTGCGGTAACATTGTCCACCCGAATGAGCCAATTTTCTCCCTTGTCCTGTGCAGAAGGAGAACATTGTCGATTAGCAAGTTGTGTCTTACTTGTCGGATTCTAGCTCTGAGTCTCGTTAAGGTCTCAATGAAGGCATTAGTTTTATGAAAAAAATATTCACGTGAAATAAAGAAAATGGCATTACTTTTTATAAAAGTTAAAAACTCGCCCTAGTATTTTGTTATGGTTTAATTGGCTGGCTTTCATCATCATCATCATCATCATCAACAACAGCAGAAGCAACATCATCATCATCATCATCATCATAGTTTGTCCCAACGTTCTCGGCCACCCGCCCCAAAGCGCCACTGTCCTTGAATGTCCTCTGAACAGCATTAGGTATCCGCGAAAGCTCATCGATGTAGGGGATTTGCTGGACGATCCAAACTGGTATGTCCATGCGTAAGTGGCCCGCAGGAGAACGTCGCTTATGGGTTCGTCCTTGTTTCTCTACAATATGTCTTGTTTGTCATTCTTGGTTTTTGTGAGATAGGAGTTAACTGGTTGTAATAGCTGGTTGTGTGGTGCTGCTTACATCATTTGTTCAAGACAGAGCCCAAGTAGTCAGCCATATAGTACATGATACGATATAGCTTGATTTAAGGCCGGTCAGTTTTTTTCATGGCAGGTGTTTTTAAGTTAACTCATGCTAATTATTTGTAAACAAATTATACCTCTTTTCATTATGTACTATTGAGACTGGTTAGCGTTATCACTTTCGGGCACTCACCCTCTCTCTCTATCTTTCCCCCATTTACGCAACTTCTTATTATATATTTATGTGTAGTATGTCATTTTTCTTCCGTTTCTTTCTTTATAGTAAAAACGGAATGGTCCATTATTTAGCTAAGGTGAAAACACACATTTGGACGGTTTCATTTCTAACCAGACGGTGCTACAAGATGATGACGGTCGTATTTTTAGGAACAACGGTATTACTATATAGATAATATTCATTTTCAAATATACCTATTAAACCCATAAATGAGTTCCGAAAACTGACTACCAATCTAGGTCTATCTTAGGATAGATATCTTCGTAGAATTCGTCCATACTACGCAGACTTCAGGTATCTCGAGATGAAAAAGGAATAAAATTAAAAAAATCTTTATAAAATGGACTACTACGAAATAATCACATTTCTGTCTCCTCCCTCTCGTCATTTCTTCCTTCGTATAGTTGGCGCCGTTTATCTAACTGACAATCTAAACCGGCCTTAGTTTTCCTGTTAATCACATGAAAACAAATTAACAGGACTTTAGAGATAATATTTTTAAATAGCCTTGTGAAAGCCCCTTTTAAATACTTACGATCAGCTAGTATTGTTTTTTGTTAAATATATATCTATATATATATATTTCCCAATCCCTCCGCACGAGCAGGATGTGACACACGGTCAATTTCTTAAGCGGAGTTTAACAGGTTCGAATTCAGAGTTTTCGTTCCCCTAGACTGGTTACCTAGCCATGGTTAAAAAACTCAGTCTGTCCTGCTATTTACCCATAGCTGGAGGGGGAATTGGATTCATAACTTTCCTATGAGTATTAGAGCCTTGAAAAATGCAAACAGCTTCGTCGAGGAATTGAGCTCGGGTCGACGAGTCCATTTCCTACAACTATAACCATTAGACCATGCGCCTCTATTATATCCAAATATATATCTATATATAGATAGATAAATGTTTACGTAGAATTCGTCCATACTAAGCAGACTTAAAATACCTCGAGACTCACCAGACGTGGCAGTTGTAGGCTACAAGGAAGAAAAACCCTTGTCACTCAGCTCGGGGATATTCCTTTGTTTCTCTTTCAACAATACCGTCGGTTCACTTCCATTTTCATTTTACAACACACACACACACACACAACACACACACACACACATATATATATATATATATATATATAGTTTTAAAATGTATGGATTTCGGGTATGCTTTAAGTACTAGATGGTAATGTTTTATAAAACCGAATGTACTGGATATTTTGGAAGCATGAAAGAATAAGGGTAATAAATCAAAAAAGCTTTAGAAAACGTTTTACTTGGGTAAAGAACAATTTTGATTTACCAATATTTCTAGACTTGATGACCTTGCATTATGAAATATAATGTTCTGTTTTCCATTCATTCTGTAGTTTGACACAATTGACACATCATAACTTATCAGATTCTTTTTACAAAAGACTGAGAAAATCGAATAGAGAAATATATATATATATTTATATAAATGAATTAATATTGATAATATGGGTGCAATATTTATAAGTAAATAGTGCTTAATATCATTGATAGAGCATTTATATCTAAGTTAGGGTAGTGTAGATATGGAGTTAATGGTGCTTGGTTACTGACAGTTTCTCGCCTATGCGATTATTCAAACTCAGTGCATTTGGTCATGACACTAAACTGCATCCAGAATCCACACAGAGTTGATTGATGTGTTGGATATTGTACAAACGGAAATATGAATTTCCGGTTAAATTAAACAAAGCGAAGAAAAGACGACAAAAATGACAAAGGACTTTTTTCCGGTAAAGCGAACAAAAGAAGGATGGGTAACAATAAGTTCGGAAATAGTTATCAGATCAAAAGATAAAAATGCGTAGGTGGTTGTGAATACAAAAGCCAGAGGGTCGAGTCGTCAGTTGACAGGAGACGGCGAACAGAGAACAAGTGAGTGACCGCACTCACGGTCACAGCCGATGGGCTGTGAGCCGTCACTATCCCCATCTACCTCACCATCCCAGCAGCAGTAGAGGACATTGTCAACCCGCGGTCATTTCATTGTCGAGCTCGCCGCCCACCACGTACAGCCGAGAAGAAGAAATAAAATAAAAACTACTACCATACCATGTGTTGTGATTTCATTAAGTGACCACTACATATATCGTCTAGGGTTAGTGACGATACCCGCTACGTATGCAGATACACGAAGTAGTGTCGCGAATTTAATGCCGCTATGCAACAGATGTAGGTTCGCCCATGTGTAGATTTGTAAGGATTTTTGTGGCCATCCTTTGGATTCAAGCTAGAGCAGTCCCCAGTGGAGATCCCTTGTGTTAAGCAGAGCAAAATCCTTAGTGAAGAAAACTTTGGCTGTTCCTTTGGCTAAATTTCGTTTATACCTAGAACATCCGTTTTTATTTGCCAATATATAAAGGATAGAGTCAGTGTATTCGAAACCCCGTCCATGGGTCGCGGATGGATGTGTGTGAAACAAGTGCGTATATGCACAACATAACTTTTAATGTTTTAGTGATACTGTGGAAACATTTATAACCCCCCAGAAACGGTCATCAGTTTACTTGTGAAACTAGCTATGGTAAGTGTCACACAACTAACCCCAGCAGAGTTCGTGACATGAGGTGTAAGGTTGTCTAACGGGATAAATATGTCATTAATATATTTCGTTATCTATAAGATGAGGCTTATACAACAATTATTTTTTCTTCAATGGTTCTGTCTAGTTCAGTAGGTGATGAAAGTGTAATATTCAATTTACGATAAAATGAATTCCTCTCATATATTATGAACAGAATAGAAGAAGTAAAACTGACACACACACACACACACACACACACACACATATATATATATATATATATATAGTATTTGTGGAAAAAGTGACTTACCAGTGAAAATAGTCACAGTGGTTAGTTGATTCAAGTTTCACAATGATAAGACAGCGAGATAACAAATATAAAGTGCTCAGTACGTTAGTAGAGCAAATTTATTATAAAAAGGTACACGGTAATAACCTACTCGTGTTTCACCATAAGGATCTTCAGGGTTAAATCCACTGGATTGATTAATCCAGTGGAATTAACCCTGAATATCCTTATGGTGAAACTCGAGTAGGTTATTACCGTGTACCTTTTGATAATATATATATATATATATATATATATATATATATATATATATATATGTGTGTGTGTGTGTGTGTGGACCATGTGACTTTTAAGCACCACTTTTGATCTCGATTCAGAAGGACATGTTTTTCATTTACACCGCCAATATCCGGTTGCTTGTTAGGGGTTAGGGTTAGGTATTAGTTTTATGATAACAAATTTCTAAAAATCATCTGTTAACAAACAACCGGATATTGACGATGTAAATAAAAAACATGTCCTTCTGAATCAAGATCAAAAAGAGGTGTCTAAAGGTCATATGGTCCATATATATATATATATATATATATATATATATATATATATATATATATATATGTGTGTGTGTGTGTGTGTGTGTGTGTGTGTGTCTTTGTGTGTGTGCGTCTGTGTGTGTAGCAAAGAAATAACCTATGCAAGCAATTTATTGGAATGTTTATGTGTTTAAGGACTTTCCTTCTGTATACACTTCATCATATATCTACTGGTAAATTTTCATTAAAAGTTAAAATAAACATTGGGAACGATGCAAATGTCTATGAAGTTTTCATGGTAATATGATTAGGAACGCTATTCGGTATCAAATATTCATCCTTCAATTAAAAAAACTAACAACATACAACGCATTACATAATGAAGTTAACGTAGAGCAAAATGTCATAAGTGTTTAAACACTCAAATACAATGTTTTTTTACCGCTAATATTTATTTTCAATTGTGTCAGATTTAGCTCAGTCAGTAGAGCGTCTGACCGGGAACCACAAGTTTCCTGGTTCGATATAGGTCCACACCAACTCAGCGTATGAGTAGTAAAGGGATCTGTGCTGTAAGCTGAGGAGCTGATAGGTAGTTGTGGCGCTCCACCTTAGACGCAAAAACAATTTCCTTGGTGTAGATCTAGTGAAAAGGGGATAGACTCAGTCGCTGTCTGGCTGATACCGACTTTAGGCCACAGCATTACTTACTTTATATATATATATATATATATATATATATATATCTTCTTATTATAATGGAGATTGTGGGTTTTTAGGTCTGTAACCGAAACTACATTACTATTCAAGTCACAATTTCCTTAGTTATTTACATCACATTCTCCATGATTTTTATTTTTTTAAACTTCAATTATTAACAAAATTCGTTGACATCATTAAGACGGTTGACCATATCTATATACTAATAACATGCAATTGTATTTATATATACAAGAAAATAGCGGTTTACAGTGTGAGTGGGAAGGCTAATTTGCATATTGATCTTTAAAATTTGATTTTTAATAAATATATGCTTAGTATTATTGATTTCTAAATTGTTTGGTTTTTAAAAAATGAATATGAGCAAAAATCACGGGGATAAATCTTAAAAGAAATTCATTAAAAAGAAGAAATAACTGTAATTTCATTATTTACTTCTTATTTTTAACTAAATAGTTTAATTTAGGAAAATTTACCAATGAAAGACGGGAGTAAAGGAAAATGATGGAAGAGTTAGTTTCAAAGTTGTTCTATTTTAAATCATACCCCCTCTGTTCAATATTTTTAATCTGAATTCTTATCCAGTTTCTTTGGCTTTACAAATTTAACATGATATTTTATTATATTAAAATTTAAATACTTGCACCCGGAGGGTGCATATATTTGCTAGTATATATAAAGTCATCGGGGTGGCCTAAAGTCGGTATCAGCCAATCATCGAGGAAGTCTATCCCCTTTTCAATAGCGCTAGACCAAGGAGATTGTTTTTGCATCTGAGATGGGGCGCCACACCTACCATCGGCTCCTTACTTTACTGCACAGATCCCTGTACTACTCATACGCTGAGTTGGCGAGGACCGGAATCGAACTAGGAACCTTGTGGTTTATAGCTGAGCGCTCTACCGACTGAGCTAAGCCGGCCCTAAAGAGAGAGAGAAGAGAGAGAGGAGAGAGAGAGAGAGAGAGAGAGAGAGAGAGAGAGAGATGGATAATTGGATATGTAGTGATAGATATATCGATAGATAGATAGAGACTAAAAGAGTTAGTATGTCAAAGTTAGTTTGGC
>CM042138.1:77276809-77281809 GCA_023376005.1 Doryteuthis pealeii | reverse complement strand
CATTTCCAATGCATTTTTATAGTAAAAATCATTTTCAATGCATTTTTATAGTAAAAATCATTTCCAGTGCATTTTTATAGTAAAAATAATTTCCAATGCATTTTTATAGTAAAAATCATTTCCAGTGCATTTTTATAGTTAAAATCATTTCCAATGCATTTTTAGAGTAAAAATCATTTCCAGTGCATTTTATAGTAAAAATAATTTCCAAAGCATTTTTATGGTAAAAATCATTTCCAGTGCATTTTATAGTAAAAATAATTTTTATTTTATAGATTCATGGGAAAGATATTGTGAATAGCATCTTTTAAGAAGTTATCTTCTAAAACAGGTAAATCCTTTTTATATATCCAAACACATTTCCATCCATTAATCTAGTGGCATTTTATGCTGTTTAGAGCACCTTGAACTAGGGCTAACGATATTTTAGCTCTGAAACCACTCAAGGTTATCAACTGATGACTTTATTTTAAGGTAAATAAGAAACACCTAATATGATGGACGAATACCAAAGGATACCCTTTATGCAGAGCTTTCATCTGATAAGAGACAGATTGGTTGCCCCCTACTGCGTTTCAAGAATGTCTGCAAGAATGATCTCGGGTGCTTTGGCATGGCCCCTTCCAGCTGGGAAAATTTGGCTCAGGAGCGCCCTTGGTGGCGGCAGACTCTCTGGAGAGGACAGTTCATGTCTGAAGTTACCCTGGCGCAATACCATGAAGCTAGGAGGTCCAGAAGAAAGCACCGGCACATCAACATTTTCAGGGACAGCCTTCACATGTAACATCTGTGGTTGAGAATGTTTTTCAAACATTGGACTTCACAGTCACAGGAGGCGCTGTAACTTCAGGGGCACAAATTGGTTACAGTATCCACAATAAAGGGCCTGTTTAGCTCAGTCGGTAGAGCCTCGGGTTAGAAACCTCAAGGTTCTGGGTTCGATACCGGCCCTCGCAAACTCAGCGTATGAGTAGCACATAGATCTGTGCGGTAAAGTGAGGAGCTGATAGTAGGTGTGGCACTCCACCTCAGACGCCAAAACAATCTCCTTGATCTAGCACTATTGAAAAGGGGATAGACTCCCTCGCTGTCTGGCTGATACCGACTTTAGGCCACCCCATCGACTTTACTTTTACTTTTTTATCCCTAATAAAATGGAGGGGATCGCCATGGCCTAGTGGCAAACATGCTCGATAACAATAACGTAGTAGGTTCGCCAACCCGTTCGCCACACGTAGGATGTAACACAAGGTCGAGATTATGGGGAAATACAACGTGGATCGAACTTGCTATCCAGTAGTAATGGATCTGCGAGACTAGCTTATTACCTATTAATCCAGGATAGGACACCAAGACTGCGACATCGTTTGTAAGCGAGTTCAAACCCTTGCGCGCCTTTACACTTACTTTTGGACTAATACCCTTGAGAAAGTTATGAGGCCCCAAATCCCCTAGTTATTAGTTAAATAGTACCACTACTGTTCTTCTAAAAGAAGGGATTTGGCATTAAATAAATCAGGATGTTTGATATGCCATTAAATTGGTTATTCTATGCCGAAGTCAGTCTAACATTTTTGGTATCCAATTATATACGCTAGAAAAATGAATAATGTTAATCATTATAATATATTCGACATATCTATTACTCCGGGTCACACTGGTCATAGATGGCAATTATTGTGACCAGGATTGTATCTATAAATGGAAAGAGTGTCCTATTTTAAAGACTTGACCAAAGTAAGAAAAGTGCGTGCAAACAAATGATTATTATTGAATAGAAATAGTTACTTGAAATCATGCCATTATCAGCGCTAGATAGGAATACTTGAAACCAGACAAATGTGTACAATTTATATGTATTAGGTAGGAATACTTGATATCGTATAACTGTGTGTACATTATTTATACTAGTACAAAATAAAAACATCCTCCGGGCGATGTAAAAATATTTTTTGAAACATATTGCCTGAGGAGTGCGAGTAAAAAATTCAATGTCAGCGAGTTTGTACCCTAAGTAAGTAAAATCATCAAATTCATTAAAGGATTAAAAAATAAAACAATTTGAAATGTAAACTTTAAATATGTATTAAAATAAAACAAACTATATATAGATATATAATACCAGTCATGTATTTATTAAAACTTGTTTTAAAAAACAATGAGGACTGTCTAATGTTGCATGTTCAAATTTTGAGTGTATTTATTCTATGTTATGACGATTTTGGGTAATGTGACATAAGCAGATATTGGGTAATGTGACATAAGCAGACATTGTTACAGACAAAAACCGGAAGCGAATCTACACTATTAATAGATTAAGAATAGTTGCTTGAAGCAACTAGCAAACGAAAAAATCACTTTCTTTCGAGGTTGCAAATAGCAGTAAAAGCCTGTGATTATTCTAGAGAATAATAAAAATGTCCTAAAGGAGGATGGAATAATAAAATTGTCTGAAAGATAACAAAGTCTACAATAAAACACTAACTAAATTTAATAATAAAGTTACTAAAATCCAATCAAAGTTAAAGTAATTTATTACAACTCTTCAGTAATTGTAATTATAGTTTAAATAAATACTTTGAATAAACCGCCTTCTGTCCAGACATGGTACAATTGTAACGAGATTACTTCAACAAACGTAGAATGGGCAAGAAATGTATTAAAAAAAAGAAGAATCCAGTCGGCTTGAGTAACATACAGTTTGTATTTTAATTGATCTGTTTGTGTTTAAAGACTAATGCGATATTTTAATGCTGTGTATCTTATTATAATGGAGATTGTGTGTTTTTCTGTCTGTAACCGAAACTATATTACTACTCAAGTCACAATTCCCTTCGTAATTTACATCACATTCTCCATGATTTTATTTATATTTAAACCTCAATTATTAATAAAATTGCTTCACCTTTTTATTAGTGTTGTCCATATCTACATGCAAATAACATGCAATTGTATTTATATATACAAAAAATAGCGGTTTACAGTGTGAATAGGAAGGCTAATTTGCATATTGATATTAAAAATGTGATTTTATTAAATATGTGCTTAGTATTATTGATTTCTAATTGTTTGGTTTTATTTTAATGAATATAAGCAACAATCTCTTCAATGAATCTTAAATGAAATCCATTAACAAAAAAATAACTGTCATTTATTCTTTATTTCCTAATTTAACTAAATAGTTAAATAAGTAAAATTCAGCAATGAAAGATGGGAGTGATGGAAGAGTAAGTTTCATTTCTATTTTTCTATTATACCCCCACTCTGTTACATATCTTTTTATCTGCCTTCTTAGGCAGACTTTCTAATTTAATACGATATTTCATTACACTAAAAATTAAATACTTGCACCCGGAGGGTGCATATATTTGCTAGTTTTGTTAAAGTGTTCTTCCAAATGTCTCTACAAAAACAAAAATGAACAGGCCGATACTTGAGCAAATGAAGAGCTATGCGTAATCCAATGGATTAATGTTTAGTAATATTGTTTTGGGCTCCTTGCAATGCGGCTTAGTTTAATAACATCTCGTGTCAGTATTAAGAGAAAAGCCAATTAATCTGATATCTAATCGAGAAAAATGCTAACGTAATGTCCACTGACTCCGGATAACTGATCGAGGTAAGAGACTTGGACGGAACCGGGATTTAATTTTTTTTTAATTGCTGTAATTAACTAGCATTAACTCGGAAGATGTCTTGCTACTACCACTTGACAAGGCATTGATCCAGGAATCTTAAAGAAAGCGGTTTTAAAAAATATATAAAATCAATCAATTCCTCGTTCTTCGTAGTTTTCTTTATTAATTTGAATAAGAGTAAAGTTTTCGTACAAAGTGAAATTTTATAATATAATCATATAAAACATTTGAGTTGTGCGTTAATGTTCCTTGCCAGTCCCGTTACCTGGCATGATCATAAACCATCTAATCACGTAAGTAATTATTGAACAGGAATGCTATGAATAATAGAAATAAATAATGATATAAATATATGAGGACTTAAGCATAATATGACGGTATAAATATATGAAGACTAATACATAATATAATCATATACATATATGAGGATTAAGGCTCGCTATTCAGTAGCAATGGATCTGCAAGACTAGCTTGCAAACAATTACACTACGAAGGGACACCCTACACACTCTTATAGAATTATGTATTCCTTGCTATTATATCACGATGAGTAAAAAGAATAACAATCTCTATTTAACTATATTTCTTTCTTTCTTTCTTTCTTTCTTCTTTCTTTCTTTCTCTTTCTCTATCTATCTATCTTTATTTCTCTTCGGTATTTATATATATTTCCCTCTCTAATTTTCCGACCCTAGTTCCCTCTTTCTATCATCCCTTCCTTCTATCACCCATGCTATTCTTTCCACCTCCTCTCCCGTTCTTCACCTTCTCTCATTCTATCTCTCCTTCACCTTCCCTCTTTCTCCCCTTCACCCCTGGCTACACTTCCCTCAAATATATCCCCCCCACATTTTCTGCATCTTTCCCTTCCCCCCTCTCTCCTTCCCCCTCTCTTTTTTCCTTTCCCTTTATTTTTATTCATTTCTCTCTTCACAATCAAAACCACTTCCTTTAATATACTTTTCCTCCACTTTTCTGCATCATCGTCCCCCACTCTATCTGCTTTCCTCTCTTCTCTTCTCTTTCTCTCTTATTTTATTCATTTCTCTCTTCACAATTAAAACGGAATAGTCCATTATTTATCTGAGGTGTTGACTGGCCGTGACACACGAGCGTATTAATATAGAGAACATAAAAAGTAAAAGGGATGGCTTAAGTCGGTATCAACCAAACAGTGAGGGAGTCTACCTTCTTTTCACTACCGCTAGACCAAGAGAGATACATGTGCTTCTCATACACTGAGTTGACGAGGGTCGGTATTAAATCAGTAACTTTGCAGTTCCCTGTCGGACTCTCTACCTACCGAACTAAACCGGCACCGAACTAAAAGGGAAAAAAAGCGATGGGAAAATGTGAATTAGC
>CM042138.1:77269309-77271809 GCA_023376005.1 Doryteuthis pealeii | reverse complement strand
AATATATATATGATTTGTAAGTTGCTTAGTTTTACGAACTCTTTGTTTTATTGAGGAAAAAAATCCTTTTTCTCGTTGCTTTCTGACTATTCCATCGTCTACAACAAAACAAAAACAAAACTACAATACCATATTTCAATGTAATTTTTCTCTGAGGAGCATTGAACGAAAAAAAGATAAAATCATTTTAGATTTAAATCTAACTAGGGTACCCTTACTTTTCTTTTTTAAGAAAAAAAAATTATTTTAAACATGCATATGCTTTTACGCGGTCCTTTTTAAATTCAGTACTGCCAATAAACTATTCATATATATATATATATATATATATATAATATATATAATATATAATATATATATATATACTTTGGTGTGGTACCAAGTTTCTTGGTACAAGGTGATTCTAGGTGGTCCTAATTCTCTACCGTAGTTTGTTGTAGAGTTCAGGTTCCGTATGAGAGCTCAATGTTTAATTATTGTAAACAGAGCAAAGTTATTTGGGAAAAAAAGGCCTTAAATACCATGGGTATCGTGATTATGGACCATTTCCACTCGAGAGCATGCTCAAGAGCTTCTTCAGATCACTGATATATATATATATATATATATATATATATATATATATATATATATATATATATATATAACTTTTTTAACCATCTGTAAACAGATAAATACAATGACATGCAAAATGAAGAATATAAAATTGCCACAGAGAGTGAAATAACAGACCAAATTTAATAAATCTATGCGGAACGCTTCTGAGCCTTACGAATCATTATCTCAGTCCATCTAAGCTGGAATCTTGTCATTTCTGGTTTAGACACTGAATTAGTGACCTTTCCCCTGTGTGTAAGACTAATATTTTTTCTCTTTGGAGATACTAACCTCTAGCATGTTATTGATTACATTAATGATTTTACGAGGGCCTTGTTTACCAAAAATGCAACTTATGTATTTTCAATGAACAACAGCCATAAGTAGAGAGGTGTGAACTTGACTGTAACACGTTTTTTCTCAGCCATTGCCATGAGAAGAAGAAGAAGAAAAAAAATGAATGCTACTCGTGTTAAATTAGATAATTTTATTTCCTTGTTTTTACGTCAAACTTTATCAGATAATAAATGGTGAATTCGGGAGAGAGAAAATTTACTTAGCAAAACAAAAACTACTGCCACATTACCATATATACTAAGTATGATAATGTTCGACGTTTTCAGATAGGGAGTACTGAATATTATGCGAGATATGACTTTAAACACAGGGATGAGAGAGAGAGAGAGAGAGAGAGAGAGAGAGAGAGAGAGAGAGAGAGAGAGAGAGACAGAGACAGAGACAGACAGACAGACAGACAGAGTGAGGGGTATTTAATGGTTATATTTGTAAGATCTATATATTAGTGGGACCATTTGACCTTTAGGCACCCCTTTTCTTTTGCTGGTTCATAAGTACATCATTTTCATTTACACTATCCGGTTGGTTGTTTACAGAAGATTTTAGAGGTTTTTAAAAATTATAAAACTAACCCCTAACCCTAACCCTAACCCCTAACCCTAACCCCTAACAAACAACCGGATGTTGACGGAGTAAATGAAAAAAATGTACTTATGAATCAGCAAAGCAAAAGGGCTGCCTAAAGGTCATATGGTCCTACTAGTGTAATAATGATCGATACGTTGAGATTGAATTTTAATCAAATTAGTGGGTATTGAATATTACCAGAGTTCATTTAATCTATCTATCAATCTAACTTTTTCCTTTACAATACATACATTTCTTTTAATTTTTACTATACATACATTTTTATTTTTCCCAATACATATTTTTCTTTTTTTTTTTTTGTTCAATGCATAATTTTTTTTAAACATGCATACATACACATTTATTCATTTTTAATTCTTATTTATTTATTTTTTTAATAATTTCAAACACGACTTTCAGGTAAGAAGAATTCCTTAGTTTCCAAAGCTGCCTGTTGAAATTGGCACTGAAACTTTATCTATCTATCTATCTATCTATCTATCTATCTTAGTTCATTCCTATACGTATGTATATATTTAGTTATCTATATATCTATCAATCAAATAATTTGTAAATGGAGAGATATATTTCAATATATTTATACCTGTATAATGTTTACGCTTTCATTATTTCGAGGTATTTCTATAATATATATATATATATATAATATATATATATATATATATATTTCATTATTTCGAGGTATTCTATTAAATATATATATATATATTATCATATATATGCACTTATATATATATACATATAAACAATATAAATATATGCATACATACTCACACACACATCTATTTATATATACACATACATACACACACACATACACACAGACACACACACATATATATATATATATATACATATACATACACACGCACATATATATATATATATATATATATATATATATATATATATATATAATATATATATATATATATATATAAACAACCAACCTTTGTTT
>CM042138.1:77256809-77264309 GCA_023376005.1 Doryteuthis pealeii | reverse complement strand
TGAGACCAAAGGAGGTCGAAACAGCTGTCCAGTGCTCCGGATGTCGCAAAATGTTTGCCGAGTTGTCTGGTCGTGGTAATATGATTCAATATCATATATATATATATATATATATATATATATATATATATATATATATATATATATCCACTAGAATATTAGAGCAATACACGTATAATGCTATTATAGAAAAAGCAGTTTTAATTTGAAAATAAATGCGCCAATATCATCATGGACAGTTGTTAATTAGAAAATGCACATTAAAGTCTCTCACTCCTTCCTAAAAAGAAGCACCAATATAATCGTGAATCGCTATTAATTATGAAATACTAATTAGAATCCTTCACCCCTTATTTTACCTCATTCACAGGATCAGAGGCTGAATTCCCAAAAAGATGTTGTATATTGATTAGTACTGTCGTTTTTTAGTCGATTAGGATAGAAACAGATTTTGAATTCAAGTGTTACAATTTATGAGTGTCATAAATTGTTTGCAGACCCTGTAGCTGATATACAGCAAATATATTCACAAGGTATATGGTCAGATTTTATCGGGTACATATCCGAGTGTATATAAAATGAACACCTCTGGAAGAGGCAGTGTTACCAGTTGAATTCAATAAAAATGGATCGATATAATGCGTTTAATACATTTCCATCATAATCTCTTTCATCAATATTTTATCAACTGTTGCTGCTGAGAATAATCCAATAGCTTTTCGGAAGACATAAATTTAGCTATTCTTAACATTTCAATTTGAGGAAGCCATCAAAAATTTGTTGACAGTTTGAATAGAAATGTTCATTATATGGTATAAATAAAATAAGCACTCTCAAGAACCCTCTTTTAAAAAAAACATTAGAATTATATGACAGTAAATGAATTAACGGAAAATAGCACCAGCTTGTCAATCATATATATATATAATATATATATATATATATAATATATATATATATATATAGATAGATAGATAGATAGATAAATGAATGAATAAATAAAAGGTTTAGCTTTTTCATTATTATAATTGGAACAATTATTTGTATATATATATATATATATATATATATATATATATATATATGTATGGTTGCTTGGTTACTTGATAGGTTGGTTGAATCTCACGGCATGTCAACTCTTGGCTTATTTTTTTATATTGATTTGTAAAAAGTAATTTTAAACACAACTTTTAAAACTCATTTTAATCTATTTAAGACATATATAGGAAGCCAACAGGTGCGTACACTCCGGAATAGAGTGGACATGGGAGTAATTGTGATGAAGGAGTATTCTACTCTCTCAAAACTCCAGAACTGGAACCTCACTACTCCGAGGTCATATGAGACGTCCTCCTGTAGATACTTACATATCATCATCATCATCATCATCACTATCATGTCGCGCATACAGCACGGGTATCCATGACAATCCTTCTCCAACCTTCCCTATCATTCATTACACCTGGGAGCTCCTCTGCAGAGCAGCCAGCATCCTCACATAGCTGGTCAATATAGGTCCTTGCTGGGCGCCCCACACTTGCATGTCCATGTGTTGGCTTCCACAGGAGAACGTCGCTTATGAGTTCATCCTTGTTTCTCCAGCCGTGTCCTGCATGTCTTGTGCGTCTCACTCGATAGTTTGTGAGATGGGGGGGGGCAGTGACCGTACAGCTGTTTCCTTGTGGGGTGCTGCTTCCATGTCTTGTTCAAGACTGCGCGCAGTATCTTTTTGCAGCTCCCATCTATCTTATTCTCAAGACGCTTTGTTAGGGTCCAGGTGGTGCAAACCATATAGCAGCACCGACACAACCACACTGAAGAACTGTCGCTTTATCTTGTCAGGGAGATCGGATCTCCATATGACTGATAATCTATTTGTGGCCGACTATGCCTTTGCTATCCGTGTGTATTAACATCGCTCTCTGTGGAGGAGATATTACCACCCAGGTACGTGAATTGTTCTACTGGCTTAAGAGGCTTGCCGTTGAGTGTGGAGATGTTTCCTTTATTTTTGAAACTTTGAACTCTGTTTTATCGGAGTTCACATAGAGGCCTATATTTTTTGCTGCCTCCTCTAAGCTATGTAGCAGTGATTCAGCCTGTGCTGGTGTATCTGCAAGAAGTGCAAGGTCATCAGCATAGTCCGCATCTGTGATTGTTTGTACGGGATATCGCCCGCTTTTTGCCCTTTTTAGTGTGAAACCTTTTTCTTTTATGCTATCTAATGATGTTCTGAGTACGTAGTCTAGGCATATTATAAATATATATGGTGCCAATGTGTCTCCTTGAAGGACTCCTGCGATTTCACTTTTAATATTCGAAGATGATATGATGTTAAGATATTATCATAAGATGTTATGAATATTTGGTTCTTTCTTTCTTTCTTTTTCTTTAGAATAAACTATATCAACAATAATATTAAATATAACAAAAATCGTGGAGTTTAAGGAAATCACTTGATGTCGAACAGAACTATGAAAAAAACCCAATAAACAACAATATCGATGATCATCTTACATTCAGCTGAAACGCGTTTTATATGTAGATTCCAGCGTATGGTCCTCATATTATTCTCAGAAGGTGAAATCCGTTAGTAAAAATTACATTCGGATGCTTTGGATGCTGTGCAGATGACTTTTAAATTTTTATAGTCTGTTCTATTTAACGATTTGACTCTCGTCGCAATGATATTGTGTATTTTTATATTTTCGATCAAGTTGTATTAGAAACACAAAGTATATCTACTTTTGAAATAGGTTTTCTGGATATTTTCTTATTTCATGACCCCCAGATGACCCAGACAAATTCAATAGTTGTCCTGTCAGCCAATAAATTTATGGCCTGACACTTTGGAGGTCTTTGGTTGTGTGGCTTGAAGAACAATGTTCTCGGGAAATTTTTGCTGTTTTCGTCCAACTGTCGGCGAATAGTTGGAGAAATCCGAGTCGTAATATGAATATATATTTTTCTAACCTGATGACCGCAAAGCAAGAATGACATATTGAACAGCCAGTTTTCGAAATCATATCTGAAAAAAATCTCTTTAATACTATTCTTGCCAAAAGGTATTAAAGTAGCATATTTAGAGGTTGGTTGTTTTGTTTTACGGCCTTTCAACGCATTTTGAGTTATTCAATGCCAAAACAAATCATTTTGATATATATATATATATATATATATATATATATATATATATATATATTATATATATATATATATATATAAATCTAATGAGTCAGACGAACCTACTAAAAGTTTCGAAACTTTTAGTAGGTTCGTCTGACTCATTAGATTTTCTTATCTATTATTTGCTCTACTTAGGTATTGAGCACTTTTTACTAATTAGCTTAGTCTCCTGGCGGTTTTGTATATATAATATATATATATATATATATATATATATATGCACATAAATTGTTTTTTTCTTTGGCCAAAATATTGTACTAATAGATTATTTTTTGTTGGTACGATTATCTTGGTCTTTTCTTTTTTCCAAAATTTTTTTCTTCCCGGTTGATGTTTGGTAGTATACTTTTACAATCAAACTATTTGCTGTTTTTTTTCCCACCGCGAGGATTTACCAACAAGTTTGGTATATAATATATATATATATATATATATATATATATATTTACCAATTCATCCACAGGAGAAGGATACGACACAAGGTCAATTTCTTTAGCGGAGTTTAACAGGTTTGAATTCAGAGTTTTTCTTCTCCCTAGACTGGTTACCTAACCATGGTTAAAGAGCCTAGTCTGCCGGCTATTTACCCATAGCTGGAGGGAAAATTAGATTCATACCTTTCCCAAGGGTATTTGGCGCCATCTGAAATGCAAACAGGACTCGGGTCGACGAGTCCATTTCCTACGACTCTAACAATTAAACCAAGCGCCTCCAAGTCATTTTGATATCAGGTTCATCATAATACCTTCTTTTGCTTAAATGGTCAATAGTATTAAACAGGCTCATCGCTGCTTAACTTCGGTAATCTAGTAGCAGCCGGTGTTTCAACGTAACTTGAGCGTAGCTCTACTTTGAGTATGTATGTAGATAAACTAATAGTAAGTAAAAGCAAAGTCTGTGTAATGGCCTATTGTTGGTATTAGCTACACACCGAGGGTGTCTATCCTCTTTTCGCTAACGCTAGACCAGGTATATAGTTTTCCCGAGGTGAAGGGCCACATCAATCGTCAGCTCCCAGGTACTCTACCACACAGATCAGATTACCCAAGCTGTGCTACTCATGCGCTGATTTGACTATGGCCGGTATCGAATCCGATTGCCTCTTAATAACATATGTTTAATAGACTTTTTATTACTTCCTAGACTTCTTCTAACGTCTTCTATCTTGTGCTGGGTCGTATCGCGCATCAGGTTGTCTGGAGGTTCTTCTTCATCTGGTTTGTCTATCTCTCTGCTTTTCATCTTTGTTCTTATTATAGTTGGTAGCATGTGGACACATTTTCGTGCCCACATAATTTTATTTATTTCTCAGATACCGACTTAACTTTTCCATGAGAGAATCAGTTGTAGTCCAGAATTAGGACGTATAGCCTTACCGGCCGACGGCCTCGATTCTCAACTAATTCTAAATCTTACATTCCCAGGCTCCACCAGCTACACCGACTATAGGTAAACAGTAGCGTAGACTGAGCCATTTAATCTTGGTAAGGCAAAGGGTCTTAGAGAAGGAAAAATATGAATTCAAACGAAAGGGGACCCTCTTCTCGTTAGTAAAAACTACTTTGATAGCGCCTCTTCCTCCTACTTCTATCTTCTTCCTTTAATGTTTGTGGCAGAACTCTTAAGAAATTGGCTGAATAAATTGGGATTTACACAAAGAAAACTGAAATGAAAAATGAAAACAAGCACTAAGACACAAACAGAAGAAACTTGGGTTAAAGTGAGCTAAAGAGAAACAGTCATGGTGTGTGTACATTTGGATGAAATTAATATTCAATGATAAAGTAAGACTATCTTGGTCAAAGCTATGACTCTTGAACTTTTGCCTGGTGTCTGTCAAATTAAACATATAAAGATGATTTCCTGAAGGAAATATATACAATTCCAAAGTCATTCATTATCTGGGATTGCCTGCCATTCAAAAGGCCAAGGGAGATGGCAATCATTACCTCAACAATCAATGGATATGTTTATATTGAAATCTTGAATAATTTTCTCATTCCGTCAATGTAGAATTTGTTTGGCGATGATGAAGTCATTTTAGGACGATTATTCATCTTGTCACAGAGAAAGGACATTAAATAAATGACATGCTCAGCGGAGATTATGGATCTAAATCCACTTGAAAATTTATGGCGGATTTTAAAAAAAAATTCAATCAAAAGGATCATCCATCAATTAAGATCTATTAACTATAATTTGGGAAAGTTGGAACGATTTTGATAAAGAATGTTAATTAAAATAAATGAAATACATGCCTGAAATAATAATTTGGTTTCTTTATTTTAATGGAATATCAGCCGTCGTGGTTTATTGAATTCCAAAGCCGTGTGATGAATGAGGTGACTTACCTCCAGCACAATGCATCTTCTTGGCATGTCAGATTTTTGAAAAAGAGCATGGTTACCATTAACGGGCGGATTTATCGGGTGTAATCTCGTGTTGTTTTGTTCGTGGCGGATTATTGCCGCACCTATGCAATTATGCCTAGAGTGAAACAAGATATAAGTTATTTTGTTTGGCCATTCGGACAGTGGTGACTCCGCTACGAATAAAGAATGTCGGTGGGACTTGCATTGCTGGAGAAAATCTGGAACTGAGAGAGAGAGTAAGGGAGCTGAAACCACACAAAGGAACTATTAGAAATCAAGACAACTTACAAATTATTTCAGCCGTCTTTGTAAAAAAACAAAAAACGATATTAACTATCTAACCCATAACTAGGCGGCGAGAGATGATGGGATTCATACATTTACTAAGGACACAAGTCCGTACGTTTACGTAATAGTGACTGCAGTTCAGAATAGCCCATCAACTGTATGATACCGGAAAAGTATAGGAATATTCAAGTATCGGTAAATAGTTGTGGTAACTCGAGTATCACTGCTAATAGAGAAATAATAGGAATAAACACAGGGAGTATTAAGGATAGGGAAAAAGGTTTACTAAGCAAAGATACAAGGTGAACAGTGTAATTAGCAATTGCAAGGGTGAATTAACAAGTCACGTCAGATCTTTGTTTCAGTGTTTACCTCAGCATTCACCAAGCTCGGGTGCGACACAAGATCTTTTAAAGGTGAGAATCCATGCAAAAACCGAAGCTCCCCAGGTACTTGGTAAGAATTCCAGTATTTTCCCTAACTGAGAGAGGAAAGGTGCTGCTGGGGTCCCGGAGAATACGTGGTTAATTTAACTTTCTTCTGAGGTCTATACGCCGAAGCCTATAAATCAAACCAGAGATATTGTTGTTTCCGAAGTTTTGTCAGGCCTTTCAGTCCTCATACTTTTTCCATCAGTGTTACAGTGCTTGGATCCCATTGATCAAATAAAGTCATCAACAGCAGATATGACATCATCATATGAACTAAAAACTAATAATTAGGGGTCAATTTGTCACCCAAATTCCTTTCCAGACCCTTGGGAACCGTCCCAAGGACACCAATTACAATTGGCACAACCTTCACTTCATATTCTACAGTTTTCTCAGTACTCCCAGCAAGGTCCCTGTATTTGTCTATCTTTTCGCTTTCTTTCATGTTCACTCAGTGGTCGGCTGGGACAGCAAAATCCACGAGAAGACAAGTTCTCTTCTTCTTGTCAGTCAATACTAAGTCTGGTCTCTTGGCTAGGATTAGGTGATCTGTCTGTATTTTAAAGTCCCTCCTAATTGTACAACATTGCTGCAAACATGATTACTGGTCCAGTATGACGACCAATATAGGAAAAAACAGACGATTCCATTCTCAATATTTAGGTAGTATATGACAATAGAATTCACATCAATAGCCAGAAGGATGCGTTCAATAATATCTCACTACATACATTTACCTACTTCGAGGGCATTTGTAACTTTCTACGATAATCGAAACATTCGTTAAATAATGAGTGAATCGAGGACTGCCTGAAACAGGAAAACTTAATTTATCTGGAGGAAAATTGTTGCTCTACAATTGGTGAAATATGGAATTGGTAATTTATTAGGAATTTCCTGATCCTGTTGAAATTGTCATTCCAGTGAATTACAGTGTGATTGCATCAATTGACAAGAAGGATAATTACAAGACAGAGAATTTGGGAATGTCTATTGCATGACAATTGCTCATCTAGAAGTTGTTTTGTTCAATTCTGAAAATTCATAATTGATTTGGAATTAAACATTTTCCCTGGGGCGACACATTCACTACATGATAAGAAATATTATTATAATTTGTTTCCATCAATTAGAAAATAACATCCATATATATATATATATATAATATATATATATATATATATATATATATATATATATATATAAGGTGTGTCATAAAACTA
>CM042138.1:77246809-77251809 GCA_023376005.1 Doryteuthis pealeii | reverse complement strand
AAATTCCTTTCGTTTAGAAGAAAATTACTTTTGATTAAAAAAAAAATAGTTAGGGGTTTTCAGCGGTTACTACATACACAATACAAAGTACCGGATGTTCACTCGGCAACATTCGAGGAAATTGTATTGTGCAATACTCGGTTCACAAAGAGGTTCCACGCGGCCTTCCGGTAAAATAAATAGATACCAAATAATTTTTTAACCAATAAAAGTGTTCGTACCTAAATACAAAAGTAATTTTGGCTAATCCACTTCGATTCAGTGGCGACTAAAAAAGAGATACTATTTCAATTCAGACGTGTTAGTCTAATTCAACAACGCTACCAATTTATCCCCTCCTACCACACCAACACCCTACCGATCTCTTAACTTATACCACGCCCACCTCAGCGTGTTACACATCGCCAGACTCATAAATACCGCTGTATATTACTTTCCACTTAGCTTGAAATACTTATGCATATGTGCACATATCTACGGAATACTTTAGTTTTCTAGTATCGTTAACTCTACATACATATAAAAGAAATATCTTCCAATGACTTTTGCTTTTTTAGAGACGTTTCAGCTACAAACTTTGCCTATCTTTCTCTTCTGGATCCTGTGTAAATATTAAATCTTTATCATCATCATCATGTCACACGGATATCCATGACAATCTCTCTCCATCCGTCCCTATCGCTCATCATTCCTGGGAGGTCCTCTGTGCAGCATCCTGTATCCGCACAGAGCTGATCAATGTACGTCTTGCGCTGGTCGGCCCACACTGGCGTGCCCATGTGCTGGCCTCCACTGGAGGACGTAGCTTATGATTTCGTCCTTGCTTCTCCAGCAGTGTCCTGCGTGTCTTGACCGTCTTACGCGGATGGTTTGGTGATATGTGGCAGGTGGCCGTACAGCTGCTTTCTCGTGGGGTGCCGTTTCCACGTCTTGTTCAGGATCACCCGCAGCGTTCTTGTGCAGCTCCCATCTAGTTTATTCTCTAGTCGCTTCGTTAGGGTCCAGGTGGTGCAGGCATACAACAGCACTGATACGACAACGGCCCGGAACAAAGAACAGTTCTTCCAGTTCTTCAAATCTTTATAGATGTATAAAATTATGTTCTTACTATTAGCCTTTTCTTATTTACTTCTTCCTTATACATACATTTACCAAGCCCTCCACACGAGCAGGATGTGACACAGTGTTGTAGAGGAATTAACACCCCTACAAGATGGACTGAGACAGAGTCGAAGAGCGATGCAGCAAAAGTCGGGAAAAATATTCGGACGAAATTACTGCGTCAACTCCAACCATTTGAACCTCCTCATTTTTGTATGTTTGTCTTGTGATTGTACTACTTCTTGTTCTATGTTAAAAGTGCCGAATAAAATACATATTCACGCCACTATGTTCTCTGTGTATCTTTTTCCACCTCATGGATACAACACAGTCAATTTTTTAAGCGAAGTTTGACAGGTTTAAATACAGACTGGTTACCTAGCTATGGTTAAATATCCAAGTCTACCCTACTATTTTCCCCATAGTTGGGGGGGGGGTAGTTGGAGGCATACCTTTCCCAAGGGTATTATCACTATGTGAAATGCAAACAGTTTTGTCCAGGATTTGAACTCGTGTCGACGAGTCCATTTCCTACGACGGTAACCATTTCACCTCCATACTTCTTCATTATATGTTTACTAACCTACACGGCCTAACTCCCTAACCCATTAAACCTTTCAGTTATACTCATTTTTTGCGATGCTTTTCTTGTTTAGACGATCACCTGTAAAGAAATCGTTTGTTTTGGTTTCTTTGTTTAATGGCATATCAGTCTTTGTGGATTATTTAAGGCCAAAGCTACTCTTGTAAAAGAACAGTAATGCTACTATTAATCTCTTATGTGTATGTGGGGTTTTATATCATTTCCGAGGGTATTAGTCCGAAAGTGAACATCATAGAACTAGAACTCGCTTACTACGATGTCACAGTCAAGCTCGTTATCCATCACGTGCACTCCCCCACATCATCATCATCATGTCGAGCATTTAGCACGGATATCCACGACTATCTGTCGCCAACATTCATTGTCCCCTGGAGGTCCTCTGCGCAGCATCCAGTATCCAGATGGTTAATGTAGGTTCTGCTGCTTAGTATGCCCATGTGCTGGTAAAAATGGGTTGTGAACTTTTAATTAATTAACGTCAAAGCTAATAATTTCTTAATTTATTAATTTTTAAAATAGTCTCGTTAAGAAATGAGTTATGTTATTTTCATCTTTTAATCCAAAATTTGTCTTGTGTCTAACCAAAATATAAATGTAATACTTGTTGGATTATTTTGGTATATAAAGTGTGCAGCAATCCACCAGTTAAATTTATAGACTAAGCGAGGTCATGTGATTTAAACCTCAACCAATCAACAGCCCGAATACGTGGTTAGTTAACTATTTAATCACTGATATTGATAGATATCCATTTATTTGACATTTACGAACGGACCTGCAACGCTGCGAAACACCAAGGAACAACTGAAGACTCATACCCAATTTAAGGGACACCAAAGGAGACACTTAGGATCACGCTCTGCTTAACACAAGGATCTCCGCTAGACAGTGATCTTGCCTTGAAGCCTAGAATGTTCTCGTTACATTCAATTGCCCTCCCCTGTCACTAGTCAATGTTACACTGTATATATTCACTTCGTATTATATACTGGACCCGAAAAGGAACCCGGAACACTTGTGTTTATAAAAAATATAAAATTATATATTTATTTCCTCGGTTGTGTGTAGACTGTGTGAGACTCGGGAGTTCTCTGCGAAGCGATCCCGAACCTGACCTAAGTCTGCCCAAACCAAATTTCCACGGGCATTTTTATTATTGTTCAACTCACGGGGTCACGCCTCTTTGATCGTGACACCTACGCAGTTTTTCTACCCACGCAGCCTGTTTTAATTGGTTATAAGCTATGCCTATGGATTTTCTGTACCTACGCAATGTCAAATGTACACCTGTATCTCTAGGTGTCAAAATTCAGTTCAATCCCATATTCTGTTCTTGTTTCCAGGCCCACACTTGACACCCACGCACTTCCTGCGTGCAGTCCGGGCTCCAGGTGCAAACCAATTGACCAGGCAATATATTACATTTGCTTTGTGTAATTCGTCAGAGGTAGGTTGAGTCTACAAGTCTAATTCTTGACTCCCCCACAAGATAACAGAAATTGGACCAGTTTGGCGATAACATAATAAATAACTCACAAGGAGGTGGTTGTAAAAGACATCTGGATAGTTTAGAGGAATTCAAAACCAATTCCTGAAATCTCTGATAGTTTCTATTGAATAAATGATTATGATTATTCGGAAAACGTGTTCGTATTTTATTAGTGAATAAATTATAAAACGTAGCAGTGTGTAGGCGCCTAAATAGCGAATTGAATTTTAATCGAATGTAATCGGAAACAGTCTTTAGTCGTGACAATCTTGTTGTTCTTTAGTGTCAGCATGTTTTTAGAAAAGATCTCTTTAAAAGATTGAATTTTCAATCAGGATTTTATTTTAATATTTTCGTTGAGATAATCTGGAAAAGGGGATTAAAGGTGGTCAGGAATTATTGGATGAAATTATAGAATCGATTTTAAAGAGATTACATGTTTTCCTTTCTTTAACAACGCTAAGGATTTATTTCATGTATGCGTCTCATAGGCAGTCAAAAGGTTGTTCCCCACCCCCGGTAGCTGAAAATTAGTTTATAACGTGGTATTGAACCTGAGATAGGTAGTGATGACCACGATGGTCCCTTGCGTTGTCTCCGGTCCAGTTTATGCTCAAAATTGCAATTTAATATGAAATAGAAAGAGATAATGATTTTACTGTAGAATAAAGTATATATTTTAATAGTGGGACCAGTGAAGCCAAATAATATTCGTTCTTAATTTTCAGTATTCGAACGGCCGGCAGTTTGGCCAGGCTTTAGATCGGTATTGGCTTGTCCGTTTTTATATAAACATCCCAGAAAACTGTGTATCTCATTTTCTATAATAGATTCTGCTCTGAATGAAATATCGGTCTACGTGGTCATAATTCAGTTATTTGCACAGTTCCCTGTGGATTACCTTTTCCATACAGTCGTACCTGCTTTCTCACCTATTTTGTACCATTTAACTGAATTCCATTATATTGTTACATGTCAGATCTCCCTCTGAGCCAAGCCTACGCTTGCTATTGTCTTTTACATTATTCACCTAGGAACCCAGAATCAAGTGACCCACGAGCGTGGCTAAGTGATGGAAAATTTTAAGGTTTAACTTTTACGTTATTAAAAATAAAGAAGTTAAATACAAGTTAGAATCTACACAATGAGATTTCACGCAATTAGATCATGATTAAATTTTCCCTAGCAACGTCGGGTTTCCCTACTAGTTGTTCAATTCAATAATGATTGTATTTTCTCAGTGTTGATTTCATTTAGAGGAGGGTAATTGACTATTCAGACAATTTGCATAAAACTGACCAGATTTACATTTGGCCATGAAAATACCAAACTAGACACATTTTCTGAAAGCAAATGGCAAAGATCCCATCGACTAAAAGCTATTTACTGTGGCAAGGTAGACCCGAGGGGATATCTCTGAAGCAATTTCATTGGCTGACGATCGTAAATTGACGCTCGACAGGCAGTAGTTTAAGCGGATTTGGGATTTAAACCAAAGTGTGAATGTGTTACTGTGTCATTAAAGTGTTTACATGAGTCAAGTCTGTCCTCTGCTGCTTAACGTGACTTGAAGATGTTAAACCGTCCAGACAATGCTGCTAATATGTATGCAATATTGTTCAAAGATTGTTGCGGGACACGATTTAGACATAAACAGCAATCAACCGAAGAAACATTAAACGATAATATATATATATATATATATATATATATATATTATATAATGGTAAATTATGATATCCTTCGTTTTATATATATATATATATATATATATATATATATATATATATATAAAACGATGGACAG
>CM042138.1:77239309-77241809 GCA_023376005.1 Doryteuthis pealeii | reverse complement strand
GGCCTATGTTTACCCATAAATGGGGAGCAGAAGAAATGTATTTCCAAAGCGCAAACAACTTACTATAAACGACAACGATAACCGTTACGCGTCCATCGTCTCCTAAGATGTTGGAAGTGCTCAGTGTGCTGCACATGCACAATTCGGCGTTCCACCGAAAACAATTAATTAACAAATATTGTTTTAACTTTTAGTTGTGCACTGAATCGTCTAGTCGTCTAGATTTGGTCCCCTTTTGTTAGACGTTGCTTCCCAACGATTTGCATACATTAAACTACAAGCAATTACCCTCACCATATTCAGCTTTTAAAGTTCCCTGTTGTTCATACGTCTGAGAAGTCCCCGTCACGTAGTGGCTAATGCACTGGAGTGCGATATCGTAGTAACTGAGTTCAAACTCCCATCGCGCTAATGTTGTATACCTCTTTCTTTACTTACTTCTATTCTTCTTCTGGCGTCTTTGATATCTTAAGTTCTTCTAGCGTCTCTTATAACGCTTCGTCTTGGTGGTTGGTCGCACGTAACTCATTTCTTCTTCTAGATCAGTCTTGTTACCAAGGCATTCACCAACCACAAAACCGTGTTATTTTCTTAAGCTTTTATTTACTTAACTAAACATTTCCTGTAACTAAACATCTGACTAACATAGCGCGTGTATGCAGTGAGTCCCAGTTAAGGCAGTACATCTTCTCTGCCCAACATCAAATTGAAACTGAGGACCCAACCAGGTCCCACGTGACTTCACGTATTTTGCGGGCTTTCTGGACTATTCCATGGAAAATCCCGACCGTGATATGAAAAGGGCCATCCCTTTAGAAATACAGAGGATTGACAATAATCTTATGCAACCGCATAGATTATGTAACACTATTATATACACTTTCAGACTAAGGCACAGGGTTTTGTCATTCGAAACATACCTAAATATCCTAAACAAAATTTGCCTGCTTTTTTTACTGCGAAATACGCACAACAAAAATAAATAAACATACTGGCAGGACATCGTCTAGAGTAAAAAGGTCCAAAGTCACAAATATCTGGACCTTGCGTCGTGGAATATCCGGACAATGCTTGATAGACATAACTCAAGTAGACCCGAAAGAAGGAGCGCCATGATAGCCAAAGAGCTTAAAAATACACCGACATTGCCACTCTGAACGAAGTCACATTCGCTGAGAATGGAAGCATCAGAGAGGAGACGGGATACACCTTCTACTGGTGCGGGAAGCGTTCAACTGACAGAAGCGAATCCGGTGTAGCTTTTGCGGACATAAACAGTTTTCTGTCAACTATCTCTGAGGATCCTAAGCCAGTAAGTGATAGACTTATCAGGCTAATTCGTTGTGAATGATATGAACCTCTAAACCCAGCAGTTGTGGATTAAATAGTACTATAACTATTCATCTACAAGCATGGCTTTGGCATTAAGTAACCAACGAAGATTGACATGCCATAAAACAAAGAAACAGTGATTAAATATAGGTTTTCCTCAATATCTGTTGTGAGTGTGTAAGGACTGGTTTTGTTTGATTTCTTTGTTTAATGGCATATCAAACTTTATGGGTTATTTAATGCCAAAGCCATACTTCTCGAAGAACAGTAAAGTAATAATGTCGGCGGAGTGGCTTATTGTCGGTAGCAGCCGGAGAGTGAAGGAAGCTATCCCCTTTTCGTTTGCCCTAGAGAAAACATAATGTTTTGTAGAGGTGGAGCGCCAAACATACCGAGAGTCCCACTCTTTACCACAAAAATCAGATTACAATCAGTGCTACTCATACGCTGAATGGGCAATGGCCCGTACCAATCCTTGCGTATCTTTGGATAATGCGCTACCGACTGAACTAAGACGTGTGGTACTATTTAACCCATAGCAGGGGGATGAACAATTTAGTACCTTACTTCAAGGGTATTTGTCCGAAAGTGAGCGTAATAGCACGATTGGTTCGAAATAACGAGAAGAAGATAGCGCGGATAGAAAATGACTATTAGTAAGAAGTGGAAGACAATATGCATAACATATCCCAACAAGGGTTGACATGCGGAAAAATCCGCCTAATAAGGAACTGTAAAAGAGGTAAACATGAAAGAAAAATAAATAAAAAAAAAAAGAAAACGAAGAATGAAAAGAAAGAAATGTGAATAAAATAAAAACAGAAGGCAATGTCGATGTATTTTTAAGCTCTTTGGCGTTCCTTCTTTCGGGTCTACTTATTTTTGTAAGGGGCCGGGTTAGCTCAGTCAGTAGAGCGTTCGGCTAGAAACCACAAGGTTCCTAGTTCGATACCGGTCCCCGCCAACTCAGCGTATGAGTAGCACAGGGATCTGTGCGGTAAAGTAAGGAGAAGATGGTAGGTGTGGCGCTCCACCTCGGATGCTAAAAACAATCTCCTTGGTTAACGCTGTTGAAAAGGGATAGACTCCCTCGCTGACTGGCTGATACCGACTTTACTTTTACTTATTAATTGCAATACGTATAGAGCATAAAAGGGAGGACATATAT
>CM042138.1:77211809-77229309 GCA_023376005.1 Doryteuthis pealeii | reverse complement strand
TAAACTGTCACAAAAGGAATACAGGACTAAGCATGACTGGGTGGGAAAGATGATCCATAGGAATTGTGCATGAGACTAAAATTTGACCATACACATCGATGTTGAATACTTTCTGCTATTTTATATTGCTTCTGTTATTGCTTCTATCTCTTGCTGGCCGGGTTGAGTTATCTTGTGTTACGATTTTTTTGCCATCTTTAGGCTGCACTTGAGAGCATTTTACAATGGAGATCCCTTGTGTTCCTTTGTGTTAGGTAGAATCCTTGTGTTACTTAGTTTTACGCAGAATCCTTAGTTGTTTCTTAGTGAAGAAACTAGTGATTGTTCCTTAGTGTTAAGTAAAATCATTGGTTGTTCCCAAGTGAAAAATCCTAGGTTGTTCCTTAGTGTTAGGCAGAATTATTGGGTGTTCCTTAGTGAAGAATCCTTTGTTGTTCCTTAATGAAAAATCCTTGGTTGTTCCTTAGTGTTAAACAGAATCCTTGGGTGTTCCTTAGTGAAGAATCCTTGGTTGTTTCTTAGTGAAAAATCCTTGGGTGTTCCTTAGTATTAAGCAGAGACCTTGGTTGTTGATCCGTTCGACCGTGTCGAATACAAGCTACTGAATGGCTTTCAAGTTCGGTGATTATATAGTTAACTACCCACATATACGAGCGTGTTGATTGACTGATTGAATTCACGCAGTCACGCAGTCACGCAAAGGTGTCCCTTAGTGTTAAGCAGAGTCCTTGGTTTTTCCTCGGTCTTAAGCAGAGTCCTTGTGTTAATTAGAGTACTTGGTTGTTGATCCGTCCGTCCGAGTCGAATAGGAGCAACTGAATGGCTTTCAACACATGCGATTAACTAGTTAACTAACCACATATTTGTGCGTGTTGATTAGCTGATTAAATCCACGCGCCCTAGCAGAGTCTATAAGTTTAAGTGGTGGGCTCCAGCATACCTTATATTGTCAAATATTCCAACGTCTTAGGTTTCTTCTTCATCTTAACGTATGTTGTCTCTCTCTGCTTCTATACTTGTAAAATCTTTTATCTACAGAAATAGGATTCAGATGCAACATTCTGTGTGACATCTTTTGACAAACATTTTTTGTCATCTTATATTTTTCCTCTTTTCAAGAGATGTTATTTTACATCTTATTTTACTTTATTTCGATATTTCCTTGCTGTACTTACTTTCTCCCTCAAGAGATTTCGTGACTAAAATACATTTTTCGAACCCAGATACTTTGAGAGAATTTCTGCTTAAAAACTTCATCAAAACTTTATATCATTCAAACGTTAACAGGAAATTGTCACCAATGATTCGCTTATAGACATAGGCTTTAAATTCTTCCATTTTGAATGGGGTTTGTAAAAACGCGTAATTCTAATACTTTTATTTGAATAATACACAAATAAAAGTGAGGAGACAGGAAAAGCAATTGCAACACATTGACAAACAGAAATACATAAAAACTAGAAAACAGAAATGGGAAGAGAATCAACTACATGGGTATTTTAAGAGTTAAACTGAAGAGATATCACGACAGAAGAGATGGGCATGGCTAAGGAAAAGAAAACTCGATAGAGAAACCGAATCCCTTATAATCGCAGTAACCCACCCCCAAGTGAGGTCAGTTGTTGACGGTAGGTGGTGACTCGTGATGCTTATGGACGGAATCCTGGTGGCTGAGCAGTCCAGGATATGCAACACTCCAATTTGGCCTTTACTTACGAGCGGTTGGAAAGGCCCCCTTAGATCAATCGACTGGACACGTCAAGGCCTAGTATTTATATAATTGGCCCAACCCTATTTTACTTACCAACCCCTTTTATCAAATATGTGCTAGGAAGCGGAAACTGGGGGTTTTAGTGTTCTGGGTATGACGTTAAACTGCATTTCATGTTAAAATTCCAGTCCTGGAAATTTCTTTAAATTCAACTTCTGTAAGCGTGTCATTGCTACGGTATGGCTGCACCATTTGGAATCTATCAAAACGTTTGGAGAAAAGACTACATTGGAACGGTACAAAGTTACTGTGTGTCGTCTTAAACAAATCCTGGAAGCAGGAGACATGCTGATGTCTAACATCTGAGTGCGACCAATGAAATGGTTGAAAGTGCTTGGGTAAAAAAATATGTGACATTTTCTCTACCATCTGGATACGGATGTACGGAAAACCACAAGAATACTTGAACGTCTACACTTGAAAAACTATAAAGACATATTAAGTGGTCTTAACATGTTTAAATAATATATATATATATATATTATATATATTATATATATACATATATATACATATATATATATATATATATATATATATATATATATGAAATAGTAAATATATAAATCAAATAGCAAATATATATGAAATAATAAAAGATTGATTAATTTTAATAATTCCGTGGTCTTTACCAAAACTCTAAATGATATATACATATACATATATATACATACGTACACACACACACACACACACACACACACATATATATATATATATATATATATATATATATATATATATATATATATATACATGTTTGTGTGTGTGTGTGTGTTTATAAGAAATAGTAAAAGAAAACATCATTTTAATTATATATATATCTGTCGGTAGAGCATATGCCTAGGAATTGCAAGGTACCTGGTTCGATACTGACCTTCACCAACTCAGCGTATGAGTAGCACAGGGATCTGTGTGGTAAATTGGAGAGCTAATTGCAGGTGTGGCGCTTCACCCAACATGCCAAGGACAATCTCCTTGATCTAGCGCTAATAAAAAGAGAATAGACTCCCTATCTGTCTGATTGATAACGACATTAAGCTACCCCGTTGACTTTAATTTATGGTGTAATATAATTTCTATATGCCAATTAAACAGTATATTTTCGAGGGTTTGTTAAATATTTCTAATTGAGACAATGTTTGTATATACGTTTATAACTCAAAATTAAATTTCGGTAGATTTTCTATTGAATCAGAAATAAAACCATGATCACTTTTTCGGCGCGACAAAATAACCCAACCCTGACATCGACGTGTGTATAAATATAGACTTTCAGCTTCACTTATCACGCTACTATGAACGGACAATGGGCTATCCAATTGTGCATAACGTAATTATCGTCTAAACTATTTTTGTTGGAGATCAAATTTGGACATGAAACCATATTTCCGACTCAACGGAATAAAGCAGAAATCACAAGAAATAGATTGCGAAACAAAATATTAGCACATGTGTAACAAATAAGGCTAAAGTCATCATCATCATCATCATCATTGCTTCCAGGTTCACACTGAACCCGAGTGGTAGTACCTGTGAGGGTACCATCTATAGGTTAAGTAGAAAATTTGTTTACCAAAAAATTGAGTTTAAAAATGTTTTTTCCAAACTATCGCTACGAATCTTTCAAAAACTTTGCCGGCATTAAATGACCCACTGAGGTTCATATGTCGTAAAACGAAATAAAACAAAACAAAACAAAAAACAAAACCAAACAAACAAATAAATCTAAAATAAAAATGACTAATCTATACACACCGGCTTGTTTTTTTTTATTGTTCTTTGTTCTTTTTATTATTTTTTTGCGGGGGGGGGTGGACTTGTTTTTATTTTCCCTGTACCCCACTCGTATCAGGTCAGGCACAAAGGCCCTATTAACGTGGGAACCACCCACAAATCGAAGTTCATGGAATAATGGGTGAAAAATTGCGTCTATCCCCTCGGCATTCCCCCTCAAGGGTGGGGTGCCTCAGGTATTGGGCAATAAACCCAGCCCTGCCCCTTTAAATCGAGGGGGCAGGTATTGCCTGGGATGATGGCCCCCTGAGATCGACGCTATTAATTCAACATAATCGGTCCAGCGGCCGAAGCTCACCGGACCCCCGATCGAAACCAGGGTTGTTTGGCTTGTTGCTGGGTTGGATTTTGTGACATGCCAACCTTTGTGTTATTTTATGGCGACGACGTTTTTATTTAATTCATTCTTCTTGGGTATTCATTTTTTGAAAATACATTTTTAATCACATTTATAAAATCATTTTTGATCTATTTATCACTTAAATAAGATCTTAATAGGTACTACCACTCCAGGTAAGAGTCGACTTGGGAGTAATGGTGATGAAGGGGTGGCTGAGGGTGTTAGTGTTCTGGGTATGTCCTTAAACTGTATTTGCTGGGGATGTCCTAATTCTCAAGTTCTGTGGAAGTGTGAAGTACCTTACATTGTCACTACTCTCAGGTTCACTCTGACCCGGAGTGGTAGCACATGTTAGAATCACATCTATGGGTTACAAGAATAAAACAATTAGTAAAAAAAAGTAAAACGTCTTTTGCATAAAATAACATAAGGGTTAACATGCCGTAAATCCAACAAATCAACCATCTATCCAACCAAGGCGTTTCAGAAAAATTGATATTATTAATCTAATAACTATTTAGTGATTATCTGCCCTTGCTGAGATGGATTAGATTCCAAAAGTGCTATCTTCTCTCAGCGCGAGGGTTTCGCCACTAGGTGACACAACTAGCTGGGTATTTAAACTCAGCTCGGGAAGCTCTCTGTCTTTTCTTGGGTCTGGCATCCACAAAAGATGGACTAGACGCGTGGTGTCTCTGTCCATTAAGCGGAGAGTCTTTGTCCCCCAACTATCAGTAAGTAACATATATATTTATTATGAACTCTTTCTTACTTCCAAATAACTTTCATCCTCTCTATCTTTATCTTGTCACGTATGTTGTTCCACGTGCTCAGACAATAAAGTCTGTATTGTTGTTATGTTCTACTTCTTTGTTCGGATTTAATTATGTATGTATACACCTACGCTAGAAGGTTTAGCTGAACCTTTTAACGTATTATAAGGACCAGTTTTGGCCAGTAAAGCCAGAACCACACACACTTAAATCTTATAAATAGAACAATTCTCGTTCAAATGATCTCACATTTTAACAGCATGTGTAGAAAGAAATGAAAATTCTGTTTTATGTTAAAAGGATATTTCTTTTTCAGTAAATGGCATTTCAATACCTGAAAAAAAAAAACATCACCAGAAGCATCATCACTAATCATATAATTTCAGATATTTCTACACATGCTGTTAAAATTTAATATCATTTGAACGAGGATTGGTCAAGTTATTAGATTACGAAATGTTATTGATTTTTTGAAACAACCTGCATAAAGCAAAATTTCTGTCTCGAACTTGAGTGGTTGAAAAGTTCGCTGAACTGATATCTGCCTTAATTACTTTTAACTATCGATTTGTCTGTAGTTGGAAAATGGAATATTATCTACAGAATGAATAAAAGAAAGTAAGTAAAAGATAGATCTATTATTATCTAAGGTATTTATAAGATTTTTTGTGTGAAGAGTAATTTCTTTTGTTTGATAAATTAGAAACTAAAAGAAAGGAAGAAAGAGAAACGCTTTGTATAATGTTTATCTTTAAAACGCTCTTTTATAGAGAATAACTAAATTTCCAGTCCAATTTTCAGCTGAGGGGAAAACTGAGCGTTCACGCTGCTCAGTGTGCCCAACGATTTATCCATAGTTGGCAGGGGAATTGTTAGATGCATCATCATCATCATCATCATCATCTTCATGTCGCGCTTTCAGCTCGGATATCCATGACAATCTCTCGCCATCCGTCCCTATAGTTCATCATTCTCGGGAGGTCCTCTATGGAGCATCCTGTATCCGCACAGAGCTGATCAATGTACGTTTTTGCTGGTCGGCCCACACTGGCTTGCCCATGTGTTGGCTTCCACAGGAGGACGTCGCTTATGAGTTCGTCCTTGCTTCTCCAGCAGTGTCCCGCGCGTCTTGTCTGTCTTACTGTAATGGTTTGTGTGATATGTGGCAGGTGGTCGTATAGCTGTTTTCTCGTAGGGTGTTGTTTCCATGTCTTGTTCAGGATCACCCGCAGCATTCTTGTTCAACTCCCATCTAGTTTAATTTTGGAAAGGTATGCATCCAACTTGTTTAGAGAATAAACTAGTTGGATGCATACCTTTCCAAAATTATACATGAATAAAGGCTTTTTATTTAATCGACGAAAAAAAAACAAAAATTCTACGGGTTTTAATATCCTTCTTCCTGGGATGAAGAACTTTTAATATGAGAAATAAACGAGGGTTTGAATTTTTGTGGGTTGGTTGGTTGGTTTACGGTATGTCAACCCTTGTTGGGTTATTTTTTACGGAAGATATTTTGTTTTGTATTATTTAGATTATTGGGACTATTGTTCTCATCTTTATTATTATCTGTACAACATTTTCGCCGATATGCACCCACAGCCTTCTTCAGGTATTTCTTGTCGGACTCTGAAACCGTCTGAAACTCGGAAACCTTCTCTTCCAACACGTGAACCTTTTTTTTCAAATTTGAGAACATTCTTGTCGTAAGGGTTCAACTTTCCGTGAAAGCTTCCCGATTATGACAAGGAGGTTCCCGAGTTCCAGAAGGTTCCCGAGTCTAACAAAAAGTGCCTGAAGAAGGCCAGAGGGCACATCAGCCGATAAGTTGTGCAGATAGCAATAAAGATGAGGAAAATTATCCGAATAATACAAATAATACAAATTATCAAGCCTCGTCTCAAAAGTTCAGAAAAATCATTTTGTTTAATCATACTTGATGGGTATAAAAAAGAAAACTAGAAAACCACATTTTAACTAATCTTTTCTATTTAACCCATAGATGATCGCAGCAGTTTGCCAATGACTGTTCTGAATGTACATGCTTAATATTCCTTTGTAAGTAATTCAAATTTTCTTATGATTAGATAGATAGACTAGCAGACCATTACGAAGGTTTCAATTCTCATTGAGTAGTACATACTCCAATTAAGCTATGCTTCGTAAATTATTGGGGAGTAATGGTTAGCTAGCTTGCCATGATTTAACTCCATCCCCTCGGGTGTATGTATGTGACATACAGTCAGTTACGCTTGGGCAAGGCAATGTATATCCCTGGTCCCTTGGCTCCCTGCTTCTGGCCTTGAGCCAAGATTAACTCGCATTGTTATTGTCATTTACTAAACTTTGCTTCGTCTAATACACATTGTGTATATTGTGTACAGACTTCTCGAAAGTTTGTCAAAAGAGTCAAATAGATGATAGGGTTATTCATATCACGCAGGAAGTGGCCAGACAGGTGGTAACAAAATAAATCCGCCCAGTCTGAATTTCTGAATGGCTCGCCTAAGACTTAATTGCTTTATAGAAAATATATTTGACTGGTTGGATTTTATGCCATGTCAACCCCTGGGTTATTTTGTACCGAAGACAATTTTGTTTCATCATTCTTGTTCGGTATTCTTTTTAAAAAAACTTACATGGACCCTAACAGGTACTACCACTCCGGGTCAGAGTAAGTGAATATCAGCGATAGCTGATGTTTTTTCACTGAAGTTTGAGTGACAAGTCTCCCCAGGTCTCCAGGACTCCACTGAGTATTCCAGCTGATTTCAATAATGCTGTTGTCTGAAAAGTCTCAATTCTTCTTCTGATCTTCAGTATCTATAGTCTTTTTCTAAGCTTTTGGGGACCGTTCTAAGTGTCCCTATTATTATCATTTACTCCTTTTGAGTTTTCACATCAGTGTTAGCTGATGGTCTTTCACTGGAGTCTGAGTGACAGCAAGTCTCCTCAGGTCTCCAGGACTCTTCTGAGTATTCTGGCAGATTGCAGCAGTGCAGTGTTCTGAATGGTTTCAATCCTTCCTCTGATATCCAAACTTTCCAAGCCTTTTTCTAATCCTTTTGGGACTGTTCCAAGTGCACCAACTACAATCGGTATCACTTTGACTTTCATATTCCATAACTTTTTCAGTTCTCTGGCAAGGTCCAGATATTTGTCTATTTTTTCATTTTTCTTTAACTTCACCCTGTGATCTGCTGGCACTGCAAAATCCACCAGTTGACAAGTTCTTTCTTTTTTGTTAATCAACACTAGGTCTGGCCTTCTTGCTGGGATAAGGTGATCCGTTTTTATCTCAAAGTCCCAGAGAATTTTGTGCGTTTCGTTCTCAAGAACAGATTCTGGTTTATGCATATACCATTTTGTTGTGTGGTCAAAATTTAATTTTATTATTATTGTTATTTACTCCTTTTGAGTTTTCACATCAGTGTTAGCTGATGGTCTTTCACTTATTATTATTATTATTATTATTATTATTATTATTATTATTATTATTATTATTATTATTAAACTATCACTACTTGCGAGATTTTCTTTTACATAAGCGTTAGCTGGTGATCTTTTACTTGACTCTCAGTGACTGCAAGTCTCCTCAATCTTCAGGATTTTTTCCAAAAACTTTTTCCAAAAACTTTTTTCAAGCTGACGGGAGACGTGGCCCTCTACCCCAGACGCAAAAACAATATCCCTGATCACTAGTGAGATGAGGATCGACTCCTTCGCTGTCCGGCTGATACTGACAATTGCCCACTCCAACCAACATAACATTTTACTATTCCATTATAATATTTTACTATAACCTACTGTTTCTGCAAGGAAGCTGCGATGTACAAATTACGAGAACTAGACCAGTTTAGTGATTGTTGCTATTTTTTTCCTTTCATCTTTAATTGGTTTTTCGTCGCTATTCACCCGGGTCGACTTTTCTCCGACAACGAGGAACCTCGCGTAACGTGAGCAATAATAAAGAATAAGTTCCCAGTGAAACTCAAAGTAACTACTTTCTTCTCATATCAATAAAAACAGTCCGAATTATGATAAATTTTGACGAGTGTTTTCTTTCATCTTCAGTTGCTTTCTTTATCACTATTCACTCGAGACGCTATTCATAAGACGAGGGACAGCCAGTATAGGAAGGAAGATACTACTACTACAATTACTAATACTGCTACAAATACTGCGACTAATCTATTAATCTATTAATAATGGAGATTCACTTTCGGTTTTTGTCTGTAACAAAAATTACGTCATGGCTTACGTCACATTATCCAACACATAATCCAACGTCATAACATAGAATAAATATACTCAAAATGTGAGCAAGCAACGTTAGACAATCCTTATTGTTTCAATAAATAGATGCCCCCCGTTATATTTTTATATATACATTGTTTTAATCTAATATAATATTTAAAGTTATCGGAAATGTTTCCATTTCAAATTGTCTTTCTTTCTTTTCTTTTTTTTTTGTCCTTTAATAAATTTGACGATTTTACATACTTATGGTACACACTCTATGACATTGAATTTTCAACTCCCATCCCCTCAGGCAATATCTTTCAAAAATATTTTTACATCACCCGGAGGGTATCTTTTTATTTTGCTAGTATTAATAATGGAAATTGTCTGTATTTCTGTCTGTAACAAAAACTACGTCATAGCTCTACGTCACAGCTTACGTCACAATATTCTTATGCTATATACACCCAAAATTTGAGTAAGCAATTTTAAAAATTGTTTTTTACTTTCGTCCCCCTTTCTTTTTTTTTTTTACAGTAACAAGAAGTTAACTAAAAAGTTTACAAATGAATATATACCTACGATTTTGTGTAAAATTGATGTGGAAAATATTCAAAATAATTGTTTGATTATTACATGCACGCAACATTTTATTTGAGAGGGACGGGGACAGTTTTCATTTCAAATTGTTTTATTTTATTTTTACTCCTTTAATAAATATGAGGATTTTGCTTACTTATGATACAAACCCTCTGACATGGAATTTTTAACTCCTACCGTCTCAGGCAATGTCTTTCAAAAATTAATTTTTACGACGCCCGGAGGGTGTTTTCTGTTGCTTATAATAATAATAATCGTCGCGCAAGCAGCACAGATATCCATGACAATCTTTCGCCAACCTTCCCTATCACTCATTACCCCTGGGAAGTCCTCTGTGCAGCATCTCGAATCCTCGCATAGTTGGTCAATATAGGTCCTTAGTGGGCGTCCTACGTTAGCATGTCCATGTGTTGGCTTCCACAGGAGAACGTCGCTTATGAACTCGTCCCTACTTCTCCAGCAGTATCCTGCATGCCTAGTCCGTCTCACCCGGTTGGTATGAGATGGGGATCAGGTGATCATAAATAATAATAATAATAATAATAATAATAATAATAATAATAAAAGTACCAGTATGCCTGCTATACCTCAAATCCGACATGTCGGATGGGCCAGTAGAATACACCGACTGCACAACTGCAAAAAATCCTCCCAATAAGACAACGTGTTGGTCGTGGTTGGCGACTTGGGAATCTGAAGCACGAAATCCCGGTGGCTGAGCATTCTATGACATGCAACCCTTCATTTTTACATTTACTAGACAGACGGTCGTAGAAGCCCCAGTCCAATTAATCGACATGTCACATCAATGCCTAACATCTATATGATTGTCCCAACTCTATTGCTTTTATAGAAAACACATCTCTTTTTATAATATATTTTTAATAGAAGGTGGTAAACGAAGATCTTAGTGTACTGGGTAGGACGTTAAATTGTATCAAATGTTGAAGTTCCAAATCTGGAGCTTCGAGAAGTGTGGAGTAGCCCTTCATCACCATTAGTGTGGCGGCCGGCCAACCACAGATGGAAATGAAAGAAAAGGAGAAGATAGACAAAATACTTGGACCAATTGTAATTGGTGCCCTTGGAACGGTCCCCAAATGTCTGGAAAAGAATTTGGGTTAATTGGAAATCAGAGAAAAAATCAAGACCATCTAAACTACAGCACGGCGATGATCGGCTAGAATACTCCGAAAAGTCCTGGAGACCTGAGGAGACTTGCTGTCACTCAACCTCCCGTGAACCACCGGCTACGCCAGGTGTGCAAACATAATAATAATAATAATAATAATAATAATAATAATAATTCACAAAGGCCTGGAAATACATAGATGAATAAGGAATAAGACCAGGAATAATCGTGGTCATCCAGACCACAGTAGGTTTAAGATTAGCTAGAATACTTAGAAGAGTCCTGGATATCTGGATATTGAGCTGCACCCACCTATCAAAACTTTTGTGAGAAACTCAAATGTCACTGATCTCATATTTGCAATGTTGAGTTGAATGTAGAAAGAAAACCGTATATCCCCAAACGTGGTAGTATCAGAGACATGCAGTCAAGAACTTAACTTCCCGCTAGGTCCAACCAAGGCGGACAGATCTGGCACCCAGTGGTATTAGTGCCACAGCCCGGTCAAAGGGGCTCTGGAGAAAATTCCAAGAAGCGAGTGCACCGGAAACCGGTGGTTACTTTTGGTTATCTTCTTCCTGCGTTTGCTAGATAATCTGTGGCAAACTGCATGCGGGATTTTAGGGACCCCTTGCGTACGTCCTATTTCCATGACACTGTATCATTGAATGCATTGGGCCAGCTCAACCCACTCTGGGTGAATAATTCATAAGATAAGGCAAGATCACTAGTTAACATTGTTGGGCGTTGTGGTTCAATTAATATATAACTCGTACACGTAATAGTACAGATCAATATTTTACAAGCAACTTTACAAAACGTTGTTGGACGTTTTTATAATATATATATATATATATATATATATATATATATATATATATATATATATATATTATACTATGGTGTGTCATAAAAGTATCGAAATTGAAGCTGTAGTTACCAAGTAAGAAATGAACAAAGAATGGAACGCTAATTTTTTTCAGAATACAAGATGTGTCATAAAAGTGCTGAGTTTGATGCTGTAGTTACCAATATAAAAATGAAAAAGAATGGAACGTTAATTTTTTCAGAATAGAAGGTGTGGTCAAAAAGTACAAAAATCTCGATACGTTTTTACACACCGTGTATATATATATTATATATATATATATATATATATATATATATATATGCATGCATGCATGTATGTATCAACCCCCTCGCGCGCAATTTGACACAAGGTCAATTTCTTCAGCGGAATTTCACAGGTTTGAATTCTGAGTTGTCCTACTCCTTGACTGCTTGCCTGACCAAGTTTAAAGAAACCAGTTTGCCCTATTATTCATCCATGGCTGTAAGTAGAATATTTGGATTCATACATTTCCCAAGTGTATTTAAGGTATGTGAAATACAAATAGCCGCGTCCAGGATTTGAACTCATCCAGTCGCATCCATTTACTGCGACAATAAACATTACACAACGCGCGTTCAATGATTCAATAAATATATAACTCGTACACGTAATAGTACTGGTTAACTCGAAACAGAAACACTGTGGAAAAATGAGTATTAGATAAAATCAACAGTACATTTTAATGACTGAAGCCAGAGGAAATAAAACGTGAAGAAAAATGTATAAACGGATTTGCTTTTATTATTTTTCATATTTTTTTTTATCTCCACTGCTTCAAACTAAATTAAGCAGTTACACGTATTTCATGACAGAAAAATACGGAGGCGCGAAATAACAATTAAGTGACAATACGGAAGTGATTTTTTCCCATAACTTCACTCTCTAACAAGAAATGTTTTTTGGTGCCAACGACCGAACTGGCTGATGCGGAATAATAATAAAACAAAACAAAAACAAAACAAAACAAAACAGAAATATAAGTGCAAAACAAAAGGAATGGAAATTAGACTTTACCAAATACGTAAGCCAATTAACTATCGATAGCACAGCCACAAACTTGGACAACAGACAGAAAGAAATTTTCAGAGAAACAAACTAATTAATGATTTTTTTCTTCTTTCAATCCGTTTTTTTTAATTAGGACTTCGTAGGGGGTGAACTAAGCACTGGTGTTAATTAATATGAATACCATGTTAATAATTAATCTAGCCACGTTTAACTATAATTAATCCATGAAAAATGCTGTCTGATTACGTGTTGTTCTTGAAAGCCAAATTATCGGGATGAAGTGTAGAGTTCACATCACAATAGAAGGTCATATTTCAATGACTGGGTTTTGCGACCGCCAGAAATTATGATCACGGTGATTTTTCCTACTTTCTGGGCACATCTTTAAGAGTTAACCCTTGGTTCAAATCTGATTAATTCATTGATTTTAACGGCACGTCAACTGCATCTAGATTTATTATACCGAGAAGTTAGGGATCGCGTTCATTGGTGGTTAGTTATTTTATTTTAAGGCATGCTGAATCAAGCCGTTTTTGATATAAACAAAATACGCAGGTTGCTTACCTCTTTGCAGAGGCGCAGCCGGTGTGTTCTCTTAGACAGTATTCAGTTTAATAAAAATTGATACTGTAAATCCTATCAAGGCTGGGAAAGAAATAATTTGCACCAATGTTTTTTTTTAATCCATTGGATTTGAATTTCCAATTCTGGAACTCTGGTGAGTTTGGAGTACCCCTTACTCTCCATTACACTCCAGATCCACTCTGACCCGGAGTGGTACTACCTCTTATGTCCAATCTCTGGGTCAAATAGAAAAATGAGTTACAAATCTGTTAAAAATTGATTTTACATTTTCTTTTAAAATTCCCATCAAGCATGAATAGAACAAAAACGTCTTCGGCCTAAAATAACCCAGTAAGGGTGACATGCCGTAAAATCCAACAAACCAAACCAATTGCGAAGAAAAGGGAAATGATGTGGTATCAACATATGCAGGATCATGAGGCGTTGCAAAGAAACCAAAAAAAAACATCCTATAATGCACAGTGTCGGGAATAAGATGAAGATGAAGACGAAATAGGAAGACGGAAGATGGAATAGGAAGGCGGAAGAAGAGGAGGGAAAATAACAGTCGGTAATGAACAGGCCTGTCCCAAAGTATAGCTCACAATCACTATAGGTGACGCGTGATTGCCAGAGGGTCATCAGTGGTGCCTTTGACAAACACCCCATCCGAGGTTACGAGATGATGATGATGATGATAATGATGATGATGATAATGATGATGTGATGATGTATCAACATATGATTATTCTAATTTGGGGAGGCAAATAGAAAATATATTAGACTAGGAAATACGTTTGATTATCGGTAAATTTCGAGTACTTAAAGCATCGCGAAGAAATCGATTTAATTGTAGATAAATCGATGCCGATGTAGAGATCTAGAGCTTATTCAATCTTGATCGATTTAGAAAGCACGAATATAGTTCGAGGAAACTGATGTCCCAGCGAAAAAGTCTCTAACATTTCTACGTCGATGAGTACTTTTATGACTAAGAGTAAAGCTGGGGCATCATTTACTTTTCAGATCAAATTAATATTTGGATTTAGGTTTGGTTTGGTTGGTTGGATTTTACGGCATTTAACCCTTGGGTTATTTTATGCCGAATACATTTTGTTTTAGTCACTTTTGATAAAAAAATTAAAAATTCTCTTTTTTAAACTCAATTTTTTAAACGCATATTTAAAACTCATTTTTCCATTTAACCAAATAGATGGGACCTTAACAGGTACTACCACCCTGGGTCAGTGTGGAACTGGAAGTGGAATGGTGAAAAAAAACTCTCTAGATATCCAGAACAGGAACTTATCATTCTTATTCTGAAAAATGAAATGAAGACAAGTTTAAATGTATGTATTTACTAACTATGGACAAAATGTCATATATGGTCAGCATTTAAAATGGAGTACAGGTGGTTTCCTTCTCCTTACACGGGTTTGTTTTATGATGGCTAAATAATCCAATCTGCTCTCTATTGACCATTTCCCATTTTTTCTTTATGGACGGACCATATTGATCTTGGTATTCAAGCCTGGATACGGGATTTTGTATCTTTCAAGGGGATTCATGTGCTGATTTGGATACTAAGTTAAACTTTGACATTTTCCTAACATTTCTAAATGGCTTGGGTTAATAGGCATAGTTAAGATGTTTGGTTATTTCCTAGTTGAGTAACCTGATATTACAGGGTGAACCAGAAAAAAAAGAACCCAAATTGTTTATTTATTTTCCCATTAAACTAACCTAAACCTAACCCTAACCATAACCCTAAACCTTACACTAAACCCTAACCTTAACTCACCCTAGTTGAGTAACATAATATTACAGGCGACCCAGAATAAACAGAACCGACAAATTATGTAATAAAACTTTAATTTTTAATTTTAATTTTTTTTAAAGTTTAAGTCCAACAAGGGTTAGAGTTAGTATTCAGAGTTAGAGTTAGGGTTATGGTTAGGGTTAGGGTTAGTTTAATGGAAAAATAAATAAATAATTTGGGTTTTGTTTTTTCTAGGTCACTCTGTAATATCATGTTACTCAACTAGGAAATAACCAGATGTTTCTTAGTTATACATGCGTGTTAGTCTCTTTAGTATTTTATTGAGTGAAAGGTATCCTTTAAAAAAATATGGATGGTAATACTGAGAGCGAGTCTGAGAAGAGCATGAAATTTTTATTTTTCTCTTCAAAGACTAGGTTTAGTGCCCGGTCAATCTTCACTAAAACTGGAGGTATTTCAAGGGGACACTTCTCCAGACAATTTTCTTGATTAACACAACTGCATCTGCAGTTTTATCACTCTCTTTGAGACCCGTCGTTAAAAAACGTAGCAGTGATTCGGATATTATTCAATGATATTCTAGAACTTCACATAATAAATAGTAGGGTTATTGTTAATTTCGGAAGCTTTCTTACGATATTTATTCAGATAACATGGACCTTCTGATGAACCTAATGCATTAAAGAACATTAATTTAAATGTATTGGAAGCAAAATTAATTAATAAAGCAAAATTAATTAAAATAGACATTATGTTAAATAATATGGAAATATTCTATTAAGCAAGTCTACATAATCATATATAATTATATATAATTATATATTTTAATTATAATGCAAATGTCCTTGTTAATATCAATTTAAATGTTCGGTACATAAAGAAAATAATTGATTCCTTAAATAATATTCATGACGAATGAATAAAAGATGTCTTTCTTATGTAGAAATAACTAGCAGGAAATTAAAAATTCAAAAATGCCCAAAATTTAATAATGAGCACGTATTTCGTAAGAATATGAATGAAATTAGGGTTTTAATTCATTTTTAGAAGGGAGAGGGAGTAGCTAGGTGGTAAAAGTCGTGTGGCCCAAGTGTGAAATAAATTTCATAAAAATATCAATTGTGCACACAAAAATATCTATTGTGGCCGAAAAAGATTCCGTCAGCACAATTGTGCCCACAGGCACGAGGTTGTGAACTAATGACCTCGCACATTTTTCAAATGTATCGATTTATTTGTAGTCGTGAGTTCAATCCCTGGATCGTGTAGAGCATGAAAATTAGAACAACGTTGTTCAGTCAAAGAGACAGCCAAAGAACTTTTTTTTAAAATAAAGAATTAGCGGATACAAGAATATATTTCTTGTATCAGTTAATTCTTTTTTAAAAAAATATTTGGCTATCTATTTGACTGAACAACCTTATTCTAAATTTTCATGCATTACACGTAGAAGGGAAAGGAGAGCAATCGTTTCCAGTGCATTCATTGAAAGGGTTTGCTTGAAATTCCCAGAAGATTACTGAATACAATGCTACCCTACGAAGGTATAAAATAGAATGTGTTTAGTTATGCTAGGAAGAATTCCTCATCGTATTTTTAACTAACAAGAGAAAAAAACCCTTAGGTTTGAATTCAGAGTTTTTCCTTTCGTAGAGTGGTTGCAATAGCCAAGCTTAAACATCTCAGTCTGTCCTTTATATTTACCCATAGCTGAAGGAAATAGGTTGGGTCCAACTTTGTATTAGCGCTTATGTTTTAAAATGGGAATCAGACCGCGTCTAGATTTTTGAACTTCGTCCGTCCTGTCCATTCCTACGACCTAAACATTACACCACGCTTTATTCTTTTCTTTTTCAATGAATATTTTTTTAATCTTTCTATTTCAATTTATGTTATCGATTTTCACGAAGCAAACAATATCTAAATAAATTCAAGTCAGTTTCAATTTTTCTTTTTTTTTTTTTAATTTAAACGTACACAGATCGTTATCGTCTACTTTTCAATTTTGATTTTAATCTTAATTTGCTTGTATTTGACTTTTGTCTTTTAATGTATTTTCAATTTTTTTTAATTTGGCTGAAATTGTTACATATTTGATTATACAGATAATTGAACATTTAATAATTTAAACTACAGTTTAAAAATAATTTGTATTAAAAGTTTACTAAATCAAACTGATTAAAATAAATTTATTCATTTATTGCTTTCAATGAAAATAATTGTTTCATCAGCAAATTTATTACTAACTTTATATTTAGTTTAGCTGTAATTTATTCAAGATAGAAATGAAGAAGATGGAACGTGACACTACTTTATATATATATATATATATATATATATATATATATATATACATTACTTACATTGGCTTCAGTCTCGGAAGATTATGATAAAGTTTTTATTGTGCCCCTGAAGTTAGCAGCGCCTCCTGTGGACTGTAAGTCCGATGTTTTGAGAAAAAACTTTCGACCACAGATTTTGCACTTAAGGCTGTCCTGAAGACTGTTGATGTGCCGTGCTTTGTTTGCCGGTGCTTTTCTTCCGGACCTTTGCTTCATGGATCATACACAGGCAGTCCTAGAGAGAGCTATCTCTCTTCAT
>CM042138.1:77182984-77211709 GCA_023376005.1 Doryteuthis pealeii | reverse complement strand
TGACCGGGCACTAAACCCTAGTCTTGAGAGAAAACATAAAAATTTCATGCTTCTCAGACTCGCTCTCAGTATTACCATCCATATTTTTTAAAGGGATAACCCTTCACTCAATAAAATACTAAAGACTAAACACCATGTTAACTAAGAAACATCTGGTTATTTCCTAGTTGAGTAACATTGATATTACAGATGACCTAGAAAAAACAAAACCCAAATTATTTATTTATTTTCCCATTAACTACCCTAACCCTAACCATAACCTAACTCTAACTCTGAATACTAACTCTAACCCTGTTGGACTAAACTTTAAAAAAAATTAAAATTAAAATTAACAGTTTTTATTACATAATTTGTCGGTTCTGTTTATTCTGGGTCGCCTATATTATGTTACTCAACTAGGGTGAGTTAAGGTTAGGGTTTAGTGAAGGTTAGGGTTATGGTTAGGGTTAGTTTAGTGTTAGTTTAATGGGAAATAATAACAAATTTGGCGTTCTTTTCTGCTTCACCCTGTAATATCAGGTTACTCAACTAGGAAATAACCAAACAATCTTACTTATGCTATTAACCCAAGCCATTTGAAAATGTAGGAATGTCAAAGGTTTACTTAGTATCCCAAATCAGCACATGAAATTCCCCCTGAAAGATACAAATCCCGTATCCAGGCTTGAATACCAGATCAAATATGTCCGTCCATAAAAGAAAATGGTAAATGGGTCAATAGAAGAGCAGATGCGATATTTAGCCATCATAAAACAAACCCGTGTAGAGAAGGAAACCAACCTGCTACTCCATTTTAAAAGCTGACCATATATGACATTTGTCCATTAGTTAGGTAAATTACATACATTTAAACTTGTCTTCATTTCATTTTTCGAATAAGAATGATAAGTTTCTGTCTGGATATCTATTGAGAGTTTTTTCACCATTCCACTTCCAGTTCCACACTTGACCCAGGGTGCGTAGTACCTGTTAAGGTCCATCTATTTGGTAAATGGAATGAGTTTTAAATTTGCGTTAAAAATTGAGTTTAAAAAAGAGAATTTTTAATTTTTTTATCAAAAGTGACCTAACCAAAAATGTATTCGGCATTAAAATAACCCAAGGTTAAAAATGCCGTTAAAATCCAACCAAACCAAACTAACCTAAATCCAAAATTAATTTGATCTGAAAAGTAATGATGCCTCCAGCTTTACTCTTAGTCATAAAAGTACTCATCGACGTAGAAATAGTTAGAGACTTTTTCTGCTGGAACATCAGTTTCCTCGAACTATATTCGTGCTTTTCTGAAATCGATCAATTTGAATGCTCTAGATCTCTACATCGGCATCGATTTATCTACAATTAAAATCGATTTCTTCCGATGCTTTAAGTACTCGGAAATTTACCGTAATCAAACGTATTTTCCTAGTCTAATATATTTTCTATTGCCTCCCCAAATTAAATAAGCTTCTCTCTGCTCCTCTTCAATCATTATCATCATCAGACTCCTCTCCATGAATCTCATCATATATATAGTGCGTATGTCAGATGAGGCACCATGATGACCTCTGCGATCTCTATCAGATGCGTGCGAGTCATCTCTCTGGGTGCGGTGATACTTCATTGCTGCGAACGCAAGATACATATACACACATATAAGTGTGCGCGTCGTTTTCTTCCGCCCTTCCTCAATATTCGGCAGTGCGTTTGCGGTGAGTTTTCGTCTTCATCTTCATCTTTATTCCCGACACTGTGCATTATGGATGTTTTTTTTTGGTTTCTTTGCAACGCCTCATGATCCTGCCATATGTTGATACCACATCATTTCCCTTTTCTTCGCAATTGGTTTGGGTTTGTGGATTTTACGGCATGTCACCACTTTACTGGGTTATTTTAGGCCGAAGACGTTTTGTTCTATTCATGCTGATGGAATTTTAAAAGAAATGTAAAATCAATTTTAACAAGATTATGTAACTCATTTTCTATTTACCCAGAGATTGGACATAAGAGGTATTACACTCCGCCGGTCAGATGGATCTGGAGGTAATGGAGATTAAGGGGCTACTCCAAACTCACAGAGCTTCCAGAATTGGAAATGCATCCAATGGATTAAAATAAAGAACATTGCGTGCCAAATTATTCTTTCCCGCCTTGATAGGATTTACAGTACAATTTTTATTAAACTGAATACTGTCTAGAGAACACACGGCTGCGCCTCTTGCAAGATGGTAAGCAACCTGCGTATTTTGTTTATATCAAAAACGGCTTGATCAGCATCCTTAATAAATAAACTGACCACCAATGAACGCTATTCCCTAACTTCTCGGTATAAAAATCTAGATCAGTTGACGTGCCGTAAAATCAATGAATTAATCAGATTTGAACCAACAGGGTTAACTCTTAAAGATGTGCCAGAAAGTAGGAAAAATCACGTGATCATAATTCTGGGCGGTCCGCAAACCCAGTCATTAAATATGACCTTCTTTTGAGTGAACTCTACACTCATCCCCGATAATTTGGCTTTCAAGACAACACGTAATCAACACATTTTCATGGGATTAATTATAGTAAAGCGTGGCCTAGATTAATTATTAACATGGTATTCATATTAATTATAACACAGTGCCTAGCTTCACCCCCTACGAAGTCCTAATTAAAAAAACGATGAAGAAGAAAAAAATCATTAAATTTTAGTTTGTTCTCTGAAATTTTCTCGTTCTGTCGTTGTCCAAGTTTGGGCTGTGCTATCGATAGTTAATTGGCTTTACGTATTTGGTAAAAGGTCTAATTTCCATTCCTTTTGTTTTGCACTTATATTTCTGTTTTGTTTTGTTTTGTTTTGTTTTGTTTTTTATTATTATTCCGCCACAGCAGTTCGGTCGTTGGCACCAAAAAAAATTTCTTTGTTAGAGAGTGAAAGTTATGGGGAAAAAAAATCACTTCCGGTATTTCACTTAATTGTTATTTCGCGCCTCCGTATTTTTCTGTTCATGAATACGTGCTAACTGCTTAATTTAGTTTGAAGCAGTGGAGATTAAAAAAAAAATATGAAAATAATAAAATAGCAAATCCGTTTAATACATTTTTCTTCACGCTTTTATTTCCTCTGCTTCAGTCATTAAATGTACTGTTGATTTTATCTAATAACTCATTTTCCACGTGTTTCTTTTCGAGTTTAACCGTACATTACGTTGTACGAGTATATATTTATGAATCATTGAACGCGCGTTGTGTAATGTTTATTTCGCCAGTAAAAATGGATTTGCGACTGGATGAGTTCAAAATCCTGGACACGGCTATTTGTATCACATACCTTAAATACATGGAAATGTATGAATCCAAATATTCTACTTTAACGCCATGGATGAATAATAGGGGCAAACTGCGTTTCTTTAAACTTGGTCAGGCAAGCAGTCAAGGAGTAGGACAACTCAGAATTCAAACCCTGTGAAATTCCGCTGAGAAATTGACTTGTGTCAATTGCGCGAGGGGTTGATACATACATGCATGCATTGCATATAATATATATTATATATATATATATATTATATATTATATTAATGATATACACGCGTGTTTAAAAAACGTTATCGAGATTTTTTTGTACTTTTGACACACCTTCTATTCTATAAAAATTACGTCCATTCTTTTCATTTTTTATATGGTAACGTACAGCATCAAACTTCAGCATTTTATGACACTCTTGTATTCTGAAAAATTAAGCGTTCCATTCTTTGTTCATTTCTTACTTTGGTAAACTTACAGCTTCAATTTCGATACTTTTATGACACACATAGTTAAATATATATATATATAATTATATATATATAATATATATATATATATAATATATATTATTATTAAAAACGCACACGTTTGTAATTGCTTGTAAAAATATTGATCTGTACTATTACGTGTACGAGTTATATATTAATTGAACCACAACGCCCAACAATGTTAACTAGTGATTCTTGCCTATCTTATGAATTATTCACCAGAGTGGGTTGAGCTGCGCCCAATTGCATTCAATGATACAGTGTCATGGGAAATAGTACGTACGCAAGGCGGTCCCTAAAATCCGCATGCCAGTTTGCCACAGCTTATCTAGCAAACGCAGGAAGAAGATAACCAAAAGTAACCACCGGTTTCCGGGCACTCGCTTCTTTGGAATTTTCTCCAGAGCCTTTGACCGGGCTGTGGCACTAATACCACTGTGCCAGATCTGTACCGCCTTGGTTGGACCTAGCGAATTAAGTTCTTGACTGCATTGTCTCTGATCTACCACGTTGGGGATATACGGTTTTTCTATTTTCTACATTCAACTCAACATTGCAAATATGAGATCAGTGACATTTGAGTTTCCACAAAAGTTTTTTGAATAGGTGGGTGCCAGCTCAATATCCAGATATCCAGGACTCTTCTAGTATTCTAGCTAATCTTAAACCTCTGTGGTCTGGATGACACGATTATTTCCTGGTCTTATTCCTTCATTCATCTATGTATTCCAGGCCTTTGTGAATTATTATTCATTATATATTATTATTTATTATTATTATTATTTATTATGTTTCACACCTGCGTAGCCGTGGTTCACGGGAGGTTGAGTGACAGCAAGTCTCCTCAGTCTCCAGGACTTTCGGAGCTATTCTAGCCGATCATCGCCTGCTAGTTTAGATGTACTTGATTTTTTCTCTGATTCCAATTAACCCAAATTCTTTTCCAGACATTGGGACCGTTTCCAAGCACCAATTACAAATTGCGTCCAAGTATTTGTCTATCTTCTCCTTTTCTTTCATTTCCATCTGTGGTTGGCCGGCCGCCACACAAATTAATGTGATGAGGGCCTACTCCACACTTCTTCGAAGCTCCAGATTTGGAAACCAACATTTGATACAATTTAACGTTCCTACCCAGTACACTAAATCTCGTTTACCACCTTCTATTAAAATATATTATAAAGAGATGTGTTTCTTATAAAGCAATAGAGTTGGGACAATTCATATAGATGTTAGGCATTGATGTGACATAGTCGATTAATTGGACTGGGGCTTCTACGACCGTCTGTCTAGTAAATGTAAAAAGAAGGGTTGCAGTCATAGAATGCTCAGCCACCGGGATTTCGTGCTTCTAAGATTCCCAAGTCGCCAACACGACCAACACGTTGTCTTATTGGGAGGATTTTTTGCAGTTGTGCAGTCGATGTATTCTATACAAATTTTAAATTAAATGGCCCATCCGACATGTCGGATTTGAGTATAGCAGGCATACTGGTACTTTTATTATTATTATTATTATTATTATTATTATTATTATTATTTATGATCACTTGTCCCCCATCTCACAAAACCAACCGGGTGAGACGGAAGGCAGCGATACTGCTGGAGAAGCAGGGACGAGTCATAGCGACGTTCTCCTGTGGAAGCCAACACATGGACATGCTAACGTAGGTCACGCCACAAGGACCTATATTGACCAACTATGCGAGATTCGGGATGCTGCGCAGAGGACTTCCAGGGTTAATGATGATTAGGGAAGGTTGGCAAATATTGTCATGGATATCCGTGCTGCTTGCGCGACGATTATTATTATTAACAAGCAACAGAAAACACCCTCGGGCTCGTAAAAATTAATTTTTTGAAAGACATTGCCTGAGACGGTGGGAGTTAAAATTCCATGTCAGAGGGTTTGATCATAAGTAAGCAAATCCTCATATTTATTAAGCGAGTAAAAATAAAATAAAACAATTTGAAATGAAAACTGTCCCGACATCTCAAATAAAATGTTGCGTGCATGTAATAATCAAACAAATATTTTGATATTTCCACATCAATTTACACAAATCGTAGTAATAATTCATTTTAACTTTTTAGTAACTTTCGGTTTCCTGTAAAAAAAAAAGAAAAAGAAAGGGGGACGAAAGAAAAACAATTTTTAAAATTGCTATCAAATTTTGGGTGTATATAGCATAAGAATAATTGTGACGTAAGAAAAAACCTGTGGACGTAGAGCTATGACGTAGTTTTTGTACAGACAGAAATACAGACAATTTCCATTATAATACTAGCAAAATAAAAAGATACCTCCGGGTGAGTGTAAAATATTTTTGAAAGATATTGCTGAGGGGATGGGAGTTGAAAATTCAATGTCATAGAGTGTGTACCATAAGTATGTAAAATCGTCAAATTTATTAAAGGACAAAAAAAAAAGAAAAGAAAGAAAGACAATTTGAAATGGAAACATTTCCGATAACTTTAAATATTATATTAGATTAAAACAATGTATATATAAAAATATAACGGGGGCATCTATTTATTGAAACAATAAGGATTGTCTAACGTTGCTTGCTCACATTTTGAGTATATTTATTCTATGTTATGACGTTGGATTATGTGTTGGATAATGTGACGTAAGCCATGACGTAATTTTTGTTACAGACAAAAACCGAAAGTGAATCTCCATTATTAATAGATTAATAGATTAGTCGCAGTATTTGTAGCAGTATTAGTAATTGTAGTAGTAGTATCTTCCTTCCTATACTGGCTGTCCCTCGTCTTATGAATAGCGTCTCGAGTGAATAGTGATAAAGAAAGCAACTGAAGATGAAAGAAAACACTCGTCAAAATTTATCATAATTCGGACTGTTTTTATTGATATGAGAAGAAAGTAGTTACTTTGAGTTTCACTGGGAACTTATTCTTTATTATTGCTCACGTTACGCGAGGTTCCTCGTTGTCGGAGAAAAGTCGACCCGGGTGAATAGCGACGAAAAACCAATTAAAGATGAAAGGAAAAAAATAGCAACAATCACTAAACTGGTCTAGTTCTCGTAATTTGTACATCGCAGCTTCCTTGCAGAAACAGTAGGTTATAGTAAAATATTATAATGGAATAGTAAAATGTAATGTTGGTTGGAGTGGGCAATTGTCAGTATCAGCCGGACAGCGAAGGAGTCGATCCTCATCTCACTAGTGATCAGGGATATTGTTTTTGCGTCTGAGGTAGAGGGCCACGTCTCCCGTCAGCTTGGAAAAAGTTTTTGGAAAAAATCCTGAAGATTGAGGAGACTTGCAGTCACTGAGAGTCAAGTAAAAGATCACCAGCTAACGCTTATGTAAAAGAAAATCTCGCAAGTAGTGATAGTTTAATAATAATAATAATAATAATAATAATAATAATAATAATAATAATAAGTCATCACTGATGTGAAAACTAAATAAATAATAATAAAATTAAATTTTGACCACACAACAAAATGGTATATGCATAAACCAGAATCTGTTCTTGAGAACGAAACGCACAAAATTCTCTGGGACTTTGAGATAAAAACGGATCACCTTATCAGCAGAAGGCCAGACCTAGTGTTGATTAACAAAAAAGAAAGAACTTGTCAACTGGTGGATTTTGCAGTGCCAGCAGATCACAGGGTGAAGTTAAAGAAAAATGAAAAAATAGACAAATATCTGGACCTTGCCAGAGAACTGAAAAAGTTATGGAATATGAAAGTCAAAGTGATACCGATTGTAGTTGGTGCACTTGGAACAGTCCCAAAAGGATTAGAAAAAGGCTTGGAAAGTTTGGATATCAGAGGAAGGATTGAAACCATTCAGAACACTGCACTGCTGCAATCTGCCAGAATACTCAGAAGAGTCCTGGAGACCTGAGGAGACTTGCTGTCACTCAGACTCCAGTGAAAGACCATCAGCTAACACTGATGTGAAAACTCAAAAGGAGTAAATGATAATAATAGGGACACTTAGAACGGTCCCAAAAGCTTAGAAAAAGACTATAGATACTGAAGATCAGAAGAAGAATTGAGACTTTTCAGACAACAGCATTATTGAAATCAGCTGGAATACTCAGTGGAGTCCTGGAGACCTGGGGAGACTTGTCACTCAAACTTCAGTGAAAAAACATCAGCTATCGCTGATATTCACTTACTCTGACCCGGAGTGGTAGTACCTGTTAGGGTCCATGTAAGTTTTTTTAAAAAGAATACCGAACAAGAATGATGAACAAAATTGTCTTCGGTACAAAATAACCCAGGGGTTGACATGGCATAAAATCCAACCAGTCAAATATATTTTCTATAAAGCAATTAAGTCTTAGGCGAGCCATTCAGAAATTCAGACTGGGCGGATTTATTTTGTTACCACCTGTCTGGCCACTTCCTGCGTGATATGAATAACCCTATCATCTATTTGACTCTTTTGACAAACTTTCGAGAAGTCTGTACACAATATACACAATGTGTATTAGACGAAGCAAAGTTTAGTAAATGACAATAACAATGCGAGTTAATCTTGGCTCAAGGCCAGAAGCAGGGAGCCAAGGGACCAGGGATATACATTGCCTTGCCCAAGCGTAACTGACTGTATGTCACATACATACACCGAGGGGATGGAGTTAAATCATGGCAAGCTAGCTAACCATTACTCCCAATAATTTACGAAGCATAGCTTAATTGGAGTATGTACTCAATGAGAATTGAAACCTTCGTAATGGTCTGCTAGTCTATCTATCATAAGAAAATTTGAATTACTTACAAATTATCAAGCTCGTCTCAAAAGTTCAGAAAATCATTTTGTTTAATCATACTTGATGGGTATAAAAAAGAAAACTAGAAAACCACATTTTAACTAATCTTTTCTATTTAACCCATAGATGATCGCAGCAGTTTGCCAATGACTGTTCTGAATGTACATGCTTAATATTCCTTTGTAAGTAATTCAAATTTTCTTATGATTAGATAGATAGACTAGCAGACCATTACGAAGGTTTCAATTCTCATTGAGTAGTACATACTCCAATTAAGCTATGCTTCGTAAATTATTGGGAGTAATGGTTAGCTAGCTTGCCATGATTTAACTCCATCCCCTCGGGTGTATGTATGTGACATACAGTCAGTTACGCTTGGGCAAGGCAATGTATATCCCTGGTCCCTTGGCTCCCTGCTTCTGGCCTTGAGCCAAGATTAACTCGCATTGTTATTGTCATTTACTAAACTTTGCTTCGTCTAATACACATTGTGTATATTGTGTACAGACTTCTCGAAAGTTTGTCAAAGAGTCAAATAGATGATAGGGTTATTCATATCACGCAGGAAGTGGCCAGACAGGTGGTAACAAAATAAATCCGCCCAGTCTGAATTTCTGAATGGCTCGCCTAAGACTTAATTGCTTTATAGAAAATATATTTGACTGGTTGGATTTTATGCCATGTCAACCCTGGGTTATTTTGTACCGAAGACAATTTTGTTTCATCATTCTTGTTCGGTATTCTTTTTAAAAAACTTACATGGACCCTAACAGGTACTACCACTCCGGGTCAGAGTAAGTGAATATCAGCGATAGCTGATGTTTTTTCACTGAAGTTTGAGTGACAAGTCTCCCCAGGTCTCCAGGACTCCACTGAGTATTCCAGCTGATTTCAATAATGCTGTTGTCTGAAAAGTCTCAATTCTTCTTCTGATCTTCAGTATCTATAGTCTTTTTCTAAGCTTTTGGGGACCGTTCTAAGTGTCCCTATTATTATCATTTACTCCTTTTGAGTTTTCACATCAGTGTTAGCTGATGGTCTTTCACTGGAGTCTGAGTGACAGCAAGTCTCCTCAGGTCTCCAGGACTCTTCTGAGTATTCTGGCAGATTGCAGCAGTGCAGTGTTCTGAATGGTTTCAATCCTTCCTCTGATATCCAAACTTTCCAAGCCTTTTTCTAATCCTTTTGGGACTGTTCCAAGTGCAACTACAATCGGTATCACTTTGACTTTCATATTCCATAACTTTTTCAGTTCTCTGGCAAGGTCCAGATATTTGTCTATTTTTTCATTTTCCTTTAACTTCACCCTGTGATCTGCTGGCACTGCAAAATCCACCAGTTGACAAGTTCTTTCTTTTTTGTTAATCAACCTTCTTGCTGGGATAAGGTGATCCGTTTTTATCTCAAAGTCCCAGAGAATTTTGTGCGTTTCGTTCTCAAGAACAGATTCTGGTTTATTCATATACCATTCTGTTGTGTGGTCAAAATTTAATTTTATTATTATTATTATTATTATTATTATTATTATTATTATTATTATTAAACTATCACTACTTGCGAGATTTTCTTTTACATAAGCGTTAGCTGGTGATCTTTTACTTGACTCTCAGTGACTGCAAGTCTCCTCAATCTTCAGGATTTTTTTTTTCCAAAAACTTTTTTCAAGCTGACGGGAGACGTGGCCCTCTACCCAGACGCAAAAACAATATCCCTGATCACTAGTGAGATGAGGATCGACTCCTTCGCTGTCCGGCTGATACTGACAATTGCCCACTCCAACCAACATAACATTTTACTATTCCATTATAATATTTTACTATAACCTACTGTTTCTGCAAGGAAGCTGCGATGTACAAATTACGAGAACTAGACCAGTTTAGTGATTGTTGCTATTTTTTTCCTTTCATCTTTAATTGGTTTTTCGTCGCTATTCACCCGGGTCGACTTTTCTCCGACAACGAGGAACCTCGCGTAACGTGAGCAATAATAAAGAATAAGTTCCCAGTGAAACTCAAAGTAACTACTTTCTTCTCATATCAATAAAAACAGTCCGAATTATGATAAATTTTGACGAGTGTTTTCTTTCATCTTCAGTTGCTTTCTTTATCACTATTCACTCGAGACGCTATTCATAAGACGAGGGACAGCCAGTATAGGAAGGAAGATACTACTACTACAATTACTAATACTGCTACAAATACTGCGACTAATCTATTAATCTATTAATAATGGAGATTCACTTTCGGTTTTTGTCTGTAACAAAAATTACGTCATGGCTTACGTCACATTATCCAACACATAATCCAACGTCATAACATAGAATAAATATACTCAAAATGTGAGCAAGCAACGTTAGACAATCCTTATTGTTTCAATAAATAGATGCCCCCCGTTATATTTTTATATATACATTGTTTTAATCTAATATAATATTTAAAGTTATCGGAAATGTTTCCATTTCAAATTGTCTTTCTTTCTTTTCTTTTTTTTTGTCCTTTAATAAATTTGACGATTTTACATACTTATGGTACACACTCTATGACATTGAATTTCAACTCCCATCCCCTCAGGCAATATCTTTCAAAAAATATTTTTACATCACCCGGAGGGTATCTTTTATTTTGCTAGTATTAATAATGGAAATTGTCTGTATTTCTGTCTGTAACAAAAACTACGTCATAGCTCTACGTCACAGCTTACGTCACAATATTCTTATGCTATATACACCCAAAATTTGAGTAAGCAATTTTAAAAATTGTTTTTTCTTTCGTCCCCCTTTCTTTTCTTTTTTTTTTTTACAGGAACAAGAAGTTAACTAAAAAGTTTACAAATGAATATATACCTACGATTTTGTGTAAAATTGATGTGGAAAATATTCAAAATAATTGTTTGATTATTACATGCACGCAACATTTTATTTGAGATGGTCGGGGACAGTTTTCATTTCAAATTGTTTTATTTTATTTTTACTCCTTTAATAAATATGAGGATTTTGCTTACTTATGATACAAACCCTCTGACATGGAATTTTTAACTCCCACCGTCTCAGGCAATGTCTTTCAAAAAATTAATTTTTACGACGCCCGGAGGGTGTTTTCTGTTGCTTGTAATAATAATAATCGTCGCGCAAGCAGCACGGATATCCATGACAATCTTTCGCCAACCTTCCCTATCACTCATTTCCCCTGGGAAGTCCTCTGCGCAGCATCCCGAATCCTCGCATAGTTGGTCAATATAGGTCCTTAGTGGGCGTGCTACGTTAGCATGTCCATGTGTTGGCTTCCACAGGAGAACGTCGCTTATGAACTCGTCCCTGCTTCTCCAGCAGTATCCTGCATGCCTAGTCCGTCTCACCCGGTTGGTTTGTGAGATGGGGGATCAAGTGATCATAAATAATAATAATAATAATAATAATAATAATAATAATAATAAAAGTACCAGTATGCCTGCTATACCTCAAATCCGACATGTCGGATGGGCCAGTAGAATACATCGACTGCACAACTGCAAAAAATCCTCCCAATAAGACAACGTGTTGGTCGTGGTTGGCGACTTGGGAATCTGAAGCACGAAATCCCGGTGGCTGAGCATTCTATGACATGCAACCCTTCATTTTTACATTTACTAGACAGACGGTCGTAGAAGCCCCAGTCCAATTAATCGACATGTCACATCAATGCCTAACATCTATATGATTGTCCCAACTCTATTGCTTTTATAGAAAACACATCTCTTTTTATAATATATTTTTAATAGAAGGTTGGTAAACGAAGATCTTAGTGTTACTGGGTAGGACGTTAAATTGTATCAAATGTTGAAGTTCCAAATCTGGAGCTTCGAGAAGTGTGGAGTAGCCCTTCATCACCATTAGTGTGGCGGCCCGCCAACCACAGATGGAAATGAAAGAAAAGGAGAAGATAGACAAATACTTGGACCAATTGTAATTGGTGCCCTTGGAACGGTCCCCAAATGTCTGGAAAAGAATTTGGGTTAATTGGAAATCAGAGAAAAAATCAAGACCATCTAAACTACAGCACGGCGATGATCGGCTAGAATACTCCGAAAAGTCCTGGAGACCTGAGGAGACTTGCTGTCACTCAACCTCCCGTGAACCACCGGCTACGCCAGGTGTGCAAACATAATAATATAATAATAATAATAATAATATAATATAATAATAATTCACAAAGGCCTGGAAATACATAGATGAATAAGGAATAAGACAGGAATAATCGTGGTCATCCAGACCACAGTAGTTTAAGATTAGCTAGAATACTTAGAAGAGTCCTGGATATCTGGATATTGAGCTGCACCCACCTATCAAAACTTTTGTGAGAAACTCAAATGTCACTGATCTCATATTTGCAATGTTGAGTTGAATGTAGAAAGAAAAACCGTATATCCCCAAACGTGGTAGTATCAGAGACATGCAGTCAAGAACTTAACTTCCCGCTAGGTCCAACCAAGGCGGACAGATCTGGCACCCAGTGGTATTAGTGCCACAGCCCGGTCAAAGGGGCTCTGGAGAAATTCCAAGAAGCGAGTGCACCGGAAACCGGTGGTTACTTTTTGGTTATCTTCTTCCTGCGTTTGCTAGATAATCTGTGGCAAACTGCATGCGGGATTTTAGGGACCCCTTGCGTACGTCCTATTTCCATGACACTGTATCATTGAATGCATTGGGCCAGCTCAACCCACTCTGGGTGAATAATTCATAAGATAAGGCAAGATCACTAGTTAACATTGTTGGGCGTTGTGGTTCAATTAATATATAACTCGTACACGTAATAGTACAGATCAATATTTTACAAGCAACTTTACAAAACGTTGTTGGACGTTTATATATATATATATATATATATATAATATATATATATATAATATATATATATATATATATATACTATGGTGTGTCATAAAAGTATCGAAATTGAAGCTGTAGTTACCAAGTAAGAAATGAACAAAGAATGGAACGCTAATTTTTTCAGAATACAAGATGTGTCATAAAAGTGCTGAGTTTGATGCTGTAGTTACCAATATAAAAATGAAAAAAGAATGGAACGTTAATTTTTCAGAATAGAAGGTGTGTCAAAAAGTACAAAAAATCTCGATACGTTTTTAACACCGTGTATATATATATATATATATATATATATATATATATATATATATATGCATGCATGCATGTATGTATCAACCCCTCCGCGCAATTTGACACAAGGTCAATTTCTTCAGCGGAATTTCACAGGTTTGAATTCTGAGTTGTCCTACTCCTTGACTGCTTGCCTGACCAAGTTTAAAGAAACCAGTTTGCCCTATTATTCATCCATGGCTGTAAGTAGAATATTTGGATTCATACATTTCCCAAGTGTATTTAAGGTATGTGAAATACAAATAGCCGCGTCCAGGATTTGAACTCATCCAGTCGCATCCATTTACTGCGACAATAAACATTACACAACGCGCGTTCAATGATTCAATAAATATATAACTCGTACACGTAATAGTACTGGTTAACTCGAAACAGAAACACTGTGGAAAAATGAGTTATTAGATAAAATCAACAGTACATTTAATGACTGAAGCCAGAGGAAATAAAAGCGTGAAGAAAAATGTATTAAACGGATTTGCTATTTTATTATTTTCATATTTTTTTTTTTATCTCCACTGCTTCAAACTAAATTAAGCAGTTACACGTATTTCATGACAGAAAAATACGGAGGCGCGAAATAACAATTAAGTGACAATACCGGAAGTGATTTTTTCCCATAACTTCACTCTCTAACAAGAAATGTTTTTTGGTGCCAACGACCGAACTGGCTGATGGCGGAATAATAATTAAAAACAAAACAAAAACAAAACAAAACAAAACAGAAATATAAGTGCAAAAAAAAGGAATGGAAATTAGACTTTTACCAAATACGTAAGCCAATTAACTATCGATAGCACAGCCACAAACTTGGACAACAGACAGAACGAGAAATTTCAGAGAAACAAACTAATTAATGATTTTTCTTCTTTCAATCCGTTTTTTTTTAATTAGGACTTCGTAGGGGGTGAACTAAGCACTGGTGTTAATTAATATGAATACCATGTTAATAATTAATCTAGCCACGTTTAACTATAATTAATCCCATGAAAATGCTGTCTGATTACGTGTTGTTCTTGAAAGCCAAATTATCGGGGATGAAGTGTAGAGTTCACATCACAATAGAAGGTCATATTTCAATGACTGGGTTTTGCGACCGCCAGAAATTATGATCACGTGATTTTTCCTACTTTCTGGGCACATCTTTAAGAGTTAACCCTGTTGGTTCAAATCTGATTAATTCATTGATTTTAACGGCACGTCAACTGCATCTAGATTTATATACCGAGAAGTTAGGGAATCGCGTTCATTGGTGGTTAGTTATTTTATTTTAAGGCATGCTGAATCAAGCCGTTTTTGATATAAACAAAATACGCAGGTTGCTTACCTCTTTGCAGAGGCGCAGCCGGTGTGTTCTCTAGACAGTATTCAGTTTAATAAAAATTGATACTGTAAAATCCTATCAAGGCTGGAAAGAAATAATTTGCACCAATGTTCTTTTTTTTAATCCATTGGATTTGAATTTCCAATTCTGGAACTCTGGTGAGTTTGGAGTACCCCTTATCTCCATTACACTCCAGATCCACTCTGACCCGGAGTGGTACTACCTCTTATGTCCAATCTCTGGGTCAAATAGAAAAATGAGTTACAAATCTGTTAAAAATTGATTTTACATTTCTTTTAAAATTCCCATCAAGCATGAATAGAACAAAACGTCTTCGGCCTAAAATAACCCAGTAAGTGGTGACATGCCGTAAAATCCAACAAACCAAACCAATTGCGAAGAAAAGGGAAATGATGTGGTATCAACATATGGCAGGATCATGAGGCGTTGCAAAGAAACCAAAAAAAAACATCCTATAATGCACAGTGTCGGGAATAAGATGAAGATGAAGACGAAATAGGAAGACGGAAGATGGAATAGGAAGGCGGAAGAAGAGGAGGGAAAATAACAGTCGGTAATGAACAGGCCTGTCCCAAAGTATAGCTCACAATCACTATAGGTGACGCGTGATTGCCAGAGGGTCATCAGTGGTGCCTTTGACAAACACCCCATCCGAGGTTACGATGATGATGATGATGATAATGATGATGATGATAATGATGATGATGATGATATCAACATATGATTATTCTAATTTGGGGAGGCAAATAGAAAATATATTAGACTAGGAAATACGTTTGATTATCGGTAAATTTCCGAGTACTTAAAGCATCGGAAGAAATCGATTTAATTGTAGATAAATCGATGCCGATGTAGAGATCTAGAGCTTATTCAATCTGATCGATTTCAGAAAAGCACGAATATAGTTCGAGGAAACTGATGTCCCAGCGAAAAAGTCTCTAACATTTCTACGTCGATGAGTACTTTTATGACTAAGAGTAAAGCTGGAGGCATCATTTACTTTTCAGATCAAATTAATATTTGGATTTAGGTTTGGTTTGGTTGGTTGGATTTTACGGCATTTTAACCCTTGGGTTATTTTATGCCGAATACATTTTGTTTTAGTCACTTTTGATAAAAAAATTAAAAATTCTCTTTTTTAAACTCAATTTTTTAAACGCATATTTAAAACTCATTTTTCCATTTAACCAATAGATGGGACCTTAACAGGTACTACCACCCTGGGTCAGTGTGGAACTGGAAGTGGAATGGTGAAAAAAACTCTCTAGATATCCAGAACAGGAACTTATCATTCTTATTCTGAAAAATGAAATGAAGACAAGTTTAAATGTATGTATTTACCTAACTATGGACAAAATGTCATATATGGTCAGCATTTTAAAATGGAGTACAGGTGGTTTCCTTCTCCTACACGGGTTTGTTTTATGATGGCTAAATAATCCAATCTGCTCTTCTATTGACCCATTTCCCATTTTTCTTTTATGGACGGACATATTGATCTTGGTATTCAAGCCTGGATACGGGATTTTGTATCTTTCAAGGGGGAATTTCATGTGCTGATTTGGATACTAAGTAAACTTTGACATTTCCTAACATTTCTAAATGGCTTGGGTTAATAGCATAGTAAGATGTTTGGTTATTTCCTAGTTGAGTAACCTGATATTACAGGGTGAACCAGAAAAAAAGAACCCAAATTGTTTATTTATTTTCCCATTAAACTAACCCTAAACCTAACCCTAAACCATAACCCTAAACCTTAACACTAAACCCTAACCTTAACTCACCCTAGTTGAGTAACATAATATTACAGGCGACCCAGAATAAACAGAACCGACAAATTATGTAATAAAACTGTTAATTTTAATTTTAATTTTTTTTAAAGTTTAAGTCCAACAAGGGTTAGAGTTAGTATTCAGAGTTAGAGTTAGGGTTATGGTTAGGGTTAGGGTTAGTTTAATGGGAAAATAAATAAATAATTTGGGTTTTTGTTTTTCTAGGTCACTCTGTAATATCATGTTACTCAACTAGGAAATAACCAGATGTTTCTTAGTTATACATGGTGTTTAGTCTCTTTAGTATTTTATTGAGTGAAGGGTTATCCCTTTAAAAAAATATGGATGGTAATACTGAGAGCGAGTCTGAGAAGAGCATGAAATTTTTATTTTTCTCTCAAAGACTAGGTTTAGTGCCCGGTCAATCTTCACTAAAACTGGAGGTATTTCAAGGGACACTTCTCCAGACAATTTTCTTGATTAACACAACTGCATCTGCAGTTTTATCACTCTCTTGAGACCCGTCGTTAAAAAACGTAGCAGTGATTGGGATATTATTCAATGATATTCTAGAACTTCACATAATAAATAGTAGGGTTATTGTTAATTTCGGAAAGCTTTCTTACGTATATTTATTCAGATAACATGGACCTTCTGATGAACCTAATGCATTAAAGAACATTAATTTAAATGTATTGGAAGCAAAATTAATTAATAAAGCAAAATTAATTAAAATAGACATATGTTAAAATAATATGGAAATATTCTATTAAGCAAGTCTACATAATCATATATAATTATATATAATTATATATTTTAATATAATGCAAATGTCCTTGTTAATATCAATTTAAATGTTCGGTACATAAAGAAAATAATTGATTCCTTAAATAATATTCATGACGAATGAATAAAAGATGTCTTTCTTATGTAGAAATAACTAGCAGGAAATTAAAAATTCAAATGCCCAAAATTTAATAATGAGCACGTATTTCGTAAGAATATGAATGAAATTAGGTTTTAATTCATTTTTAGAGGGAGAGGAGTAGCTAGGTGGTAAAAGTCGTGTGGCCCAAGTGTGAAATAAATTTCATAAAAATATCAATTGTGCACACAAAAATATCTATTGTGGCCAGAAAAAGATTCCGTCAGCACAATTGTGCCCACAGGCACGAGGTTGTGAACTAATGACCTCGCACATTCTTTCAAATGTATCGATTTACTTTGTAGTCGTGAGTTCAATCCCTGGATCGTGTAGAGCATGAAAATTAGAACAACGTTGTTCAGTCAAAGAGACAGCCAAAGAACTTTTTTAAAATAAAGAATTAGCGGATACAAGAATATTATTTCTTGTATCAGTTAATTCTTTATTTAAAAAAATTATTTGGCTATCTATTTGACTGAACAACCTTATTCTAATTTTCATGCATTACACGTAGAAGGAGAAGGAGAGCAATCGTTTCCAGTGCATTCATTGAAAGGGTTTGCTTGAAAATTCCCAGAAGATTACTGAATACAATGCATACCCGACGAAGGTTTAAATAGAATGTGTTTATATCTAGGAAGAATTCTCATCGTATTTTTAACTAACAAGAGAAAAAAACCCTTAGGTTTGAATTCAGAGTTTTCCTTTTCGTAGAGTGGTTGCAATACCAAGCTTAAAAATCTCAGTCTGTCCTTACTATTTACCCATAGCTGAAAGGAAAATAGTTGGGTCCACACCTTTTGTATTAGCGCTATGTAAAATGGAATCAGCCGCGTCTAGGATTTGAACTCGTCCAGTCCTGTCCATTTCCTACGACGCTAAACATTACACCACGCTTTATTCTTTTCTTTTCAATGAATATATTTTTTTAATCTTCTATTTCAATTATGTTATCGATTTTCACGAAGCAAACAATATCTAAATAAATTCAAGTCAGTTTCAATTTTTCTTTTTTTTTTTTTTTAATTGTAAACGTACACAGATCGTTATCGTCTACTTTTCAATTTTGATTTTAATCTTAATTTGCTGTATTTGACTTTTGTCTTTAATGTATTTTCAATTTTTTTTAATTGGCTGTTACATATTTGATTAATTACAGATAATTGAATACATTTTAAATAAATTTAAAGACATACAGTTTTAAAAATAATTTGTATTAAAATGTTTACTAAATCAAACTGCATTAAAATAAATTATTCATTTATTGCTTTCAATGAAAATAAATTGTTTCATCAGCAAATTATTACTAACTTTATATTTAGTTTAAAGCTGTATTTATCAAGATAGAAATGAAGAATGAATGGAACGTTGACACTACTTATATATATATATATATATATATATATATATATATATATATTACATTACATTACATTGGCATTTCAGTCTCGGAAGATTATGATAAAGTTTTTATGTGCCCCTGAAGTTACAGCGCCTCCTGTGACTGTGAAGTCCGATGTTTGAAAAAACATTCTCGACCACAGATTTTGCATTTGAAGGCTGTCCCTGAAGATGTTGATGTGCCGATGCTTTGTTGCCGGTGCTTCTTCCGGACCTCTTAGCTTCATGGATCATTAACACAGCAGTCCTAGAGAGAGCTCAACTCCCCAGCTTATACTCTCTACTGAGACAACGTTGTCTCGATGGTTGGGTCATGTACGTCGGATGGATGATGGACGAATCCCGAAAGACATCCTCTATAGAGAGCTTACGTCTGGTAAAAAACAGATTGGTCGCCCGCAGCTGCGATTCAAGGATGTCTGCAAGAATGATATTAGGTGCTTTGGCATTGCCCCTACCAGCTGGGAAAATTTGGCCCAGAACCGCCCTCGGTGGCGGCAGAATCTCCGTACAGGACTATTCATGTCAGAAGTCACCCTGACACAACACCATATATATATTTAAAAAGAGAGAGAGAGAGAGAGAGAGAGAGAGAGAGAGAGAGAGAGAGAGAGAGAGAGAGAGAGAGAGATGTAGGAATGAAATTCTGTGGAGTAGCCCATTGTCAGTATCAGCTGAACAGCGAGGGAGTCTAACCTGAGCTAATGCTGTACATATTATCAGACACTCGTGTTACCGCACAGATCTAAGCTGAGCTACCCATGCGCTGAGTTGATGAGTGCCTGGTGGAAAGCGAAAAAAAAAGCTAAGTATGTAAATTTTTCTATTGACGGTTTTTATTTATTTATTCATTTTTTATTTTTGAATTTTGACATGGCTACACACTGGCAACATACTTGCAACACTTGCAACATACTTGCAACATTTGACCGGATGACAGCCGATATTAGGAATATTTGTTCTACACAAACTTTAAAAAAAAAGAGAAATAAGAAATTACAGTTATTCGCCCATTTCATTCATAAAGGAGGAGAAGAAGAAAGAGAAAAAAAAGGAGAGGAAAAGAAAATAAGAAGAGAAATTGTAACCACACAAATAAAAACATAAGCACGTCATTTCTGAAAATAAACTCTGATGATGAAGCTCATGCTTCGAAATCGATAAGATAAAAATAACATCTTTTTATTTTTATTTTTCATACGCATTGTACTGGCCTTCAAAAATATTAATATATCATTATATAAATAGATTTTTTAAGAATGTAGAACTGATTACAAATGTTGTTTCCTTTCATAAACTCACTTGAATAGATTAATATAAAATGCAAACCTTTTGAAAAGTAAGGATCTTTTTTCTATTGCTCAAAAACGTTATTGTGTTATCATTTGTTTTTTTTTAGTAGATCTCAGTTATCAGGTGTATTCGTTGAATCTAATTTTTACAAATTGATATTTTTCTATTGTAAGACGATAGAAGTTGGTCTTTTTCAATTATTTGTAGATGTTTTACTGTCGACTACTGGAATCTAATCAATATTCATGTAGATTATCTTTCTCTCTCCAAACTTATCTCCGTCCAACAATTTCTTTAATTTACTGTCCTAGTTTTCAAGTTGACTGAACTTTTTCATTTCATTTCTATCTACGTATTTCTTATTATATATATATATATATATATATATGTGTGTGTGTGTGTGTGTGTGTGTGTTGTTTTTAATTTAAGAATGAATATTTGATAACGGACACCGTTCCTAATCATATTACCTCATAGACATTCATAGTTTTCACGAACATTGAGTGAAAATTTCCCAGTAACTATCCGATGAAGTGTATACAGAGGGAAGCATCTTAACATATAAAAACTACAACAAATTATCACGGTTTATTTTTTGCCACACACGCACACACACACACACACAAACACACACACACACACACACACATATATATTGATTAATATCTGGCAATGTTAATTCTTATCTATCAATCTATATATCTATAGTAATGCTTATCTCTCCCCTTTATCTCTCTGTATATATATATATATATATATATATATAATATATATATATATATATATATGTGTGTGTGTGTGTGTGTGTGTGTGTGTGTGTGTTCTTGTTTATCGGTGTTCATATTTTTCTATCTAGCTATCTCTTATCTATCTATGCTTATCTCTCTTTCTTTCTCTCTCTCTCCCTCTCTTTTCTCTCTCTCACTCACTCTCTCTCTCTCTCTATATATATATAATATATATATATATATAGGTATCTCATATCTATTATATATTTACTTGTTACTTCAAGCTTTTTACGTCTCTAACTCTCCCTTACACTCACACACTCAATATAAATAAATATATACATATATAAAAATATGTGTGTATGTGTGTGTGTGTGTGTATTGAACATTTGATGTGTTGTTTACAGGCGATTCAATAGTGAATATAAGTCTAATAGTTCTTTAATTGCCTTCATCATTAACTCCAAAATGTTTTGAAACAATATCCAATTCACTGCCAGTGCTAGAATACATACATCAGGGACACATTTCTCCGTATATCTCGTTGGCAGATCTGAATAACTACTCCGTTCATCAACCTTTACCAATGGGGGATGTAGAAACACCGACTGCACCTCTGCAGAGGGGTAAGACTCCCCAACAGAATGGGGGCCCCCTGTTGGCCGATGGTGGAAACTCGGATGCATGAAATTGGGTTTCTGGTGGCAGAGCAATCCATAACACGCAACACTCCACTTCGACTAGACGCACTGTCCTATCAATCGGCTGGTTAGCCAAGGCATTGTTCTTATGGCAAATCCTCGATTCTTTTTTATCATATATACCAACCCCTCCACACGAGCAGGATGTGACACAAGGTCAATTTCTTAAGCGGAGTTCAACAGGTATGAATTCAGAGTTTTCCTTCTCCTAAACTGGTTGCCTAACCAAGGTTAAAGAGCACAGTCTGCCCTACTATTTATCCATAGCTGGAGGCAGAGTAGGATTCATATATTTCCCAAGGGTATTAGCGCTAAGTGAAATACAATTACCACATCCAGGATTTGAACTCGGGACGACGAGTCCATTTCCAATGACTTTAACCATTACACCACGCGCTTCCATTTTTAAAAATCGTATATGTACTAGAAGACGGTGTCTGAGCGTATTGGTGCCCTGGCTATGAGGCTAAACTGCATCTAATAGTGAGTTTCAAATTCTGGAACTCTGTGAACTGTGGAGTGCTCTTTCATTCACACTAATCTTAGGTCCATTCTGACCCTGAGTGGTAGTACCTGTTAGGGTCTCATCTTTGGATTAAATTGATCAAAATCTGAATTTTTTAAAAATGCGTTGAAAAAGAATAGAAAATTAATATTCGACAAGTATGAATAAAACAAAAACGTCTTCGGCATAAAATAACCCAAGAGTTGACATGCCGTAACATCCATCTAAGCAATCAACCAACCATTGAGTTTTCCAAAATTACAATTCGATTCATTGCCAGAGTTTAATAAGACCCTGGACAAAGAGATTTCTCGCGAGATGTCTCATCAGACGTTCCATGACAAATAAATTTCCTGTGGGACATCTTGTCAGACGGTCCCAAGTGACTAACAAACCCGGCGCTGAATCCGGAGGAAATAAAAACCAAAGATTTAGCTTGGAAATCATCACGGAAAATGAACAGATAAACTAAAAAGTAAAGAAATATGCTACAACAATTCAAAAGGGAGAAATGATAAAACGAAAAATAAAATCGAGAAACGGATATTAAAATTAAATAGAAATTAAAATATTCACAATTTAATTGACAATTGGGGTAATTATTTACAATATTGAAATTTGTAACTCAATAGAAATATTTCTTTGGCGTAAGTAACTACTTGAGAAGTGTAATATTTACGACAAACTGTCTTTTAATGCCTAAAGCAATATACACAGCGTTTCAAATTATTAACGAGGTGACATTTTTTCATTTTTTTCATGTACCAAAAATAACGATTGGAATTTAACGAAATTTTCACAGTATAATGGAAATGGGTGTATGCGCAGGCTGTATGAAAACTGTATTGTTCTGAGCAACAGGAAACAAATAGTCGCCATTTGCAATATCAACACGATATAGAAGTGTCCCAGACATTAATCAAGTGTCGTTATACTCGTGCAATCATGGGTCGCAAATGTGACTTGACCCCTTCTGCAAAAGATATTATACCACCTGAACTTTCCAAAAGCAAGTCTACATTAGAAATATCCAAATTGATTGGAAGTTATCACCAAACTGTGAAAAGATTTGTTGCATCTCCTGCAAAGGTACGTAAGAGGGCCGATAAGGGTCACTCGAGGGTTGTTTCTCGACGTTCTTTGTCACGAATGAAACGTGAAGATGTAAATAACCCATGCCTGACGAGTGGAGCACTTTTCAGAAGCATTGGAGAAGCAGCAGTGCCGAGAAGTACTCGCTGTCGTCTTCTGAAAAAGGTCGGGGCATCAGTGAGACCAGTGACAAAGCCTCGATTGACAAAAATACACATGGAAATACGTTTGAAATGGGCAAAGGAGAACATGAAGGCCGATTTCTCAAAAGTACTGTTCACAGATGAAACTCCCGCAACACTTGATGGCCCTGATGGCGGGAGCAAAGGTTGGGTCGTAAATCGACGAGATCCTCATCACCGCTTTAGACGCCAACAAGGAGGATGTATTATGATGTGGGCCGTTATTATGGGAGGTATCATGGTTGGCCCGTGGAGAGTGGTACGGTACGAAAATTACCGTAGATGCTTATATAGCCTTTCTCAAAGGGGAGGTAACTCTCAATTATTTATTACATATTGTATGGATAATTTTATAATTTCATGTTTTATAACTCCTCTGCTATACATCATTGTGAACTATTTTACTTATTACGGTCAACTCCACTCAAAGTAACGGTTCCCGCTTAATCACCGAAGTTAAACAGCTATGACACTGATTAATACATAATTGGATGACCACTTAAGCAATAGCAGGTACTGTAAACAATCTGAGTCTTTTTTTTATCAAAATGATGTCAATCGACATTAAATGACAAACAAAGAGTTAATATGCTGTAAAACGAAACAACCAAGTTCTTTCTATGCAAGAACTTTTCTTATTCGCAGTCCTTCATCATATATATATATATATATATATATATATATATATATATATATGCAGGGTTAGAGCATATCAATATATATATATATATATATATATATATATATATATATATATAATATATATATATATATATATAAAGTTCACTTCAGTCATTTTTCAGTCTATTAATGTATATTTACAATATAATCGCTGCAATCTAGAATCAGTTACCTATGCTGTTTCACATTTATGCAATTATATATATATATATATATATATATATATATATATATATATATATGTGTGTGTGTGTGTGTGTGTGTGTGTGTTGTAAAGTTCAGTTCAGTCATTTTTCACTCTATTAATATATATTTACAATATAATCGCTGCAATCTAGAATCAGTTACCTATGTTGTTTCCCATTTATGTAATTAATATATATATATATATATATATATATATATATATATATATATATATATATATATATATATATATATGTCTTTTATATTGTTGAAACAACCGATAATGTTCGGCATTATATGTCAAAATAATTTAAAGAAATCAAAGGCAGATGATAAGATCTAAAGCAATTGAGTTTGACATACACAAAGAACAAAATAGTAAATGATAGATAAATGCTTGTTACACAAATCATTTTCAACGTAATTTTTAGAGTTTCAGTTTGATTTGACGTTTTTATTTCCCTCTCTGTTATTTTGGAATATGTAAAGAAAAATCACCGCCGAATTTTATTCAGGTGGAGGAATAGCAGCATTTCCGGTAATTTCGGAAGAATTATTATTTTGGATAAACATTTTGAATATTGGACGTTCAGTTTGTTATGATCAAAAACGAGAAATACAACATCTAATCAAATGGAATAAAAGAACCTTTGTTCGAATTTTGATATCTTTAATTTGATTGGTTGGTTGGCTGTTTGGTTGGATTTTACGACATGTCAACCTTTCGGTTATTTGGTGCCGTTTATTTTTATTTTATTCGTTCTTGGGGGTATTTAGTTTGAAAATAAATCATTTTTGATCTATTTAGTCTATCGGTAGGCCTTTATAGAATATAGAACATTCAGTTCCAAAACCGAATATTTAATCTAAACAAATCGAAAAAAAGTACCTTTGTCCAAATTTTGGTATCTTTATATTAATTGGTAAGTTATATGTTGCATTTTACATGTCAAGCCAGCCATATCGTTTTAGGCTTTAGAATACACTGACTACACCTATGTAGACGGATAAGAACCCTTCTTCAATGAGGCTAAGTGTTGGCCGTAGGTAGATATCCGTAATGCTTAAGGACGGATTATTTCAAGGATATTAGTCCAAAAGTAAACGTCATAGCGAGACTGGGTTCGATCTCGTTAACTGGGAATTCGCAGTACAGCACGTTACCTACTATACCACAGGAAGCACCCTTCAGAAACTGTGAATTATTTTGGAACTCACAATTCTTCCAGGTCTTACTTGTATCAGTGCTACTGTACGGCTGCACCACCTGGACCCTAACGAAGCGACTGGAGTATAAACTAGACGATAGTTGCACAAAAATGCTGCGTGCAGTCTTAAATAAGACGTGAAATCAACACCCCACAAGAAAACAGCTGTACGGCCACCTTGCCATATCACACAAACCATCCGTGTAAGACAAACGAGTCATGCCGGACACTGCTGGAGAAAGCAAGGAGGAACTCATAAGTGACGTTCTTCTGTGGAATCCATCACATGGGCACGCCAGCGTGAGCCGACCGGCAAAGACATACATTGACCAGTTCTGTGCGGATACTGGATGCCGAGCAGATGACCTCCTAAGAGCAATGAATGATAGGGAAGGTTGGTGAGAGATTGTCATGGATATCCGTGTACCGGCACGACATGATGATGATTATATTCAGACTTATTTATCAGTAACTTAATTTTGTCTTACCTTTCAAATCTTTAAATTCCATGAAAAATGCTGACATTTCATATCTTTCCCAAGAGTATTACTTCGAAAGTTTAATAGCGATACTGGAGTAGTTTGAACTCGCTACTACAATATCCCAGTTCAGCACGTTAACCACTGACTCACGGAGACTTCCCCTGGGACACCTTTAGGGTAACTTTGTCAACTATATTTTATAACAATTTCAAATAGGCTCGTCGTCCCTTTGTAAAAATGTTATAGAGCTAGTCTCTGTTGAGTTTGAACTTCACTAGGCGCACAACAATTGCAGCCTTGTGTTTGAATAAATTATCATGTTTGCTTGTAAGAGGCAAAATATTGTCATTCGAAAATCTGTATTTATATTCAACTAAATATTACTACAAACGTTAATCGCCTGCTTCTTGCTTTTTTCAGCTTAATGCCTTTTTCCTTCATTGGATCTAATGACTTTCTTCGTACGCAGTTTAGGCACATTATGCAGACTATGCAGATGATCTAGAGCTTCTCGCAAATATACCTGAACGATGCTGCCGTAACTTTGAGTAAGTAGTTGAAATGCAATAGTTCAGAAAACCATATGAATTTTTATTAAAATACTGAATTCGGCTTTATATAATCCCAAAAGTCTTGACATGCCTTAAAAGTAAAAATAAAAAATAAATAAAAACAAAAAAAAAAAAAAACAACAAACAAACTAACTTCAGAAACGAAATGAAAAACCTTATTAAGCTTTTAATGACTTTTTCTAGATTGATTTTGCGACAAAGCACTGGGATATCAGGTTCTAAAGTAAAGACATGCAATATATTTATCTTACAAAAACAAATGTGGAAAGCCTGAATTGATAGCTTTGATAGCTGCATGTAACCGTAAGGTCAATGGTTTTAGCTTTGCTTTGGTGACGAATGAAACTGGACTAATCGACTCGCCTAAGCAAATATATGTTCTTGTCAGAATTCTGTTGAAGCGTTTTTTTCCCATAATGATTAGTTCAAACTAATTTTTTCAGTACCGAGTATACGTTTATTATTCGACCGTGGCACCAACATAAGACCTAGTTGGTTTTTGTGGTTGTTTTTTTCAACACTGGAAGATCATTAGTTAAACTCTGGAGCTAAACCCTGAGAAACGATATATATATATATATATATATAATATATATATATATATAATATATATATATAGATATAGAGAGAGAGAGAGAGAGAGAGAGAGAGGGGGAAAAGAGAGAGGGAAATATAGATAGATAGATAAATAGATAGATAGGCAGACAGAAACACAGATTGATAGATACACATATATAGAAAGAGAGAGAGAGAGAGAGAGAGAGAGAGAGAGAGAGAGAGAGGAGAAGAGGAGAAAGGATATATATATATAGAGAGAGAGAGAGAAAGAGAGAAGAGGGGAAGAGAGAGGGAAAGAGAGATATATAGGGGAACTACTAAAAGTTAAAAACACACGAGAAGAACTAGCACCAGTTGCGTCTCCTATCCACAGAACAGTGAGGCTTTGTGTACCCAGAATTCCATGACGCATAGCACACGAAAATATACACAACATCTGACAAGAAATACCTGAAGAAGGTCAGCGGGCCCATCGGCCAAAACGTTGTTCAGATAACAATAAAGATGAGGACAATAGTCCGAATAATCCAAATAATACTGATTAACTAGTTGTTCTTAAGTCTTTAAACTGGCCCTATGTTAATCTTTTGAAAGGGCTCTAAACAACGGATATCGCCAGCAGAAAGGTAACCGCAACGCACCAGATGAACGGGCTACTACTAAACATCGTTGTACATAATTCAAGACAATCTTTGGTACAATAATTCGACGCCAAACAATTGAAATCAAAGAGTCTGGGATATGAAATTGTTTAGCATGAACTAACCCGGCCAAGAAACCGATATGACTGATTTCGAACCGGGGCAAAGGCCTCTTCCCTCCAGCAGTTTCCCTAATATTCTTATTACCGAATCTATGTTACAGCGTTCGTTCTGCGTTTGACAATAATTGATTACGACAGCAGAGACTCTAAGACGTAGGAATAATAGGGTTGGATTTTGTGGACGGGTCAACTGTTATGGATGGACTTAACGGGTCCGGGTTGGTCAGTTTGAATCGGAAACAATCAATAATGGCCTCCGTCGTTAATCGAAGATCGAATTGGTAAGAGTGAAACAAGGTTTCACATATTAGCACGATCAATCCGAACATAAATGAATATTCACTTGGCCGAATATTTTCAACAACACTGTAATGAACCAGGCAGTCTGGACAAACTAATAATTACACGTATATCAGCGCTTCTATCGATCGATCAAATCAGTTAATCAATAGATGAAATCGATTACTCGTCTCTGCTTGAATTTGAATGATAATGCCTACCGTGAATCACTAATCTTTATGGTTTTTTTTCTGTTTGAAAGTCTGTCGAAGAAAAAAAAAAGAACAAGACTCTTGTTTGCATAATTATGCAGAGAAACTATTAAAAAGCTAAAAAAGAAAACACACACACACACACACACACACATATATATATATATATATTATATA
>CM042138.1:77177984-77180484 GCA_023376005.1 Doryteuthis pealeii | reverse complement strand
TCTTAGTGATATGTTAAATGCATTAATAACATGGGCAGTTTTGCGGCAAATCTAACTCAGCTAGACTTTAATAGAGACATTGTTTATAAATAAGATGCTAATTTAGATTAAATAATTACTATTTCAGAATCGTTGAGAACATGACTTAAATAACTAAGGAAATCGTGACGACAGTGGTGACGTAGTTTCGATCACAGGTAGACAGATAATTATTATAATAGAATATGAATCCTTGAAACTATATCAATGTGTGCAAACTATTTGTATTGAGAATGTTTTTCTTTAAATTGTATAATTGTATAGAAAGAATTAATATCATATAACCATATAATTCTGTTTATTCGATAACATTTGCTTAAAATCAAATAACTGCGTACAAATTATTCGCATTAAGAATTGTTGCTTAAAGCTATAATTGATTACAATTTATCAACGATATATAAATACTCGTGTTCCTTAAAAGAACGACTGTATCATCTGGCAACACCCTCTGATTAAAAATGCGATCGTCCAAATAAAAAAATGTAAATCCTGATTATCTGGTGTTGCCTTATCAGCCGAATTCTTGCTTCTTATGAGTGAGGTCACCTCAGCTAAATAATAGACCATTCCGTTTATATATGTAGAAAGAAAGAAAGAGTGGGGAAATATAGAGAGTGCGGGGAGATTGCGCGGAAGTGATGACGCTAATCTGTTTCAATTGAACATAATAAAAAGATGAAAAGAAGATCAAATGATTTTGATAATATACTAGAAATATAAGTATTTACCCAACCCCTCCGCTACAAGCAAGATGCGACACAAGGTCTATTTTAAAAGGAGTTCTCATTCTTCTAGACTGATTGTCATTCCATAGAGTCCTATCTGACCAACAATTAATCAATATAAGGAACTATAGTTGCATTCATGCGTTTCTCTGTGAAATGTAAACAGCCTGGTCAAGGATTTGAACTCGGGTCGCCGTCTTCATTTTCTACGAATATAACCATTACTCAAATCGCCTACCGATATATGGGGTCTTAAAAATGTATATTGTAATAATACTTTTCGTTCTCCACCTATTCACGTTAATGCATGCGTCATCATATGATCTTTACCTTCCATTTTTGCACATGCATTGATCACGTCATTGGCTTTCGTAAACACACGGTTAATAACATCATATTCACATATTCACTATACACTTAACATCTTTCATTTTGTCCCTCACATAATCATTACTTAACAGTGTCCTGAAGATGGTACAATATACCGAAATGCTTAAGTACTGACACATAAAATTGTTTCCCCTAATCATAACATCCTGTGTTTGTTATATTTTTAAAATATTTTCTTCTCATATTATAATAAGTATGAAGTGTTTGCCCGTTTAGATTGATTGTAAAGACACTTTTTAGCACTGTAAAAAACGTCGTCGGGTGGCCTAACATCGATATCAGCCAATCAGCGAGGGAGTCTATCCCCTTTTCACTAGCGCTAAATCAAGGAGATTGTCTTTGCACCTAATAAAAGGGAAAGAGAACGTTAAAGAATAACAAACGAAAAAACTTGCGATCATTCATTTATCATCAATCTGCATTTAAACAGGGATATCACTAGCTTCCCACGTATACAAAACTATCAAGCACCTTTACATCAGTAAGTAAAGTAAGTAAAGTCGTCGTGTGCCTAAAGTCGGTATCAGCCAGACACTGGGCGTCTATCCCTGCTTTCACTTGCACAAGACCAAGGAGACTCTTTCTGGCGTCTGATGCGGAACACACCTCCTACCATCAGCTCCCTTACTTTACCGCACGGATGCCTGTGCTACCCATATGCTGAGTGGTGAGGTCCGATATGAAACGAGGAACCTTTGGTTCTAGTCGAACGCTCTACCGACTGAACTAACCCGGCCTTTTAAGCACTGTAAGTAAGTTCGTTGGGTTGGCCTTAAGTCAGTATCACTCAGAAGCGAGGGAGTCTATCCCCTTTTCATTAGGGCTAGACCAAGGAGTTGTTTGGCGTCTGGCCGGGGTGGAGCGCCACACCTACCATCAGCTCCTTACTTACCGCTCAGATCCTTGTCCTACTTATACGCTGAGTTGGCGAGGTCGGTATAGAACCAGGAACCTTGCGATTCCTAGGTAAGTGCTCTACCGACTAAGCTAAACCAGCCTCTTTGTGAAAAATCAACTGTTAATGGTTTGGTGTGGTGGTCGCAGTGTTTTGCGCGGGAAGTACGAAAAAGACAGAGGAAATTGAACAGGGGAAACAATGAGATAGCGCGAGAACAGAAATCTTAGTTATAAACAAAAGAGTGTAACAAAAGACTTCACTGGACAAAACGCGAATCTTGAACAAAGAGACAGGATTTCCGGTCAAGGAACAAAAGGATGTGTGGGCGGCTTCGTCAATACTTAAGCCGGTCATCAGGTTTAGCCCAGAAAGGCAGGACCACCAGAGAGACGGCGAGCAGAGCGGGACTGCTGGTGAACCGCTGACACGCAGATCGATCGCTGCC
>CM042138.1:77157752-77177884 GCA_023376005.1 Doryteuthis pealeii | reverse complement strand
CCCCCTTGGAAATGAATGAATTCGCACCACAAGGGACAGAGGAACCCCTGGTCGGTAACCCCTGAATCTAGCATCTGACCTCTGCAGTACTAATTTTTCTTTGATGATCACATTAACTAGAGAGAATATAGAGAGAGAGGGGGGGGTAGAGAAAATGTAGATAAAGAGAGAGGGGTGAAAATTTTAAGGTTATTTTTTACGATACTGACGCTAACTTCGTTCACAGGGGCAAAATTAAGGAAAAATTGAGTGTAGAATGTGGTGATTAAACCAGCATTTTAAAGATAAGAGGACCATTGCTGTCTTGGACTCTAAGCATTAAAAATTCTGACCTTTACGTTGTCTAAAACGGCGACTATACTGGCACATATTATGAAAATGTAAAACTATTTCAAAACAAAACAAAGGTCACGTTCGGGTGGTTTTGCTAGCTAAGTTCTCTTGCACTGGGAGCTCCATACTTTTGGCCCCGTGAGTAAACTAACCTAACCTTAAAGCTTAGTAAATGCAGCTATTCAATTTATCAGAAAAATGTCCGGTTACAAGGACCAAAATCAGTAGTAGAGAATTAACAGGTGGAAACCGAATTTCTAACACAAGCGAATTGCCCGTGAGACAAAGCTTGTTAAACAAGCGCCATTTGTAGCTACATGCGTGCGCTACGGCATGCGCCCACTGTCGTTTTCTTCCTGAATGAGTCGTTCTTAAGTCCACTTGAAGTCATCTCTACTTTCCCTTTCGATACGTAACGCACGTGCCCTTTTACCTGGTAATATTCTTACTATCTTTGTTTTACATATGACTTATTCTTTACTTTCTTATATATAATTTTTTTTGTTTATATTTTAATTTCATTTTTTCTATTTTTATTTCTTTATGTTTTTACTTGAAGAGAAATAACTAAAATGGAGCGAGGTGAATCTTCGTAAAAAGAAGTGACAGGGTCTAAAATCAGCAGAGTTCCTTACCCTAAGTGCTGCGATTCATTGCAACCAACAGCAAAAACCGCGCTGAACATACAATACTGGGTTGTGCAGTGTTGCGTGCACATAATAGCAATGCGTTTCGAATGTCTGTCGGAAAATCTGTCATATCATTTGCACATGCTTTCGAAATGTCTTACTTTAGAGAGAGATAGATAGATAGATAGACAGAGAGAAAGATATTGATGATTGGGATTAATTTGGTATTGCAATCACTATGAAATTCGGTGTGTTTGCTTTAACACTAAATACGTCACATCATATCCTTATACAGGTGAAATAATAACATTTCTTTGTCTCCCCCCACATACTCTATTTATCTTTCTTCTCGTTGTGGGTTCTTTATCGTATTAAATATTATATATATATTATTATATATATATATATATAATTATTATATATTATATATATATTATATATTAGTATATATGCGATTTTACCTGGGCGTATTTTTTTATTCTCTTTTTCAAGTTGCTGTTCCATCACTTCCATATTGGTACATTAGCAGATGCATTGATCTGCATATATATATATATAATATTTAATGATTTGAAGGCAATTACAATGCGTATAAAAAGTAAAAACAAAAGATGTTATTTTTGTCTTATCGATTTCAAAGTATACAACTTTTTCTTCCGAGATGAATGTATCAGAATGTACGTCTTAAGTTTTTTTTTGTATGGTTATATCATTTTTCTTCTCTTTTTTCTCTTCTTTTTTTCTTTCCCACCTTTCTTTTTCTTTATGTTATGAATGAAATGGCGAATAACTGTAATTTTTTTTTTGAATATCTGTTGAGAACAAATGTTGAACCTGCTTGTATATATATCCAATATTGTCTGTTTTATCTTCGGTATATTAAATTATATATATATATATATATATATTATAATAGTATATATATATATATATATATATCCTTTAGACTAAGACTAAAATAACCACAATCCACTATAAATTCTCAAATCCCCACATAGTACAATAAGCACTTCATTTTAACACCCATCACACAACCTTACACAGTTTACTACCTCAAATGCATTTTAATAGAACACGCTTTCCAACCACTTACTAGAAAAACAATCAGAAACTAAAGGATTCTAAAATTACAAAACACACGTGCAGGGATTGAAACGCAGACATAGAAATTCTCCGTTTATTATAAATATTTTCAGACGCTGCGCTATCGATAAACAACAGTGAACAAAAAGCCGTTAAATCAGGAATAACAACATTTGATAAAGGTATCAAACGAACCGAAAATTTATAACAAAAATAATAATAATAAGATATAAGTGAATCCAATACTCCATAATATCGAGTTCAATTCATTTACATATTTTTAAATGCTTCGTAATAACGGCCACTTTTTTTTTAAATTTTAATATAATATATATATATATATATATAATATATATATATATAGAGAGAGGAGAGAGAGAGAGAAAGAAGAGAGAGAGAGGGGGAGATCAGGGCAGATTGACAGGAGTGAGAGGACACATGCTACATACATCCACACATCGTATACATATGTTTTTGGCCTATTCGTATTTTTTCTTTCCCTTTTTTGCACATTACTGTTTCACTCATTACTTTTATTGGTACATTACGATATACAATTGTCTCCTGCATATATATATATATATATATATATTATATATATTATATATATAATGTAAGTGTGTCTGTGTATCTATCGTTTCACAATATATATAATATATATATATATATATATATTGAAAATGATAGATACAACAGTCGCACTTACAGAATACACACATACAGACATGTAAGTTTTAGACACATGCATGCACAGACACACAATGCAAACACACACACACACACACACTCACAACTCACACTTATTTTCTTCATAAACAAAATATGTGGGCGTTTATATAAAGTAAGAGTAAGAAATTAACAATCGATTAAAATGCGGTTTGATTAATCAAAAGTGTTTAAAATACTAAGACCAGTAGATCAAGTAATTAAGTTTATACCTCTACTATTGTTTAATGGAGATTCGCTTCCGGTTTTTGTCTGTAACAAACGTTACGTCACTGATTACGTCACATTACCTAAATTGTCATAACTAGAATAAATACACTCAAAATTGAACATGCAATATTTTGACAGTCTCATTGTTTTTTAAAATCTATCAATATGGAGATTCGCTTCCGGTTTTGTCTGTAACAAAAATTACGTCACGGATTTCGTCGCATTACTAATATTGTCATAACATAGAATAAATACACTGCAAAATTTGAACATGTCAACATTGACAGTCCTCAATTGTTTTTAAAATCTATTAATAATGGAGATCGCTTCCGGTTTTTGTCTGTAACAAAAATTACGGTCATTGGATTACGTCGCATATTACCTAAAATTGTCATAAATAGAATATAATACACTCATTTGAACATGCAACATTTTGACAGTCTTCTCATTGTTTTCTAAAATCTTTATAATTGAGATTCGCTTTCCGGTTTTTGTCTGTAACAAAAATTACGTCACTGATTACGTACATTACCTAAAATTGTCAACATAGAAATAAATACACTCAAAATTTGAACATGCAACATTAGACAGTCTTTATTGGGTTTTTTTAAAACAAGTTTTAATAAATACATGACTGGTATTATATATTATATAGTTTGTTTTATTTAATACATATTTAAAGTTTACATTCAAATTGTTTTATTTTTAATCCTGTAATGAATTTGATGATTTTACTTTCTCAGGGTACAAACTCGCTGACATTGAATTTTTTAATCCCACCCTCAGGCAATATGTTTCAAAAATCTATTTTACATCGCCCGGAGGGTGTTTTAATTTTTGTACTAGTAAAGTTTAATGTTTCAGTAGAATGGAAGACACTATCATAGGGTTTGGAACTTTATTTATTAGGTCTTATCCAATGATTTATAGAAAATCTATAGAATAAAGACATATAAGACTTATATTTATTACTATAGCTCTGATGTTTGAGATGAAGCTGACGATTAGTATTATCTGCGTTATTCGGACTATTGTCCTCATCTTCATTGTTATCTGTACAACGTTTCGGCCGATACGCCCTCCGCCTTCTTCGGGTATTCTTGTCAAACTCGGGAACCTTCTCGAACTCGGTAACCTTCTTTTCAGGCTCGGGAACTTTCTTTGTCGTACTCAGAATCTTCCTGTCGTAATCGGGAGCCATTACGGAACCCTAAACCCAACCCTTTATTTCTGTCCATGGGGGTATCCTGTTTCTCATTCCGCTAACCATAGCTGGGGTCCAATTGGGACTCATGGCTCGTGGATAAGGTAGTTAGGTTAGACACTTCTAAGTGACAGTTATCTCTAGATTGCAGGTTCAATCCTGGGCAGCTGTAACATAGAATAATTAACAACAGCTTAACGCCCCTACCCAGCTATAGTTATATTTGTTATATCTTCCTCAGAATTTGCTTATTCTTTAATATAGTTTGGGGAAAAAATGATCTGATACATTTGTAGTAAATGACGTGTTAGCCTGTGTCATCGTCGTGGGTTCGAACCCATCTGGCTATTACGTTCACTTTCAGATAAATACTCATAGGAATAAATTAAAAATCCCTTATCTTCCCAGCTATTGGTAATTCGTACCACTACTAAATATCGCCGTCCACACAAGCAGTTAATCAACAAGATTATTTTGCCTCCACCCTTTATCTTTCCTCTGCGTTTCTTGGAAAAATACAATTCATTTAAATAAGGGACCATTTCCCTGCTCAACTCTATATAGAAATCAGAATGCAAAAGAGCAGTATGAGAGGCCACAGGAAGAAATTTCCTCTTCACTAATAGCTATGAACTTAGAAATAAAGTTCTGAACCTTAAGTATCTTTTGTCTTTGTCCTTCTTTTCTCTTCCTTAATTCCTTTTCAGGTCAACCTCATATCAATCTAAACACTCACTCACACACTGACACAGCTCAGGGGTTAGGGTTAGGGTTAGAGTTTATTTTTTTTTTTTTTTAAATCTAAAAATCGTCTCTTAAAACACCGGATATTAACGGTGTAAATGAAAACATGTCCTTATTTAATCGAGATCAAAAAGGGGTGCCTAAAGGTCATATGGTCCAAATAAAGTAATCTAGTTTTTTAAGGAATACTTTATGAAGTCAGAATGTCCGGCTATTACATGTTTGTCTACTTTAAGCTGCTCACAACAGCTCTCCAACACGTTATACTATTTGAAGTCGCCATTAATCTAACCATTATAACCGAAGACGTGCCATCTATACATCTCTTTTGCATTCTGATTTCTATATAGAGTTGAGCAGGGCAAATGGATACAGCGAGACGAGTTCAAATCCTGGACGAGACTGTTGACATTTCCATAGCGTTAATACTCTTGAGAAAGGTATGAATCCAACTATCCCCAGCTATGAGTAATAGTAGGGCAGACTAGGTTCTTTAAGCCTGGTTGGCAACTAGTCTAGGGGAACGAATTCAAACCTGATAAATTCCGCTTAATAAATTGACCTTGTATCACATCCTGAACGTACGGAGGGGTAGGTAAATGTATATATTGTACTTTTCCAAAAACCGTTACATTTGCATACTACACTTCATTAAAAATAATAGGATATGAATACTAAATATGTAACAAAAAATGGAAGAAAAATGTTAAAGACAAAATATTGAATACGAAAAACTTTGACTTTTCCGCAAGCTAAATCATGTGATATCTTAACTACTAAGGATTATGATCACGTTGAAAGCGACGGTTCTCACTAGATCCCGGAAGTTAAGCAATGTGAGCTTGTTCAATACTCAGATGGATGACCATTTGGGCAACACGGTACTGTAAAAAAAAAAAAAAACGAACATCAAAATGACTTGATCGGCTTTAACTGACCCGAAAGGTGTTGCTATGCATAAAAGTCAACTAAACATAACCACTAAAACAATGCCGAAAAATTTTTAGAGTAAAACAGAAAAAGGAAAAAGCTTCAAAATCAATCAACCAAATTGTATATTCGCCTTCTGAAGGACAAAAGCTTTTCTTATTGGTGGGAAATAGCTTGATTTACTAGAAAGGTCTTTGTAACGATTGACGATAAATCTTTCAAAATGTCTTCATTAATCTATTTAAGTCAAATAAAATCTATCGAGGAAATTAAAGGAAGTGAGATCTATTTAAAGAATAACCTTCTATTCAAAGCACAAAAACCCCTACTCTATATATAACGGCCCTGGTGTATAAATGAATGTTATTATATATATATAATATATATATATATATATATATATATATATAATACTGTGTGTGTGTGGTTGTGTGTGTGTTTGCACGCATGCGGGGGGTGCATCTGTGGTAAATGGAATTAAATCTCGGTATGTAAATAAATATAAAACAAACAGGTATTCATAAACTATAATAAATCATCTTTGTTTTTGTTTTCCATATTCTATACATTTACCCACACAAAAAAACACACACACATACACACACCACATTATATATTATTATATATATATATATATATAATATATATATATATATATGAGAAGTAGATACACAAGCGATGTATTTATGATATGGCTTCTTTTTTTTTTTACCGATATGTATTATATATAAAGGGTTTATAATTTGCTTGATGCATTGTGTGCATATTGGTTTGTAGGTTGGTTTTGAAGGCTATCAAATGCAGGTGTAAAGATAAAATTAGATAAAAATGGTGTTGTTTGTTGACCTGTGATTTATTCCTTATATTAATATTTCGAAACAAAATCTCGGCTTCAGAAGAACAGCTGGAACTGAAGTAGTTTGTTGTCTTGAATGAACTTTTTTTTGAAGATGTTACAAATGGTATTTTTTATAACTGTATTCTCGTGTTGCTTGTTTACAATGAATTTCGCTTTTTTATTTGTACGTGTGCGTATGTTTGTCAGCGCGTGTGCATGAAAAATACGTGTAGACTGTGACGTTATGACCGTATCCATGCGCGTGTATGCGTATGAATGACCGTATCCACCTGCGTATGTGCGTTTTGTAGAGCGTATTTGTGTTTGGTCCTACACATATACACACTAGTGTTAGCCGACTAAGCTCTTAGGGAACACTAGTAATATATATATATATATTATTATATATATATATATATATATAATAATCAATCCCTGAGACAACCAGATTCTTTTTGACCCCTCTCCTTCAATTGTCTATACGAGGAATCATTATATACAAACTCTAGTGTTCTCTAAAGCTAGTTGGTTAACTGCGCGAGCTGTGATGTAACACAAGGTCAATTTCTTAAGCCGTTTAACAGTTTTGAATAGAGATTTCCTTATCTTAGCCAAGGTTAAAGGGCCCGATTTTGGACAAGTTTTGTTCAAATGAATTAACTTTCAAAGTGAAACCACCGAGCGAGTAAAAATATAGAATTTGAAAGTGACTATCATGTCTTATACTGTTTCGGTGCAAAGTGTCATATGTGATATTTTCCCACGTCATTTGACAATGTATTGTAGCAAGAATGCTTATGAAGAGCATCTGTTCTTTTCTGAAATCTACCTACACCAGAACCTGTTTGAATCCCACTGCTTCTCCGACACATCCCAGCTGCAGATGTTAACGGCCTAATTAAATGTCCTTCAAGCAACGAATTTGGGTTGATAATGACGCTACCAGACGTTAAAGTCATAACCAAGACTAAGATTGTAAACATGCTATCTAACAACATAATATTTCTAAAAACAAGATTCATAGGAGTTGATTTTGCCATCCTGTCACCATGGGGTAGGATCTGACTCAAGTTTGCAGTAATGAGACATCACACAGAACTATTTAGTATTAATTGGATCTTGCGAGGCTCGTTAGTAACTATTGCACCCCGATGGAACGTCCATAAATATCATCTAGTATATAAGTAATGCTGACTTGAATCGCAGCGAGAATTTTGTTGCAATTATGAACAGTCGAGTCTGAAGGAGAATTCGAGGATTCTTGCTTGTCTGTGTGCCATTTCTCAAGAAGAATGGACAAATACAGTAAATAGCACCTTAGCACTTACTTAAAACTAGATGAGCGGTCAAAGAAGTCCCTCAGATCAATCAGCTAGCCATGTCAGCCCTAACGATGATATGATAATCCGACCCTATTGCCTTTATGACAAACCCCACAACTTTTTATCATATATATATTTGTTTTACATAATCATGTAGATACTTAATGATTATGACAATAGTGTAGAAATCATATTAGTGTAGCTGATGGCTCTTGAGAGTGAGTGATAGCGTTTGACCTCACTCTGACCTTGCGTCTGGGATGATCGTGAGAATCGGAAGGCAATAGAAGCCCCTTCCGGTTTAAGGTGTAAAGCAACTCAGTCAGTTAGTCAGTTGGAGTTAGAACTTAGAAGCGAAGCTAGCAGAGGTAAGGACCGGCGCGCAATTGTCTGGTCTGGGGTTCTACGAATAAAGTACATTCGGAAATTGAAGTCTTGTTGTTATTACTAAAAGCTAACATAGCACAAGGCTTCTGATCAGGAATGATCCTAGCAACAGAAACCAGACCCGGAAACCCAAGAAGACCAGCCAAGATAGAAGATATACGGCCAGAAGAATAGACGACAGAATAAGACGTAAGAAAGTAATATACGTATAGATATTTGGTACCGTCAAAGAAAAGGCACTACATAACATCTTTCAGCCAACCTCCGTACGAGCAGAATGTGATACAAGGTCAATTTTCTTAAAGCGGAGTTCAACAGGTTTGAATTCAGAGTTTTCCTTCTCCTAGACGCAGCCTTGCGCCTAACCAAGGTTAAAGAGCCAAGTGTGCTCTACTTTAATCCATAGCTAGAGGGAGAGTAGAGATTCATACCTTTATAAACAAAATAAGTCTTACAAGTAACTGATGTGACCAGGTTTTTGTTTATAGAAAGGTATGAATCCTACTCTCCCTCTAGCTATGGATAAATAGTAGAGCACACTTGGCTCTTTAACCTTGGTTAGGCAACTGGTCTAGGAGAAGGAAAACTCTGAATTCAAACCTGTTGAACTCCGCTTAAGAAATTGACCTTGTATCACATTCTGCTCGTACGGAGGGGTTGGTAAATATGTTATGTAGTGCCTTTTCTTTGACGGTACCAAATATCTATACGTTATATACTTTCTTACGTCTTATTCTGTCGTCTATTCTTCTGGCCGGTATATCTTCTATCTTGGTCTGGTCTTCTTGGGTTTCCGGGTCTGGTTTCTGTTGCTAGGGATCATTCCTGATCAGAAGCCTTGTGCTATTGTTAGCTTTTAGTAATAACAACAAGACTTCAATTTACGATGATGTTACTTTATTCGTAGAACCCCAGACCAGACAATGCGCGCCGGTCCTTACCTCTTGCTAGCTTCGCTTCTAAGTTCTAACTCCAACTGACTAACTGACTGAGTTGCTTACACCTTAAACCGGAAGGGGCTTCTATTGCCTTCCGATTCTCACGATCATCCCAGAACGCAAGGTCAGAGTGAGGTCAAACGCTATCACTCACTCTCAAGGCCATCAGCTACACTAATATGATTTCTACACTATTGTCATAATCATTAAGTATCTAATGATTATGTAACAAATATATATATGATAAAAAGGGTTGTGGGGTTTGTCATAAAGGCAATAGGGTCGGGATTATCATATCATCGTTAGGGCTTGACATGGCTAGCTGATTGATCTGAGGGGACTTCTTTGACCGCTCATCTAGTTTAAGTAAGTGCTAAAGTGTATTTTTGTATTTTGTCCATTCTTCTTGAGAAATGGCACACAGACAAGCAAGAATTCCTCGAATTCTCCTTCAGACTCGACTGTTCATAATTGCAACAAATTCTCGCTGCGATTCAAGTCAGATTACTTATATACTAGATGATATTTATGGACGTTCCATCGGGGTGCAATAGTTACTAACGAGCCTCGCAGATCCAATTAATACTAAATAGTCTGTGTGATGTCTCATACTTGCAAACTTGAGTCAGATCCTACCCATGGTGAACAGGATGGCAAATATCAACTCCATGAATCTTGTTTTTAGAAATATTATGTTGTTAGATAAGCATGTTTACAATCTTAGTCTTGGTTATGACTTTAACGTCTGGGTAGCGTCATTATCAACCCAAATTCGTTGCTTGGAAGGACATTTTAATTAGGCCGTTACATCTGCAGCTGGGATGTTGTCGAAGAGAAGCAGTGGGATTCAAACAGGTTTCTGGTGTGAGGTAGATTCAGAAAGAACAGATGCTCTTCATAAGCATTCTTGCTACAATACATTGTCAAATGATCGTGGGAAAATATCACATATGACACTTTGCACCGTAAACAGTATAAGACATGATAGTCACTTTCAAATTCTATATTTTTACTCGGCTCGGTGGTTTCACTTTTGAAAGTTAATTCATTTGAACAAAACTTGTCCAAAATCTGGGCCCTTTAACCTTGGCTAAGATAAGGAAATCTCTGAATTCAAAACTGTTAAACACGGCTTAAGAAATTGACCTTGTGTTACATCCAGCTCGCGCAGTTAACCAACTAGCTTTTAGAGAACACTAGTAGTTGTATATAATGATTCCTCGTATAGACAATTGGAAGAGAGGGGTCAAAAGAATCTGGGTTGTCTTCAGGGATTGATTATATATATATATATATATATATATATATATATATATATATATATATACTAGTGTTCCCTAAGAGCTAGTCGGCTAACACTAGTGTGTATATGTGTAGGACCAAACACAAATACGCTCTTACAAACGCACATACGCAGGTGGATACGGTCATTCATACGCATACACGCGCATGGATACGGTCATAACGTCACAGTCTACACGTATTTTCATGCACACGCGGCTGACAACATACGCACACGTACAAATAAAAAAGCGAATTCATGTAAACAAGCAACACGAGAATACAGTTATAAAAAATACCATTTGTAACATCTTCAAAAAAAAGTTCATTCAAGACAACAACTACTTCAGTTCCAGTGTTCTTCTGAAGCCGAGATTTTGTTTCGAAATATTAATATTAAGAATAAATCACAGGTCAACAAACAACACCATTTTTATCTAATTTTATCTTTACACCTGCATTGTGATAGCCTTCAAAACCAACCTACAAACCAATATGCACACAATGCATCAAGCAAATTATAAACCCTTTATATATATATACATATCGGCTAAAAAAAAAAAGAAGCCATATCATAAATACATCGCTTGTGTATCTACTTCTCATATAATATATATATATATATATAATATATATTATATATATATATGTGTGTGTGTGTATGTGTGTGTGTTTTTTGTGTGGGTAAATGTATAGAATATGAAAACAAACAAAGATGATTTATTATAGTTTATGAATACCTTGTTTGTTTTGATATTTTATTTACATACCGAGATTTAATTCCATTTACCACAGATGCCCCCCGCATGCGTGCAAACACACACACACACACACACACATATATATATATATATATATATTATATATATATATATATATATATAATAAACATTCATTTATACACCAGGGCCGTTATATATAGAGTAGGGGTTTTTTGTGCTTTGAATAGAAGGTTATTCTTTAATAGATCTCACTTCCTTTAATTTCCTCGATAGATTTTGTTGACTTAATAGATTAATGAAGACATTTTGAAAGATTTATCGTCCAATCGTTACAAGACTTTCTAGTAAATCAAGCTATTTCCCACCAATAAGAAAAGTCTTTGTCCTTCAGAAGGCGAATAACAATTTTGGTTGATTGATTTTGAAGCTTTTTTCCTTTTTCTGTTTTACTCTAAATTTTTCGGCATTGTTTTTAGTGGTTATGTTTAGTTGACTTTTATGGCATAGCAACACCTTTCGGGTCAGTTAAAGCCGATTCAAGTCATTTTGATGTTCGTTTTTTTTTTTTTTTACAGTACCCGTGTTGCCCAAATGGTCATCCATCTGAGTATTGAACAAGCTCAACATTGCTTAACTTCCGGGATCTAGTGAGAACCGTCGCTTTCAACGTGATCATAATCCTTAGTAGTTAAGATATCACATGATTTAGCTTTGCGGGAAAAGTCAAAGTTTTTCGTATTCAATATTTTGTCTTTCAACATTTTTCTTCCATTTTTATGTTACATATTTAGTATTCATATCCTATTATTTTTGTAATGAAGTGTAGTATGCAAATGTAACGGTTTTTGGAAAAGTACAATATATACATTTACCTACCCCTCCGTACGTTCAGGATGTGATACAAGGTCAATTTATTAAGCGGAATTTATCAGGTTTGAATTCGTTCCCCTAGACTAGTTGCCCAACCAGGCTTAAAGAACCTAGTCTGCCCTACTATTTACTCATAGCTGGGGGATAGTTGGATTCATACCTTTCTCAAGAGTATTAACGCTATGGGAAATGTCAACAGTCTCGTCCAGGATTTGAACTCGTCTCGCTGTATCCATTTGCCCTGCTCAACTCTATATAGAAATCAGAATGCAAAAGAGATGTATAGATGGCACGTCTTCGGTTATAATGGTTAGATTAATGGCGACTTCAAATAGTATAACAGTGTTGGGAGAGCTGTTGTGAGCAGCTTAAAGTAGACAAACATGTAATAGCCGGACATTCTGACTTCATAAAGTATTCCTTAAAAAACTAGATTACTTTATTTGGACCATATGACCTTTAGGCACCCCTTTTTGATCTCGATTAAATAAGGACATGTTTTTCATTTACACCGTTAATATCCGGTTGTTTTAAGAGACGATTTTTAGATTTAAAAAAAAAAAAAAAATAAACTCTAACCCTAACCCTAACCCCTGAGCTGTGTCAGTGTGTGAGTGAGTGGTTTAGATTGATATGAGGTTGACCTGAAAAGGAATTAAGGAAGAGAAAAGAAGGGACAAAGACAAAAGATACTTTAAGGTTTCAGACTTTTATTCTAAGTTCATAGCTATTTAGTGAAGAGGAAATTTCTTCCTGTGCCTCTCATACTGCTCTTTTGCATTCTGATTTCTATATAGAGTTGAGCAGGGGAAATGGTCCCTTTATTTAAATGAATTGTATTTTTCCAAGAAACGCAGAGGAAGATAAAGGGTGGGGCAAAATAATCTTTGTTTGATTAACTGCTTGTGTGGACGGGATATTTAGTAGTGGTACTAATTAACCAATAGCTGGGAAGATAAGGGGATTTTTAATTTATTTCCTATGAGTATTAATCTGAAAGTGAACGTAATAGCCAGATGGGGTTCGAACCCACGACGATGACACAGGCTAACACGTCATTTACTACAAATGTATCAGATCATTTTTTCCCCAAACTATATTAAAGAATAAGCAAATTCTGAGGAGAGAATATAACAAATATAACTATAGCTGGGGTAGGGGCGTTAAGCTGTGTTAATTATTATTCTATGTTACAGCTGCCCAGGATTGAACCTGCAATCTAGAGATAACTGTCACTTAGAAGTGTCTTAACCTAACTACCTTATCCACGAGGCCATGAGTCCAATTGGACCCCAGCTATGGTTAGCGGAATGAGAACAGGATACCCCCATGGACAGAATAAAGGGTTGGGTTTAGGGTTCCGTAATGGCTCCCGATTACGACAGGAAGATTCCTGAGTACGACAAGAAAGTTCCCGAGCCTGAAAAGAAGGTTACCGAGTTCGAGAAGGTTCCCGAGTTTGACAAGAAATACCCGAAGAAGGCCGGAGGGCGTATCGGCCGAAACGTTGTACAGATAACAATGAAGATGAGGACAATAGTCCGAATAACGCAGATAATACTAATCGTCAAGCTTCATCTCAAACATTCAGAGCTATAGTAATAAATATAAGTCTTATATGTCTTTTATTCTATAGATTTTCTATAAATCATTGGATAAGACCTAATAAATAAAGTTCCACCCTATGATAGTGTCTTCCATTCTACTGAAACATTAAACTTACTAGTACAAAATTAAAAACACCCTCCGGGCGATGTAAAAATAGATTTTTGAAACATATTGCCTGAGGGGTGGGATTAAAAAATTCAATGTCAGCGAGTTTGTACCCTGAGAAAGTAAAATCATCAAATTCATTACAGGATTAAAAAATAAAACAATTTGAAATGTAAACTTTAAATATGTATTAAAATAAAACAAACTATATATAGATATATAATACCAGTCATGTATTTATTAAAACTTGTTTTAAAAAAACCCAATAAAGACTGTCTAATGTTGCATGTTCAAATTTTGAGTGTATTTATTCTATGTTTTGACAATTTTAGGTAATGTGACGTAATCAGTGACGTAATTTTTGTTACAGACAAAAACCGGAAGCGAATCTCCATTATTAATAGATTTTAGAAAACAATGAGGACTGTCAAATGTTGCATGTTCAAATTTTGAGTGTATTTATTCTATGTTATGACAATTTTAGGTAATGCGACGTAATCAATGACGTAATTTTTGTTACAGACAAAAACCGGAAGCGAATCTCCATTATTAATAGATTTTAAAAAACAATGAGGACTGTCAAATGTTGCATGTTCAAATTTTGAGTGTATTTATTCTATGTTATGACAATATTAGGTAATGCGACGAAATCCGTGACGTAATTTTTGTTACAGACAAAAACCGGAAGCGAATCTCCATTATTGATAGATTTTAAAAAACAATGAGGACTGTCAAATATTGCATGTTCAAATTTTGAGTGTATTTATTCTATGTTATGACAATTTTAGGTAATGTGACGTAATCAGTGACGTAACGTTTGTTACAGACAAAAACCGGAAGCGAATCTCCATTAAACAATAGTAGAAGGTATAAACTTAATTACTTGATCTACTGGTCAGTATTTAAACACTTTTTGATTAATCAACCGCATTTTAAACGATTGTTTATTCTTATCTCTTTACTTTATATAAACGCCCACATATTTTGTTTTATGAAGAAAATAAGTGTGAGTATGTGAGTGTGTGTGTGTGTGTGTGTTTGCATGTGTGTCTGTGCATGCATGTGTCTAAAACTTACTGTCTGTATGTGTGTATTTCTGTAAGTGCGACTGTGTATCTATCATTTTCAATATATATATATATATATATATATATAATTGAAAACGATAGATACACAGACACACTTACATATATATATATATATATATATATATATATATATATATATATATGCAGGAGACAATGTATATCGTAATGTACCAATAAAGTAATGAGTGAAACAGTAATGTGAAAAAAGGAGAAAGAAAAATACGAATAGGCAAAACATATGTATACGATGTGTGGATGTATGTATGCATGTGTCTCTCACTCACTGTCAATCTGCCTGTCTCCCCTCTCTCTCTCTCTTTCTCTCTCTCTCTCTCTCTCTCTATATATATATATATATATATATATATATTATATATATATATTAAATTTAAAAAAAAAGTTGGCCGTTATTACGAAGCATTAAAAATATGTAAATGAATGAACTCGATATTATGGAGTATTGGATTCACTTATATCTTTATTATTATTATTTTTTGTTATAAATTTTCGGGTTCGTTTGATACCCTTTATCAAATGAGTGTTATTCCTGTTTAACGGCTTTTTTGTCACTGTTGTTATCGATAGCGGCAGCGTCTGTGAAATATTTATAATAACGGAGAATTCTGATGTCTGCGTTCAATCCCTGCACGTGTGTTTGTAATTTTAGAATCCATTTAGTTTCTGATTGTTTTCTAGATTGAGTTGTTGGAAATGCGTGTTCTATTAAAATGCATTTGAGGTGTGTAAGGTTGTGTGATAGGGTGTTAAAATGAAGTGCTATTGTACTATGTGGGGATTTGAGATTTATAGTGATTTGTGGTTATTTAGTCTTAGTCTAAAGGATATATATTATATATATATATATATATATATATATATATATATATATATATATATATACCGAAAGATAAACAGACAATATTGGATATATATACAAGCAGGGTTCAAACATTTGTTCTCAACAGATATTCAAAAAAAAAATTACAGTTATTCGCCCATTTCATTCATAACATAAAGAAAAAAGAAAGGTGGGGAAAGAAAAAAAAAGAAGAGGAAAAAAAGAGAAGAAAAATGATATAACCATACAAAAAAAAACTTAAGCACGTACATTTCTGATATTCATCTCTGAAGATAAAGTTTTATACTTTGAAATCGATAAGACAAAAATAACATCTTTTTGTTTTTACTTTTTATACGCATTGTAATTGCCTTCAAATCATTAATATATATATATATATATGCAGGATTCAATGCATCTGCTAATGTACCAATATGGAAGTGATGGGAACAGCAACTTGAAAAAAGAGAATGAAAAATACGCCCAGGTAAATCGCATATATACTAATATATAATATAAATATATATATATATATATATATATATATATATATATATATATATAATATAATACGATAAAGAACCACAACGAGAGAGAAAAAGATAAATAGAGTTGTGGGGGGGGGAGAACAAAGAAAGTGTTATTATTTCACCTGTTATAAGGATATGGATGTGACGTATTTAGTGTAAAGCGAACACACCGATTCTCATAGATGATTGCAATACCAATATAATCCCATCAATCTATCTTTCTCTCTGTCTATCTATCTATCTATCTATCTTCTAAAGTAAGACATTTCGAAGCATGTGCAAATGCATATGACAGATTTTCCGACAGGACATTCCGAATACGCATTGCTATTATGTGCACGCAACACTGCACACACCAGTATTGTATTGTTCAGCGCGTTTTTGTCTGGTTGGTTGGCAATGAATTCGCAGCACTTTAGGTAATAAGGAACTCTGCTGATTTTTAGACCCTGTCACTTCTTTTTACGAAGATTTCACTCGCCCATTTATTTTTCTCTTCAAGTAAAAACATAAAGAAATAAAAATAGAAAAATGAAATAAAATATAAACAAAAAAAATATATATAGAAAGTAAAGAAAAATAAGTCATATGTAAAACAAAGAAGTAAGGAATATTACCAGTAAGAAGGGCACGTGGGTTACGTAATCGAAAGGGAAAGTAGAGATACTCAAGTGGACTTAAAGAACGACTCATGCAGAAAACGACAGTGGGCGCATGCGTGCGCACGCATGTAGCTACAATGGCGCTATGTTTAACAAGCTTGTCTCACGGAGCAATTCGCTTGTGTAGAAATTCGGTTTCACCTGTTATTCTCTACTACTGATTTTGATGCCTTGTAACCGACATTTTTCTGATAAAATTGAAATAGCTGGCATTTACTAAGCTTAAGGTAGGTTAGTTTATCACGGGGCCAAAAGTATGGAGCTCCCAGTGCAAAGAGAACTTAGCTAGCAAAACCACCCGACGTGACCTTTGTTTTGTTTTGAAATAGTTTTACATTTTCAAATTGTGCCAGTGGTCGCCGTTTTAGACAACGTAAAGGTCAGAATTTTTAATGCTAGAGTCCAAGACAGCATGGGTCTCTTTCTTTAAAATGCTGGTTTAATACCACATTCTTACCTCAATTTTTCACATTTTGCCCCCTGTGAAGAGTTAGCGGTCAGTATCGTAAAAATAACCTTAAAATTTCACCCCTCTCTCTTTATCTCATTTTCTCTACCCCCCCCTCTCTCTCTTATTCTCTCTAGTTATATTGTTATCATCAAAGAAAATTGACTAGACAGAGGTCAGATGCTAGATTCAGGGGTTACCGACCAGGGGTTCTCGTGTCCCTTGTGGGTGCGATCATCATTCCAAGGGGTGCGAGAAGCGTCCGTTCAAGTTTAGATTAAATGTTCTTTTGTAATTAATATTATTTGTCTTTTCGTTTCTATATTTCTTTAATGTCTGATTTTGTTTATATGACGGAGAACGAGAAAGGAAAAAGAGCAAGACATTGTCTTGCCTGCCGGGATCGAACTCGCGTCCTCCCGCATGCAAAAACAAATGCGATTTAGGCACTGGACGGACGCGAGGTTCGACTGATGTGCCCGGATGTTTGAGTAATATGCCGATTATTAACGAGCAGGGTGACAAGCAAAGCAGTTTTCGGCTTACGTGAGACGGCAGTGAGAAAATATTATTTTGACGACGACGACGGATTTTTAGCTGCTGGTCGAAGACTGTTGACCAAAAGAAAGTTTGGCCTGCGAGAAGACAGTCAACTCGCTTCTTTTTGGTCCCCCTCACTCAGCAGGAACTTGTTGAAGCAAATATCTATGTTCCCCCTCTATTCTTCCCCCCTTTTATAGTTTACATATATTAGATTTAGAGAGTGAAATATATATGATCTTTTGATAAAACTGTAGTATGGATTTACATTCTATATTTTTGAACTAAAGTATAAATTGTAAGAGTGCTAGGTCAAAGCTAACCTCTTTTAAGGGTGCGGGAATAGAAAAAAGGTTGCAAACTACTGTCATAGATAGTTTGCATTTTACATAGAGCTAACAAATTTGGAAATGGAACGCATCCAACTATTTTACCTCCAGCTATAGATAAATAGTAGGGCATACTGTTATTTGGGTAATTCCATGTGAAATAAATCAGAAGAAAGTAAAATTGTCACCCACCTCTTCAATCTTTCTGAAATTTAGTACAGCTATGAAATTTAGTACAGACTAAGGGGTCTGGTTAGCTCAGTCGGTAGAGCGTTCGGCTAGAAACCACAAGGTTCCTAGTTCGATTCCGGCCCTCGCCAACTCAGCGTATGAGTAGCACAGGGATCTGTGCGGTAAAATAAGGAGCTGATGGTAGATGTGGCGCTCCACCTCAGATGCAATAACAATCTCCTTGGTCTAGCGCTAGTGAAAAGGGGATAGACTCCCTCGCTGATTGGCTGATACCGATATTAGGCTGTCCCGTCGACTTTACTTTACTTTATGGACTATATTAAAGTTAGACAAGCCCCAGAATTTTAGCTTCCAGTTCCAACATTGGCTAAAAATCGACATAACTTCGCCAATTTTTTAAATTGGAAGCTGAAATTTTGGGGAATGTCTAACTTTAACATAGTCCGCACCTGGACAAAATTTCAGAAAGTTTTAAGGGGTTGGGTGACATGGCCTGGATGATTTGACATGGAATTACCCATTCATCATTTATACCATTAGTCGGTATTCAATCCTTTTTTTTTGTCAACATACTCTTTTACTTTTGTCAACATATGCCATGTACTATAGCTATATAAAGACAGCTCCTGTGGAAGGATATACGTTTTTATTTTCTTTCTTGAATGTAAAAAATATATTTTACACTTTAGTGTTAAAAAATATATAACAATGTTTATAAGTGGTTCTTTTGCTTATGGATTTCAAAAAGTCCTTGGCTTTTGTTGTCTCGTCTTCATTTTGTTTGTCAGAAAAATGCATCATCGGTAAACATCCAGAAGGCGAAGATTTATGGAGATAAAAGAAAATATTACACGTCGTAAATCGAGAAACGAAACAAAAAAGAAAACATTCTGACACTTCCATGGATTAAAAAAAGAAAGCTGCTTTCCTTTTGCAGACTTGACGTTAATAGCCAATGGGCAACCGTGTTAATGGATGACTAGCCTTTCTTTCTGTACGAAAAGAACAAATTCTTAGTAACAGAATAACAATGATGGCTGGTTGTATCATGTTTGTATAGCATTTATTCTTAGGCTAACAATAAATAAATCAATTAAAACCTAGTTCAACGGCCCTGTCGACTGGGGCGTTAGAATGCACCGACTGCACCTCTGCAGAGGGGTAAGACTCCCCCAATGGGGCCACCTGTTGGCCGGGGGTGGCGACCCGTGATGCTTAAGTATAGAACCCAGGTGGATGAGCAGTTCATGACTTGCAATACTCCACTTTAGCCCTATCTTGTGCTAGACGGGCGGTCGGAGAGGCCTCCTCCGATCAATCGGCTGGTCACGTCAAGCCCTAGCACCTATATGATTTTCCCGACTACACTGCCCTTTTAGCACATCCCTGATTCTTTTCATCATATATCTGCTAAAAGGCAGTAGCTGAGGGCCGTAGTGTACTGGCTATGGCATTAAACTGCATCTAGTGGGGAAGTTCAGTTCTAGAGCAGTGGTAGTTCCTTTTCTTCGCCATTACTCCCAGGTCCACTCTGATTCGGAGTGGCATTACCTCTTAGGGTACTATCTATAGGTT
>CM042138.1:77140252-77152752 GCA_023376005.1 Doryteuthis pealeii | reverse complement strand
TTTCTCATATATGTATGAGAGTTTTGTGTCCGTCAAGTTCACCAAATAAGAAGTAAATAACACCCACCAAACCCTACCTGTCTTCATCCCTATAGACATACACACACCACATACACACACACACACACACACACACATATATATATATATATATAATATATATATATATATATCCCCTAACGTTGCACATACGCATACATAATATGTATGTGCGTATTATATATAAGTTTGCCTATCCCGTTAAAAAATCTGGTCATATAAGCACAGTTGATTCTTCAACATTTCCCTTTCCTCTCTTTCTTTTATTTATATTTGACAGCCCAAGATATCTGCATACGGAAGTCGACGTACCCGAGATACCCTATCGGATACAGATTGAAGCAGATCTAGATTGCAGACGATAAAACTCTGAACTCATTTTGCAAAAAGGTGCCATAGAATGCAGCTCCTTCATGAATTTATTTAAAATCAGGAATCTGTTAGAATAAGAAGAAAAAATAAACAAATATCCGAAATGTTCTGGCACTTGAGGCTGGCGATTTCTTTTTCTTTTCTTTTTTGTTCCTTTTTTTAACAAGACAAAAAAGATTGAGAGAAACACAAGTAAGCGGAGACCGTAGATCATGTAAATTTTATACGCAATATTCTTGCACGTTATGACGTATTCCCGAACTACTGAGATAGATCAATCGAGTGCAAACGAAGGTTAAAGAGTTGAGTGAATATCCTCAGAGAATAGTTCGATTTTCTATCATATTTATAACATTCATTCCTAGGAGTTATTGGTTAGTACTGGTATTAGATACTTTCTCTCTCATGGCACTGCTCTATAATTTTTAGTGATATAGGGATATATAAGGTTATAATCGTTTCAAATAACACTTTTTGTTAGTTATATCATTTTTGTCAGATTAGGATAAATTCATATCACTCATTTTATTATATGTAGAAATTTTATTTGCTGTTAGAGACCTCTCATTTATATTAATACACGACCGCTGCTCATACTAGTGAAATAGTGCACATCAGTGAGACTCGTAATGAGCTCTAAAGAGTAGCAAGTTTCAGAATCACCACTCACACTGGTAAATGAGTATTAATGGAAGTAATGGAATTAGGAAAGAGGTTTTCCCCGCGTGAGTAGAGGAGTCATGCTACACATATTCATTTTCCATGTCAGTATAAAGTACAATAGAGTTTGTGAAGAGAGCAACACCTACATAAGAGATTGAACATAATATTACTACTAGTTAATGTTTCATTACTGAGCTGTCAAGAGCCCAGTTGCTTCTGCATCCAAATGCATTCTTTGCGATTTTGGACTCTCGGTAAGGGTGGCTACTTGCAGTGTATAGATCATCACATGCTAATCAAGAGGCAAAATAAAGAACAAAAATTTAAGCACTTCAAAAATTACATTTTCACATTAAGATAAAATTCATTAAAATGAGGTTCTAGATGGTTTGTTATAATCTATTAAGATATGATGACTTTATATAAAGAAATAATCGGGTATTATTTTCTTTATTACTTTTTGTGCTTTTTTTAGTTCGCTATCATTGTCGCTGAGTTAACTAATTAGATATTCTGTAAACATTTGGTACTTTACTTCATCATTTATATAAGAAATCGTTTCCATATAATGTTATAATTATACAAATGGCTTTCAAAAAACATTATAATTAGATTGATAAAATTGTCTCATTAGTAGATCTAATTAACGACGCTCATTGATCAAATCTAAGAACTTTCTTCAAGTCTGAGGTAGGTATTAGTCATTGAAAATTCAATGTCTATATTAACAAGTTCTAGGTAGATCTACCAAGTTTTAGATATGTTATTATGCTAATTTATACTCTAGACTATTAGAATACTGAGATTCTCAATCATTTTTGATATAGCGAGAATATTAAGGGATATTGTTGTTTTGCAAGTTATTTAGATTAGTTGCCAAAGCACTAACTTTTACACATGATGATTATATGATATATCATCTACGCATACAAAAGTGACACGAATAAGAAATCCTATCCGGTACGAGTGAACATTTTTGAGATTATGAATTGTCATTTCATAATAATGTTCTCTCATAGCATAACTATGTTAAAAACTCTAATGTTTCTGGTGGTGAGCAAAAAACTGCATCTAATTCTTGGAGAGTTATAAGGATATAGTGTATACTTAAACTGTTAATATGGGATGACATGTTTCCTTTAGTCCTGTGTGATAAAGTTGTTTATACACTGATCTTAATGAATTACTTATACCTTATTCTGTGAGTAAAGAGATTGATAACTTTGATGTGACCCAAAGGATAAATACCTGGACAATGAAAGCTGGCATTTACTCTTGTTACAATAAAACACTCCTCTTCCATCTAGAGCTAGGAAGTCTCGCACCTCCCACGACATTTATAGAGTTTTGAGTAGAGAAGAGTTATTGTGGGACCTGTATGTGTATGTAGTAATAAACTATCATAAAACGCAATGTCACTACTCAAAGCATTGTCGATCAAGGCGACTGGACTTCTCAAGAATATTTGAGTTATCGAAAGGAACTAATTAATTGTGAAGGATTGTAAATGTCTAGTAATAAAAAGATAGAAGTAAACAGATGGAACTGAAGGAAGGATGCAAATCTAGCAGTAGGATGATAGACGTTGAAGACATTCGTGAGCTTATTTGGCTTTATATCTTATATTGGGATATACCTATGACAGTAAGGAGATGTAGGATAATGGGAACTGATCAACTAACATTAAATCTCGAATGTTGCTTGCTATTGACATCCTGTAAAGTAGAGATAAACCCTACCACCAAACTACAGAACGCGAGAACGCTCAGGCATCCACTAACATGTAACGTATTTTTAACTCCAGGCAATTTTTAACGGGTTTCCGAGATATTATTCGCTGAAGTTATTGCGCGACTTTGGTGCTAGACTTGGGTATACATGGAAACCACATTTATAAAGCCCTGTTAGAAACGTGCATAGAGCTATAAAGATCTTCTCCGAATTCATGTTGGGAACTGGGAAGTCTCATTGTGATAAGTATAACTTCAATGCTAACAGTGGTGGTTGCACGCAGATATTAGTACATAGTTAACATCATTATAGGGAATAGTACCCGATACTGGTTGCTGACGACTGGACGTCTTGGAAACTCTAGACAATAGAGAGGTTGTTGTGGATTTCTGCACTAAGCGCGACTGCTGTGATGAGAGCATGGATGGAAGTATCGTAGGAGCATTACTGTTGCAGCAATAGACTTCAGATGAAATATTTACGCCTGATGCTATGAAATAAATGGTCCAACTTCTTCTGTTATCAATAAGTATAGTGACAGTTATGTCTAAGATAGTAATTTAATATCTGCTGACTTTAATATGAACATATTGGGACGACAATATATTACCAGATGCCTCCGATTTCTATATAGAGTACGCGTTGTAACTTCGTTAACTTTTAACTGAGGATAAAGCTATATGTTGTCACACTCTCTGCTAATCGTGTAATTGGTGTATGGGTGTTTGGAATCATTAATGTGATAATTCTTCTTACCGTTGAGATTTCAATACTATGTTTGAATTGTCAAGTAGTCTTTTATGTCTTCTTTGCCTCCATTTTGTTGAGAGGTGAGTTCTACACTCATATTTTGAACACTCTAACTTTATTACTCTGTATTCTAATAACTCATTTTTTTATTCATTTTAAAACTACATAGATGAAATCCAAACATAAGTGGATGCTAAGATATTATGTTGATTAACGTGTAATGTGACAAATAAACTTAGTCCAGTCCTCTGTGTCTTGCGGAAGAAACTTTATAATGAGCTGATTACGAGGGCATAGTACTGACTACACTATGTAGACAACATCGCTAGACAGGAGTATATTAGACACTAAGAGATTGAGTTGATAAAGTTTGAAAATTCATTCTGTTTTATCGACTCACTCTCAAAGAATGCTAGAAATACGATCATAATGTATTTTTAATTAGAATATTCTCGCGATTAATTCTAGATTCCTTAACCTTGATTATCGATCTCGTGAGTGTATGAGTATATTAGTGTAAAAGGTAATTCTGGGAGCGTTTACTTGTATGCCTTCCTGTAATTGTAGATGAAAAATATGCATAAGACAATGTCTCGTATAGTCGCACTGTGATTCTAGAGCTGTAGGTTGTTGATACCTGGAGGGTACAGGGTGACAGAAACAGAGCAATCGTTTTAATATTAACAATTGCTTAATCACTGTGTACAAGATTCTTTCATTCTCGCTTATATGGAATGTAAGGTCTAACGCGCAATGTGAGAAGGGATTAGCCGCGTGTATCAGATACAGTGAGAAATAGGTGGTGATTGAAGAGTTCATAGGTAATCGGTCTAATTAATGCAGCACAGCATTGCTATACCAGATGTGACTCGCATAGGGGTCTCCAGGCTCATCTGATCAAAGAATCCTGGAGAAGAACTCGGCATAGGGACATGATTATGGCTAGCGAAATGTTGTTCAGCAATCACACACTGAGAGGAGCTAAATAGTTAGCAACAAATAACAATTAGATTTATTCACTAAGACTGATAGTTACTATAAAAAGAAATATTTGGAATTTATTTAGATATTGTCGTTCTATTTGTACAATGACCACATCAAGATTGGATATAAAACAACATCTAAGATGGACAGATAGCATTACACAACAGCTATATACCTATATATGACTGAGAGAGCCCAACATGCCATAGACATATCAATCCGCATGATGGAAGTCAAGGGAATTACTAGAATCTGCTCCATCATGGACTCTCTGATATGGCAATAATGGCATTTAGGTAATAACAGTCATGGGTGTATTTATCTTATCGTTCAAACACTTTTTATGTCGCCTTTGATCTAGCCACCAAGAAGAAGACAGCTGTAGTGTATATCTGATGATAAAGATCTGCTATTGTCTTCATATAAGTAGCAAGAATTAGCACAAGTAGGAGTTCGGTAGGCTTAATCTGAACTCACGAAAATCAACGACAAGAATTTACCTCCTTATGTATCTTTCTTATTAGGTTACTTTTCCAGATAGCTAGTTATGGTATACCAGAACGATTTAGGAAAATAACAAATTATTATCTTTGAAAGTTTTCCATTCTAGACTGTATGAGTAGTGTTTTGTTTATGATGTTTCTGTATCCCGAACGCACGTAACACGCTACCACTAACTACACACAAACCATACACAACACAGACAGCTCTGTCAGGACTACTTCAAATGATTACTATTATAACAGTTACCTTACCCATCAGATATTATGAGAGAGTTTAGTGACGCAACTGCACGCTATCGATACAGGGATGGCGATATCACGTGAGATTACTAGATACACACATTTTCACGTCAGGATAAGGTACGCGGAGTTTAACAGTGTGATCGAAACTCTTAGAGTTTTTATCACGTTCTCCAATAAGTACTTAGATGGTTATGCACACTCCAGAGTTTTCCTTCTCCTTAGAGGCCTAAAGATTGACTATCACATCTGCTCTACACTGAGTTTAAACAAAGCATTTCACGTCACGAGACTAAATTGTGAAGGAGGGCACTAAGTGATTCAGAAAGGGAATATGTTGCGACAAGGAATCTATAATTTTTACAGCAATGAAGGGTGTATTAGAACGAGTATCGTCAAGACGAATGCTCTGAACCGAGAGTTTCAACTGTCTGAAGGTCCATTCCTCATATCGGATCTACTCTCTTACTCCTAGACTGACAATACACCGCAAAGGCCAGCCTATGCCATAGACCGTACTTCATAAATGGTTGTTCTATCCTTGCAGTCCTGAGTGACAACATCTAAGCTACACTTTTTTTTTTTCTTTTTATTTTTTATTTATATGAGTGAAGTAATGCTTGAAAAGAGTACCAGTTCACTACTATTAGCAAATGAATCAAAGTAAGCAAGAACATCTACAGACTGAGTAGTAGCTGATGCGACATAAACATTAGAGTGAGATGAACTACTTTTAATCTGGGAAGCACTTTGAAGTAAGGAATAAGCAATCATCCTTAAAAGCATACTCAGTCTACATTCGATGTTAATGCAAAGTCTTTCGCGGAGAGAAATTGTTGTATATGATAAGAGTTTGAAAACACTGATAGCGGTGGTCGTAAATAAGAACAAGCAAATGAATGGTGGTAATGGTGAATAGCTGTTTCAGTAAGTATTATGAACGCGAGCTTAATCTGAAAGTAGGGCATAGCGCCATGCACTCGTCTCCTCAGGGGATGTATCATCACCACGATGAGTCTCACCCATATTTGTATATGGCTAAGACAATGTGGTGTTGACATTATGATTTCATATAAAATAGAGTACATTTTCATGTTTACATCTTCATGTATTTACTCTTTGCTACTTAATAAGTTGGGGTGATGCCTACTCGTGTTAAGATGACGAAAAATTCCATCGCTCTCTCGATAAGAATAAATATTAGAATAAAACTGAGGGCTTTTTTATGAATGAAATTAATTATTTATTGGAAAAAGTATTTATGTTTTCAGATCAAATTTTAATTTTGCTGATTGAAAAAAGTAAATTTCTTTTTCTATATTAGGGGAGAAATTTTTAGGTTAGTTACAATAACAAATTGTTCTCGGTACATTATGCACATTATAGTTTAGTTATTCTTTTACATTTTTATCTGTCGTGTTCAGCAGAATTGACTGCCATACACGACAGGCCTAATACTATCAAAAGAAGTCTACGTGACGGGCTACATGGAACCCCTTGGGAAGGGTGACTCTCGATGTTACACACTTTTTATTCTAAGTTAAACATAAAGTCGACAAGAAGGCGTATACAGACACTTTTATGTTCGTTAATAATTGTATAAATGTGTGCCTACAGTAACGTTTAGCACTCGAATTCATGCCTCATTTATGGTCAGCTTTCTTTAAATATTCTCTTACATATGGTCATTTGGTCTCGTGCTCTGAGTCACTGAGTCTCTCTTTACTTCTCTCCTTAAATTGAACTTCTTGGGATCTATAAATATTATAGGAAACTCTTTTCTCCATATGTCCGTGTTTTTGAACACTTCGTGTCTTAAATTAAGCGGAGACCAAGATACTAACTGGAACTATTCTGATTCTAACCTCTTTATTTCTTAAAATTCTATCGCGGGTATTCTTAATTTCTAGTTAAATTTCACCGCGCATAACACATTAATATAGAAAGCTGAGGCATAACATCAAGTCATTGCATTTGTTAACGCTATGTAGATGAGTGTTATTTTATTGAGTCCCGTATATGTGTGGTACTAGAGGTCAATTGTAGCTAGCCTATTCTGGCAGTTCCGAGACTAGGGTATATGTCGCAATCCTGCAGCTGTCTAGATGTTAATTTGTTAAACGATCGTTAACGACGTATCGTTGATTGTCTTTGTTTACGATACTTTCAGGTGAGCGCACATTTCCTCGAGGGATATTAGAAACTTCACAGTGCATCTGTTTTGTTCATTAGACATCAATCCCTCACTGCTGTGTTTTGTCGTGATTAGTGTAAGAAAGTTGTGTCTTTAGTACATATTTTTCCACCGCTTTTGACGTCTCAGGTATAGTTCGCATTTTTGCTAGTATAACTCAGTCATTTGTTTACGTCACAGTGACTTATCGCAATGAACAAATTCTCATCTATCGGTATTCCGGCTTATGCAGGCATTTTGATTTAACGGAATGATAATAGTGGCGCAGCCATACGTAGACAAGATAGCAGTTTGGCACTGATTTGAAAGCTATGAGAGTTTCCCATGCTGAATGGATAGACTACTCTCGTTTATTCAAGTACAGCAAGACACTATTATCGGAGATATGATTTGACTTGATAAGAGATCTTGAGGTGGGAGCGCCTACACTTACGACAGAACACCTCCGTCACTGCTTAGCCTCCACCTGGGATTTTTCGCATCTCTCTATTAGAAATATTATCTCAGGAGCAATATTAGCAAGAATGAGAGTACGCTCAGATTTACCCTCTAATGTTAAAGTCATTGACTGTACTACGGTACCAGTCACTCCATTGTATTCTAGTGCCCAGGAGGGGTCCTGAATGGCATAAGTCTGGATATATCATCATGCGAGATAGAGAATCGTGATGATTGTGACCTCTCGATATCTTTCTCTGTTATTTTATACTTAAATCAACGTAAACAAAATAACTCCTTCTGTTATGATTGATTAATTAAGGAATAAAAAAATCGAAAGAATGGTAGTTTTCTTGAATAATGTCTTATTAATATTCTGACTGGAACTCACCCATCACGGCAATCATATTATTTATCAGACTTACCTCACAAAAGATGGGGTTTTTCATTTATGATTTAATGTATAATCTCATAACATAGTATATTAAGGACGCTTGTTATAGATTTCCATCTATGTGAAAAAGTATCACTCATTGTAGACTTAGATGGGTAAAGGAAAATCGTAAAGCAGCACACTTGGTGTCAACTAAGTATGTTTCTAAAAAATATATATTGATATAACTTTTGCACTTGTCACAACTTTGTTTAATTAAAAATATATCTAAAGACTAATACGTCATCCTGGAGATTCATCTTATTTAATATTAACGCGATTTTAACAAAATCAACACAAAAATAGCAGTTTTGAATTTATCTTCATGTGTAGAATTCTATGTGACTGCTGACATAAGTCTCTACTGAGTTATGCGTATACACATTCACGTATATCGAGCCAGCAATAATTCGCAAGTGCTGCTTGGCACGGACTCCGTAACTTTCATATCTATTCAGCATGATTTATGCATATTATTCACACTTTTTGACACTAGACCAATTTCTCACTGTATATATATGCATAAGATAGAGCAATTAGATCTATCTGTGGAGTGTACTATTCTTATATCATCTAATGGAAATGTCGAACAACAAAATATCATAACATATAAATATCTAACATATAAATAATACAATTCAAATAAGATTAGTAGCTAATGAAGTATTTAAATTTCTCTAGATTGATAACGTCATTGAAAGTGCTTGGTATATTGACAGGGCATTGTGTTCTAAGGTCTGTACACGCTCGGGTGTTCATGAGTGGGGACATTAGGCAACATACAGGTTAGCTGGGTAAGCATATTGTTACTGGAATTTTATAATACGGTCGTAAGCGGGCGCGAATTAATGGAATACAGTAACATATAAGAAGATAAAGAATATGCACGATTCTCTTGCGTGATAGCAAAGTACGAAGCGTTGGAGTTGATACGGTCACAAGTTTGTGTTATGTGCGAGAGACGGATCAACGAGAGCCGCGAGAGCTTCACTCCATGATATAGGTCATTAAGATAATACAAAGTTCCATCGTGTGAGTAGAAGTCGTTGAGAGTTGAAAGGGCGCAAATGAAACATTCATGCTCCTCATCCTTAGTACCTCGTCTGGCCACCCTGAAGACTTTACTTTTACCTTTAATGAAAATGCCTAATTTAGAATCCTTCCTCCTCTAATCAGAATCATCATAATAAAATAGCAGATAACAATAGGTACTTAGGTAGTTTTGAACTGTGTGTAAGATATTCGACTGTATCCCCAATAAGCTCTAGAGGTGGTAGTGTTATATGACAAGCAATGGCTAGACAGGGTAAATTCAAAGTAAGGTTCTCCACGCAAAGCGGCTGAGTAAGGAGCTAATGTAATATTGTTCTGGTGGATATAAGACTGGAAGCTAGTTGGTTGAGTGTTGTTGCTCGTTGCCATATGCCAGATTGCTGTCTCAGTACCTGGTGTCGAGCAGTAATAGTTTATGTTAACTAGAAATAGAAACTTCGTACTTGAGATTATGAATTACACTAAATTCCGAAATACCTGAGATGTGAACCTATAGCGAACAGTTCTACGTTAGGCTGATTACAGTTTTTTTGAAGCTAAACAAAGCAATTACTAAATCACTATTTGATTGCATACATCAATCAGTTATGGAAGTGTTGTATGAACATAGGTATAGAATCTGATTGTGGATGCTGATTTAAACAGACAGTGTTTCAACCCACGGTTCTTAGGTGTTTTATTTGCGAGGCCATAGTGAGTGTTTTTGACAGAACTGCACGAATAGTGTTAACTGCTCTTATTCATCAATCACATATTTGTGGGAAGTTGGTTGTTTGGTTTATGGCAATATCCACCCATATAGCTGAGGGTTAAATTGGGGAATATCAATAATATTTGTTTCTATTTTATATACATGACTTTGTTGTTAAAGATAAATCTTGCCTCTAAACTTCATATTTCAAGACATATTTGAACAATGTAGTGGGTGCTGTGAATGTCACTCAAAACTAGACTAACCGCCTATCTAGCAACCATCACATGATATAAAATTTGGATGTACGGGGTAGAGATGTATTGATAATAAGTCAGGATTATTGATGATTTCGATTATATATATGGAAACCGTCTACTTGGGAGAGCACACATCACTCACTATATGACCTAAATCAGCTCTGATCCTTCAACTGTATAGGCAATGATGAAAGAACAAATGACTATGATTCACCAATGATCAGATAGAGGTTCTTCCGCCACGAATATGGTCCCGCTAGCATCACGAATAATGGGCCGAAGTTCTTGTGTTAATAATGTCTTTACTTTGGGGAGAAATTAATCCACGGTGGGTATCTAAGACGTGCCGAGGGTCTGGACCACAATCCTACTGTTCTCCTCCTAGGAAAATAAATCTGGAAATTAAAAGTCGACAATAATGACACCTTGGCTAAGGCGAGAACGAGCTCCATATTATATGATGAAGGGTAAACAAATCGGAGGGAGTCTTACAAATCATCTTCTTGTATAGGACAGTTTGAGTCGTTTTACTATTCAAGTGGCCGCATCCAGACTAGGGTAGGATTTAAGTCTATTTGATAGAAGGAACTTTTTCTTCAACGCAGCTGTTTGTCGATTTTGATTATCTATCGAAACACAACGTAGATAGAATCTGAATGCGAACAATTCTATAAACAGACCTGTTTAACTCATGGATGTGGCCTTAACAGGTACTTACAACCGGGTCAGTGGGGGACTGTAAGTAATGGCAATGAAAGAGTACTCCACACTCCCCAGAGCTTCAGAACTGTAGCCCTACATCAGATGGCGGGGGTGTCTTATACCTCTGCAGGGAAAGCACTCACGTATTCTAAGTCCAGATGACAGTGTGATCTAAATTAAGTGACGTAAATTAATTAGAATAATAGTGACAATGACCATATTTGTCTTTATATAAGACTCATCTTATATATATTGCTCATAAATAAGTACACTCATATATTTTAGTGGAACATTATTCAGAAAAAACGGCTATCATTAGGTATTAGCTATAAAGCGCTGAAAGTTTTTAACCACACGTATCAATATACAGTAATCCAAAAATTAATATACAGCTTACAGATATGTATTCATTTTTATTTTTGATTGCAGAATTTCCCTGTTGTAGAGTTTGGAAGTTAATAATACCTAATAATATCCATTCCAATCGTTTAGTATTCCACTAGAAAACTTTTAATCCTGTTATCTTTGTTTTAAAAGATCAATGGTGGAATACTTCCGTTTATTTTTGGTTACAGATGAGTAGCAATTTAGTTTTTTTGGTTGCAGAATTTCAGTGCTCGACAGTTTGGAATTAAATAATACCTAATGATATCCATTTTTATCATATACTGTCCCACTATAAAGAAAATAAAAATAAAACGCTGGTATATTTGTTTTAAAACATTAATTTTGGTAAGGGTCTAATTATTCATGGCCGATAATGTATATTAGACCTCTGAACACTTTATTTTATTCCAGCTTTTGAGTTACATTGCAACAGCCTATCAGCTCAGTCGGTAAAGCATCCGACTAGGAACCACAAGGTTCAGGGTTCGATACCGGCCCTCGCCAACTCAGGGTATGAGTAACACATGGATCTGTGCGGTAAAGTAAGGAACTGATGGTAGGTGTGGAGCTCCACCTTAGACGCCAAAACAATCTCCTTGATTGGGCACTTGTGAAAAGGGGATAGACATCATCACTGTCTGGCTGATACCGACTTTAGACCACCCCGATGACTTTACTAACTTACTTTTACTTGCAACAGCCTCTGTCTATCGATTTCCCTTCCATAATACCATTATTAATATTTCATATTGAATATATCTCAAATAAGTGTTATAGAGTAACAAATGCGGTTCATTGCTATGAAAATGTAATTTAAATAACAGGTTACAGCGAGAAAGGTGTTCAGCTATTTCTCATAGGAATTTCTGCAATGATGAAATTTAAAAGAAGAAAAAAGAAAAAAGTTTTAACGGACTTTGATAACCAACGCAATTTTTCATTTCTCTGATAACTGTTACTCCATTCAGAACGTATAGTTTGAATAGCGTAGACACATAGTTGGAGGTGCGTGGTTTAATGGTTAGAGTCGTAGGAAATGGACTCGTCGACCCGAATTCAA
>CM042138.1:77115252-77135252 GCA_023376005.1 Doryteuthis pealeii | reverse complement strand
ATATATATATATGTGTGTGTGTGTGTGTGTGTATGTGTGTGTTGTGCGTGCGTGTGTGTGTGTGTGTGTGGTGCGTGTGTGTGTGTCCGTGTGCGTGCGTGTATGTGTGTGTTTGTGTGTGTGTGTGTGTGTTGAAAAAAATGGAAGTGAATCCGGCACTGTAATGTAATATTAAGAAAAATTTTAAAAACACGTAATGTTCATAAACGCGTAATGTTTATTTCGCCTACGCTGCAGTGTTTCAATCTGTAAAAGAATCTCGAAGATTTCTTATTTCTGTGATACATTTATTTATTTTTCCTCAAACTAACGAAAGCTCTGATGAAGATCTATTGAAACAGATCTAAACACTGCTGCGTAGGCGAAATAAACATTACTCGTTTATGAACTTTTGTTTTTTCAATTTTAAAATTCCGCACGAGACGTATGTAACACAAGGTCAATTTCTTAAGCGGAGTTCAACGGGTTTGAATTTAGAATTTTCTTCTCCTAGACCAGTTGCCTAACCAAGGTTAAAGAGCCCAGATTGCCCAGCTATTTACCCAAAGCTGGAGGGAGAGTAGGATTTATACCTTTCCTAAGGATATTAGCGCTAAGTGAAATGCAATTACTACGCCCAGGACTTGAACTCGGGGCGACGAGTCCATTTGCCATGATTTTAAACATTGCCCCATACACTTCCATTAACCATTATATAAGCTGTTATAGAATACTTTTGTATTATTCATACCAAAGGTAAAAATAGGACTCATATATTATAAAATTGTTTATCATCCTTCTTTGCATATGTAGTTCCTCTTGATTTTGGTCCTTCCGTGGAACTTCCTCGGTGGCTGCTAGAAAATATCTCTTAGGTTAAGATATATATATATATATATATATATATATATATATATATATATATATATATAATAAATAGAGAATAAATGAGAAAACTATTAGCATAAAAAGGTGCTCAATTCTAATAAAGCAGAGCAGATTTACAATCAATAATAATGATATTATGGATATTATAAACTCATAACTATAAGTTTCATGCTTACGCAATCTTCAGATGAGTCAAATGGTTGAGATTTTTAAAAACAGTAGTTTTTTAGCGTTTATATAATGCTAAAGTTTGTTTTTTTAAAAAAAACACGCTTCACGTTTGTATAAACGCTAAAAAACTACTGTTTTTAAAAATCTCAACCATTTGACTCATGTAAAGATTGCGTAAGCATGGAACTTATAATTATGAGTTTATAATATCCATAATATCATTATATATATATATATATATATATATATATATATATATTGTTTGTTTGTTTAAGTGAGAAGATAGAAAAACAAAGGGAGATACCTAAGGAGGCAGAAAAACAAATGATAATAATAACAACAAAATGAATAAGAAAATGAAAATCTTGTTGAAATTAATAGATTTATTCCTATAACATGTTTTGCTTATCTGATACAACATATTTTGTTTCTTTCTTTTTTTGTTTTTGATAATGATAACGGAATTTGATGACGCAAATTGTCATGGAAACAGACGCTGAAGATGTGTTGTTATTTAATAAGGTTTTCCGTCGGGGTGTAATGGATAGCAATCAATCAACCATCCTTTTTAATCCCATTCTATTCTCCCTCCAGCTATGGGTAAATAGCAGGGCAGACTAGGCTCTTAATATTGGCTAGGTATCCAGTCTAGGAGAAGAAAAATTCTGAATTCAAACCTGTTAAACTCTGCGTATGAAATTGACCTTGGGTCGCATCCTGCTCTTGCGGAGGGGGTTGGTAAATATATACCCCTCATTCACATGGCACTATCCACCCCCATTATCCGAGAGAAGATTTACCGTCCCCTTCACTACGCCTCTACCTTTCTTTGTCTCTCTCTTCCGCCTCACACATTGAACTTTTCGCCATTTACATACCAATCTGTATAAAATAATACATTTTTTCTGTTTAGTTTTCTTAAATCAACAGAGACGAAATATGAATTGAATTGTTTGTGTTCGTTATTCACCTTTCCAATTTAATTCCTCTCTCTCTCTCTCTCTCTCTCTCTCTCTCACACACACACACACACACATATATGTATATATATATATATATATATATATATATATATATATATATATATATATATATACAAAGTGTGTAAAAAGTATCAAGATTTTTTGTAATTTCTGACACACAATAACGTTACGCTCATTAATTTTTTTTTCAGAATACAAGGTGTGTCAAAAAAGTACCAAGTTTAAAGCTGTATTTATCAAGATAGAAATGAAAAATGAATGGAGTTTTTTTTTTCAGAATACAATGTGTGTCATAAAGTACAAAAACTCTCGATACTTTTTTGACACAGCTTGTATATTTCTACACATTGTTTCTCTATCAACATGAGGTGGTATTAAAATATTAATCACGAATTAATTAACCAATCAACAAATTGACAAAGTATCAAAATCTATTGCATTTATTATATATTTATTAGGAACTAATGAACAGAGAACTCTTTCTTTTGCAATTACTGATTTCATAATTAACTGAAAATACCAGCACAAGAAGAAAGTGCCAAAACCTTCATTTGTATAGAACCTTATTTATTTAATTGCGTGATCTAAACCACTACGCTATCGAGTAAAAGAAGTGCTACACACCAGATCTAAAAGCAATGTTTTTTCGATGCATTAATTCAGCCTGCGCTGCTATTTGCCTATAGCTGGAGGGTAAGCAGGCGGATGCATATCTTTTACAAGGATATTAGTGCTATGTGAAATGGCAACAGGAAAATCTGCAAGAGTTCAACTTTATAGAAGGTTTCATAGGCTTGGCTTGTTTTGGTTTGGATGGTTTCTTTGTTTTAATGGCATACCAACCTTCGTGGATTATTTATTGCCCTAGCCATCGTTGTAGAAGAGGATTAATAGTACTATTTAATCTATAGCAGGGGATGAGGTGTTTTATACCTTTCCCAATCGTATTAGACCCAAAGAGAACGTAAGCGAGCAACTGAAGTTCGTACTTACTACGTACGATGTCGGACCAATAACCTGCTCTTCGAGGTTCGGTGGCTTCGGCCACAGGACTGGTTTTGAATTAACGGCGTGATCCCAGGAGCAATCCCCCAGGCAATACCTGTCGCCTTGATTTAAAGGGACAGGGAGGGGTTTATTGCCAAGTGCCTGTGGCGCCCCCTTGAGGGGGAATGCCGACGAGATCCACGCATTTTTTGTACCTGCCATCCCATGAGCTTCGGTTCGTAGGTGGTCCCAAATTAAAAGAGCCTTATGCCTGGCCCGCATACGTGGGATGCGAGGTAAATACCACTACGTATGATGTCAAATTTCAGCCCCTACACCACCGTGCCTTTTCCGCTTTGCTTCTTTTGGAGATTAAATGAATATGAATGCAAACTTAAAGGAAACAGACGAAACAGCAATTGGAAAAACAAAGACAGATAAAAATATTTATATATTTACCAACCCCTCCGCACGAGCAGGATGTGACACAAGGTCAATTTATTAAGCGAAGTTTAACAGGTTTGAATAAAGAATTCTAAAAGACCGGTTGCCTAATCAAGGCAAAAGGGGCCAGTCTGTTCTACTATCTAGCCATAGCTGGAGGGAGAGTAGGATTCATACCTTTCCCAAGGTTATTACATACAATTGCCATGTCCAGGATTTAAACTTGTGGCGACGTGTTAATTTCCAATTACTTTAAACCTTACACTACGCGCTACATTCTTAGCTAGAAAGATGAAAAATCTACGACAATACTTGCTATCTGATGCGTGGTGTTTTTTACGTAATTTCAAGTTTTTAACATGATTTCTCTATCTATTCACTTCATAAATCTTTCCATTCAAATAAAGTCCCACTATTGTTATTTTAATCTGAGTCCTTCTGATCTATTGTAATGAACTAACCATCAGTTTTTCTTTGTAATTTTCTTGGGTGTAGAATCGCATTGGAGGGAAAGCTAAAGTGAGCGGTTTGAAGTAGGCAAAGGGTTAAGACGAATATGATTTATCTTAAAAATTCAAGTGAGGAAAATATTATTTCAAGTACTTTACTTTACTCGGATATTTTATTCAATCTATTATTTTGCATATTATATATATATATATATATATATATATAATATATATATATATATATAAAGTAATCTGCAGACGCGCGTTTCGGGGTTTCACCCCTCATCAGTACAGCTAGACTTATTTTTCAGCAGCTACCTCTGGTCGGGATCGAGACCCGAACGAACTTTCGCTCGTCAAGTCTCTTACCGATGGGTCCACAATCAGCTGCCTAGCGTAGAAGGCAGAATAATCGCTATATTTCCTAAACCGGAAATAAACTCACCAGAGGTCTCTAACTTATGTAAACAAGTGAGACTAGCATTTCGCCGAAGCGGTGAATTTTCGCAATTAGTCCCTTCTACACAGAGTGCTCACAGAGTGCTCAACCTGAAAATTGGGAAGCGTATATAAAGTAATATAAAGCGTATATATATATATATATATATATATATATATATATATGTGTGTATGCATGTGTGTGTGTGTGTTTGTGTGTGTTGTGTGTGTGTGTGTGTGGTGTGTGTGTGTGTGTGTGTGTGTATGTGTGTGTATTTCTTATAGTGTGTTCCAAAATTAAAAGGAATTTGGTAATACGTTGCGTTGAAAACTAATGGTAACAAACGCCTTTTAAACTTTCAGTTATATATTACTCTGTAGCACATAAATATAGCTCTTACACCTGTAATCTAGCACTGTATTATTGCCAATATATATATATATATATATATATAATATATAATATATATATATATATATAAAAAGTATTTTTTCATTGGAAAAAGGAAAAAAAAGTGCTAGACTATAGGTGTAATACACACACACACACACACACACACACACATATATATATATATATATAATTGTAGTAATTAGATCTAACTTTGCTCCGTGTTTCCGCCCTACTACGTATATATATTATATATATATATATATATATATATAATATATATATATATATATTATATATACCAACACCTCCGCACGAACAGGACGCGACACAAGGTCAATTTCTTAAGCGGAGTTTAACAGGTTTGAATTCAGAGTTTTCCTTCTCCTAGACTGGTTGCCTAACCAAGGTTAAAGAGCCCAGTCTGCCCTACTATTTTCCCATAGCTGGAGGGAGAGTTGGATTCATACCTTTCCCAAGGGTATTAGCGCTAAGTGAAATAATTGCCACGTCCAGGATTTGAACTCGGGTCGACGAGTCCATTTCCCATGTCTTTATACATATATATATATATATATAAGCATGTAATAGAAACCTCTTTAGACAAAACCAGTTACCCAAACTGTTCGCCATGCGTAGAGGGTGACAATACGACATCAACTGAGGATCAAACTCACTATTCAGTTGTAAGGGATATGCGAGACCAGCTCGCTAACCATAAGATCCTGATGTGACACATTTTTTATTACCTAACTAGTTCATTATGAGTAGGATGCGACACAAGGTCATGAGGATCGAACACTCGCAAATTATTACACTACGAAAGGACTCCATGGCGTGGGGAGGGGACACTTGCTGCATGGGCAATTACCGGCCTTTATGCAATCATTACCACGCCTACATACAACTTCAGATCCATTATCTCGCGAGAGAGCAAGGGAAACTACCATTAACGCTGAATCAGGCTTTGTGCATCGAACACATTACCAATTGTCCCCGAGACCAGTTTGCTAAGCGCTATTTCACAGGGAGGCATCTTGCTTTGAGTTTTTATGCGCGTGTATATTCAGCTTAGGATCTATCACACCTCACGCACGAAAGATTTGCCAACCAAACAATAAAAATATACAAAGAGAGAAGCGATAAATTTGAAAAAAAAATACGAAAACAAAAAACAAAAAAAATGAAAGGAAAATCGAGTCGAAAAAAGAAAGAAGGAAGAAGGAAAAAAAATCTTTTCTATCCTCAAATTCAAACGCTTCAGCAGTTTTACAGACAGGGATCAATAATCCACTAATCGAATTTGCAATCAATACATTTTATTATTTATTTCAGGTATTTTATGTGTGTATTTTAGACGAATCGGTTTTTTGTTCCTTTGTTTGCTCCCACAACTTTCATCTCTTTCCAAACCAGATTTTTCGCAAGTCCTTCATTGTTCTTTCATAGTGTCTTCATCCATTTTCATTGTTGGCAAACATGTTTTTTTTTTTTTTTCTAAATTTCGCTACTTCCTCCTCTATCTTATCTAAAAGTTGAAGTTTTTGCCCCTTCATTTTTCTTTCTCCCAGCAGTGAATTTTTTTGTTTTCTCTTTTTAATGTTTGTTTTCATTTGCTAATGGTTAACTTCTTTGGTGGTGGTATATCTATAGTTTCATTTCCAGCATACCTCTGTATATATATATATATATATATATATATATATATATATATATATATATATATATATATACACACACAGGTATGTATATGTATATATATATATATAATATATATATATATACATAGATACATATATATACACACACATACATATATATATATACATACATACAGAAGTATATATATATATATATATATATATATATACATTTATATATACACACACACACACGCATATATATATATATATATATATATATATATCTTTAAATCTGACACATTTAAGTTGTGACTGTTCCTTTCTCATCAAATAAATAGATATGTAAAACCTTTATATACTTATGTTATATTATATATATATATATATATATATATATATATATATATATATATATACCTATAATATATATATATATATATATATATATATATATATATATATATATATATATATATATATATATATATATATATATATATATATATATATATATATATACAGATGTATGCTGGAAATGAAAGATTTCTTTTGTGTTAAAATACACACACACAGAAGCATATATATATATAATATATATATATATATATATATATATTATATATGCTTCTGTGTGTGTGCGTATGTATTTTAATACAAAATATTTTTTTCATTTCCAGCATACCTCTGTATATATATATATATATATATATATATATATATATATAATAATATATATATGATATAATATAATATATATAAATAATAATATATAAGGTTTACATATGTATTTATTTGGTGACAAAGGAACAGTCACAACCATTTTTCGTGTCATGTGTCAGATTTAATATATATATATATATATATATATATATATATATTATATATATATATATATATATATATATATACTTCTGTGTGTGAGTGTATTTTAACACAAAAGAAAAACATCTGCTAATGTTTTGTTCATAGAACACGCATAAAGCGAATTTCTTTTATAATGATTTATTTACTTTTTTCTGGCACATCTGAGCAATCGACTTAATAGAGAACAAAGACACAGTTGAATCGGAAAGAGAGTAAAGATGAAGAAAGGTGACTGAAGAGCCCATAAACAAAGCTTGCCGGTTATCCACATTGAACTGTTGGTCCCGAGTCTAAGTGAGACGTCACATTATAAGACGGTCGAATCGAAATAGGGATAGGGTTTGAATTTCACACACGGCTCGCTTCCGTCATTGGTAAATCGATACTCGCAAATATCACTCAACATTAATATGGTATATGTACTTTTCTGTACTTGTAAAATCATAGATAATGACACCTTGATTACGAGTGTCTTAAGTTACGAAATTTCATTCGGTTGATCTTTTGCGTTATTTCGAGAGATGAATTTTGAGATACGCGTGAGGTTTAGATAAGCTTATGTAAATAAGTTTAATAAAAATCTGAAACACAGCATCATCTGCATGTACAGATTTGCTGGAATGAAACCTGCGGGTTGGTATATTACAATCAACCTTATGACGTGAGTAAAAATCGATTCCTTTTAGGAATTGTACACTATTTTTGTTAAATTTTAAACGTTATATATATACATATATTATATATATATATATATATACCATTACATACATATATATATATATATATATATATATATATATATATATATATATATGCTAACTCATCCGAACAAGCAGGATGTGACACGAGGTCAACTTTTTAGGCGGAGTTTAGCAGGTTTGAATTTAGAATTTTTGTCCCCCTAGAATGGTTTCCTAATCAAGGTTAAAGAGCCCAGTCTGCCCTGCTATTTGCTTATAGCTGGAGGGTAAGCAGGTGGATGCATGTCTTTTCTAAGGATATTAGTGCTATGTGTAATGGCAACAGCCTCGTCTAGGAATTGAACTCGGGTCGAAGAGTCCATTTCCTACGACTAACCATTACACTACGCGCCTCCATATTCTATGATATTCCATATATATATATATATATATATATATATATATATATATATATATATGTTCAGAAAACCCGGTAGAGCTCTCTAGGAGTGATTTAGATTAATTTTCACTGCCAGCATAAAGCAATCTGTATCTCTCTTTTGATCGTAAAATATAGAAAGGAATGTACGTATTTAATAGTTTACGGCAGCTGTCAAATTGCCGAGAGGTTAACGAATCGGGTGGACGAAAAGTCAGTCGGGTTTTGTTCCTGGTTAGAGTTAGTTGCTGTGTCTAGCCACATTTAAGAGACGTGAAACGTCGAAACACGGTGTCTGTGGATGACTTAACACTATTTATATTACGAGTGGCGCAACTTAAAAGTTTTAACATTTAATTATATACTATAATATTGTAGCAAATATATCTATCAAATTTAAATACTTTTGACCCATAGATGGGCGGGAAGATCGGTAAGTAACAGAAGATAAATGCCCAAATATATCAATCAAATACGAATAATTTTTAAGGAGATCTTAGTAGATCCATACATGGGAACATAACAGGGATGATGACAATGAAGAATTACTGAACACTTCCAGAGCTACAAAAATGAAGTTAAGTATCACGAATGGGAATCACCTTTTTAGGGGGGGTCTTACCCCTACCCAGGGGAAATAGACTGCTTATTATAAATCCCAATGAGAGGGCGAGAAAATCGGTAGGTAACAGTCAATCTAACTTATTTCTCTTACGTGGCGCGTGAGAAATCTATGACCAAACAAGAGAAAACTGATACATTACTCATATTCTGCCAGGTCCTTACAGATTTTGTAAATTAATGTAATGTAATAAAGTAATGTAATGTAATGTACAAAGTAATGTAATGGTCCATTAAGATAATAAGGAAATGTAATGTGATGTAATAAAGTAATGTAATAAAGTATTGCCATGTCGTTAAAGATATTTTGTTACAGATATTTCGTTATAATGGTACATTAAGATAATAAAGAAATGTAATGTAATGTAATAAAGTAATGTAATAAAGTAATGCCAGGTCGTTACAGATATTGCGTTACAGATATTTTGTTACATATATTTCGTTATAATGGTACATTAAGATAATAAAGAAATGTAATGTAATGTAATAAAGTAATGTAATAAAGTAATGCCAGGTCGTTACCGATATCTCGTTACAGATATTTCGTTATAATTGTACATTAAGATAACAGAGTAATGTAATGTAATATAACAATTAATGTAATAAATTAATACCAGGTCGTTACAGATATTTTGTTACAGATATTTCGTTATAATTGTACATTAAGATAACAGAGTAATGTAATGTAATATAACAATTAATGTAATAAATTAATACCAGGTCGTTACAGATATTTCGCTACAGATATTTCGTTATAATGGTATATTAAGATAATAGAGTAAGGTAATGTAATGTAATGTAATAAAGTAATGTAATAAAGTAATGCCAGGTCGTTACAGATATTTCGTTACAGATATTTCGTTCAAGGTATTTGGTACATTAAGATAATAAAGTAATGTAATGTAATGTAATAGAACTCATATTCTGCCAGGTCCGTTCGGTCAAATCTAGAATATGTTGGAACGTGAACTTAATTCTAAATTCATAATAACTGCGCAATATGGGTTGTTGGCTGTCTGAATCTACGAAAAACGTCTTAAGCCTTGTCGTACGTAATCCCTGGTCGTCTTTAGTGATGTCACCAATCTCGTTCTTCTCGCGGGAAAACTGACAGGTAAATCACACCTGTACATTAGGATTAAATCTGCACATATGGGGTTATGAGTTTGACCCCAAGCTTACGGTTGTTTACTGGCAAATCATATTGTCATAGACATATAGTAATGTCATTGCTACGCAGATAGCTTTCCGTGCTAATTTCCAGTTACCTCAAAATTATGCTGTTCAGGATTGAAAATCAGGTTCATCGATTAAATGAAAGCTACCTGTAAGACCTCAAACTTCAGAAATTGTCAAGCTTGATATATTTCATTGTTCAGTCTCCCACACATTCAGTACATAAAAATGCTTTTGCACTAGTATTGTCTAAGAAAAGTCGTCGGGGCTGCCTAATGATAGTATGAGCCATACAACAAGGGAGTCTATCCCCTTTTAACTAGCGCTAGACCAAGGAGATTATTTTAGCATTTAAGGTAGAGCGCCACACCTACCATCAACTCCTTACTTTACCGCACAGATCCCTGTGCTACACATACGCTGAGTTGGCAATGGCCGGTATCGAACTAGGAACCTTGTGGTTTCTAGCCGAACTCTCTACCAACTGAGCTAACCTGGCCCTTAAATGAAATCAAAATGATACGACATTTGGTAAATGGAGCTAACATTGCCAGTTGCCTAAATTTTCTTTAACCACACAGGTGACAGTTCTCCAATATTAATCGATACTATCTCTCTCTCTCTCTCTCTCTCTCTATATATATATATATATATATATATATATATATATATATAAATAAAGATAATCTACTGAGTCAGACGAACCTACTATTAGTTTCGCATAAAGCTCTTCAGGGCTAAAATCTGACTCTTTTTTCAAAAATTTTTTTCTTCCTGGTTGATGTTTGGTAGTATTTTTTACAATCAAACTCTCTGCCGGGTTTTTTTCTCTCCGCAAGGATCTACCAACACGCTTGGTATATTTAAAATATATATATATTATATATATATATTATATATATATATATATATATATATATATATATATATATTCATCAACAAGTTACTTCCATGTATCATTGTAGTAGCATAAGTAGTTAATCCAAAAGGGCTCAATATATTTTATAAAATATAGAGCATTAATAGTTGTAGAAAAGTTTTTTCTCTACCAGGGTTTCGGTGTTCTGAGTACACCGTCTTGAAGAGAACTAAGTATATCTATGTGGCTAATGTGATATATACTCGCCTGGTTTAAGATCTTTATGGTATTTATGATCTTAAACCGGGCGAGGTCACACTAGCCACATAGATTTATTTAGTTCTCCTGAAAACGGTGTACTTAGAACACCGAAACCGTGGTAGAGAAAAATCTTATCTACAACTATATATATATATATATATATATATATATATATATATATATATAAGTAAAGTCGACGGGGCGGCCTAAAGTCGGTATCAGCCAGTCAGCGATGGAGTCTATCCCCTTTTCAATAGCGCTAGACCAAGGAGATTGTATTTTAGCATCTGAGGTGGAGCGCTACACCTACCATCAGCTCCTTACTTTACCGCACATATCCCTGTGCTACTCATACGCTGAGTTGGCGAGGACCGGTATCGAACTAGGAACCTTGTTGTTTCTAGCCGAACGCTATATAAGCATAATAAGGATTAAAAGTATATACATGGAAAGCTTACTACGGAAAAAAAGAGAGAAGGGAAGAAATACAAGGAGATATAATTAGGAGTAGTCTAGAAGTGATTCTCCTTTCTGAGAAAATCGGTATTCGAGAAATCGGTATCTGAGAAAATCGGTATTGCCTGGACTCGAACACTGAACATCAATAGGAAAATAAGTAACTATATCAGACACAAAGGAAATCAGAATTCGAATAGTTATAAGAAATGTAAATCAATTATAGATCTCATAGTTTTTCACTTAACTTTACATAAAACTGTTTTTTTTTTTCTCTCTCGACCAAACCACTTCAATATGTAACGGACAGTCGGCACAAATATAGAATTATCGAAATGCGAGATCACTAAGAAACAATTAACACATTCGATGTAAATGGGAAAATATGTTTATAAAGCCTCGGGGAATACGGAAAGAAATAGAAACAATACATATATATATATATATATATGTGTGTGTGTGTGTGTGTGTGTGTGTGTGGTGTGTGTGTGTGCTTGTGTGTATAACAAAGAAATTGCCGTCTTTCTAAAGATGGAAGATGCATTAAATAGCCTAATAAAGATGGAAGGTGACTTTGTGTCTGTTCACTAATAATAGCACAAAAAAAAACCCAAAAAAAACAGAATTATGGTGTGCTGAAAATAAATATTTTATATAATTACACGTCGTATCATCAGAACTTAAGATTAAAAAAATGAATAAATAGATTAAGAAACACACACACACACACACACACATACACCACACACACACACACATATATATATATATATATATATATATATATATGTGTGTGTGTGTGTGTGTGTATATATATATATATAATGCAGAAGAAAACGAATTGATATATTTCATCCTTTTATACTGTGGTTTATCTATTACGACTCCATACCCGTTTGTTGAAGAAAAACCCCATTATTTCTTCCTGTATTTTCCAAAAGCAAATATATCTTAAAAATTACGAAGACTGTTTTGGTTTATTCTTATCTTTAGTTCTTCTTATCTTTATTGTGAGAGACACACATACACAACGTTTCGGCTGATGTGCCCTCTGGTCTTCTTCAGGTATTTCTTGTAATACTACGGCTATCATATGCGTTGCTTCTTTTAGGCGTATTTTTTTCTCATATTCTTCGATTGACTTAACTTCATCCCACGGAGGCAGATGGATTCCCTTTTCCTTCCCTATATGTTCAACCATGGGGGCCTGTGATGGTAAAGGTTACCGCCGGAATAAATAAACACGGTGAGACGAGTTCAAATACTCGACGAGGCTGTTTGCATTTCACATAGCGCTAATATCCTTGAGAAGGATATGCATCCAACTATTCTCGCGGCTATGGGTAAATAGTAGGGCAGACTGGGCTCTTTAACTTTAGTTAGGCAACTAGTCTAGGAGAAGGAAAACTCGGAATTCAAAAAAGGACAACATCATATAAGACTGAAAATAAGACTGGAAGAAATAGACAAAAGATATTGGCGAAAGATATAAACACGGCGAGACGAATTCAAATACTGGACGAGGCTGTTTGTATTTCACATCGCGCTAATACCCTTGAGAAGGGTATGCATCCAACTATTCTCGCGGCTATGGGTAAATAGTAGTGCAGACTGGGCTCTTTAACTTTAGTTAGGCAACTAGTCTAGGAGAAGGAAAACTCTGAATTCAAACAAGGACAACATTCATATAAGACTGAAAATAAGACTGGAAGAAATAGACCAAAGATATTGGCGAAAGATATAAACACGGCGAGACGAATTCAAATACTGGACGAGGCTGTTTGTATTTCACATCGCGCTAATACCCTTGAGAAGGGTATGCATCCAACTATTCTCGCGGCTATGGGTAAATAGTAGGGCAGACTGGGCTCTTTAACTTTAGTTAGGCAACTAGTCTAGGAGAAGGAAAACTCTGAATTCAAAAAAAGACAACATCATATAAGACTGAAAATAAGACTGGAAGAAATAGACAAAAGATATTGGCGAAAGAATGAAGATTCAAAATATACGGGAATTGATCCAAGTAATCCAAACAAAACAAACAACAACAACAAAAACCCCTTCCAACATAACGAAAGAGAATTCTACCAACAAATCGTTGGAGAAATAATGATGATAAAGAACATCCGGGTGAAAAGGAGACATAAAATTTTTCGAGCAAGATACGGCAAAAGAAAGAACATAACAGAAACGTAGAAAGAATAAATAGCAGGAAAAAAATTCTAATGCTTGAAGAAGTCCCTGATGCCGACATACCTGGACTCGCTAAAAGAACACTCAAGAAAGTTCCAAACCAGAAGAGGCCAGACCATGATGATATACATGGCTTCTGGTTTTAAAAATGCTATCAATCATACTATAAATAAAGAAAAAAAGAAAATTATTTAGTAGGACTGCAGCATCATGGGAAGAGAGTTCGAACACCCGTTGAGCTATCATGCTCTCTTTCGGAATAATACTCTTGTTAAAAGTATTAATCCTCTCATCCCCTATGTATGTGTTAAATATTAATATTTCTATTCTTCTATGGCTTTGGAATAAAAATCCTAAGAAGGTTGATATGCCTTTAAAGAGAGAAACTAAACCATAATATTTACAAAACAAAGTTCACTTTGGTCTTGGGAATTTAATTTCCAACTCCAGTTACGCTATTACGTTCTATTTCGGGATAATACACTTGCGAAAGGGATTGTAGCATTAGTTTCGTATTTGCCTTGGAGAGTTGTCTGTCCGTTTAGTTTGCTGGTGCCCGCTAGGGGGCCGTTTTATATTTAAGCGGCTGGTTTAAACGCTTCTCTCTCTTTTACTGTTCCAGTATCCACGAGATACATGGGGTAGACACGGTCTACCCCTTCTCGTTGGGGCTTTTAGCCCCCTTACATTACTGTAAGTTATTAACACAGCATGGACTATCCCTAGTCTCATGTCTGTACTTTTATGTATATCTTGTACCATTCATGAATGTGTATTTATCTTTCCACATGTAACTTTGTTTTACCTATGTATTATGTATCTTGTTATATCCATGTGCTGTATACGTATTAAATGTTTTGTTTATCAAACCTTTGTCGGAGTTTGTATCTTCAAGTAACTTTGAATCTAGTTTTACAGGATGAATCCCCTCATCTCCCACCTATAGCTTAAATAGAGCACTTCTGATCTTCTACGAGGATGCCTTTGGCTTTAAATACCCCATGAAGGTTTATATGACATTAAAGAAAGAAACCAAACCATAATGAATTGCCACTAAAAACAAAGCACACTTTTGTTTTTTTTGACCAAGCTTCAAACTCACTATTCAGCAGTAGTTGATGTGAGAGACTAGTTCGTTTACCATAACACCAATATATAACGCCTTTAAAACACTACGAGATTAGCTGACTAATTACTACCTCACGAAAGAAATACAACACCACTAGTACTTAAAATTACCTGTCATATTGGAGTTGACTTAATTAGGTAAAGTAGTCTAGAAGGTGCTGCACACTTTCTTAATAAAGTAGGCGGGTGGTTAATAACATAATGAAAGTAACAACACAACAAAGATGGAATAGGCAAATTATAACAGAAAATGTAAAAGAAAACAATAAGAGCAAATGATGACAGCGCTGTTATAATCCCTTGTCATTGGCGTGCGGAAAAATGCAACCATGACACATTTCTAAGGGATTTTAAAAAGACGGGTATTTCTGCTTGAGGAGTTTGAAAAGACGCTCAAAAAGATATACGAAATCAAATGATCTACTATGTATTGATATAGGAAATCTCAAGAGAAATCAAAATAAGATAAACTAAGCTCAGGTATAGCGAGACAAGAAAACAGTTTATAACTTTATTCTCTCAGTTCAGTATTTTTAGGATGTATAGATAAGAATTTTTGCATATTCAATGAAAATTCGAATTGGAAAGTACGATAGCCTCGGGTGGAGCATTTCGAGAATAGAATAATATAAATATATAAAAATAAATTTTTATTCAGGGAGATTCGCTATCTCTTCACTACGCTTCGTAAATTTTAGGATATCGCTCATTTTCAGCTTGAAGCTTTATAATGATACACATACGATCGAAAAGCATCGAAGTGATTTTTAAAAAAATTTTTTCAATTTAATATTCAAAAGAGAAACGTGTATACAGCCGAGGGACTGAAACAGGGTGCGGCAGAAATACCTCACTACATCTCACTGTCTCTTATCTTGTGAAAGTGGAAATTAGGCAAGTAGAAATGGTAACGATATAACACTTGAGCGATTGAACTTTGCTACACTTGAATTAATGAGACTTTTTGATAATCTAACAAGAAAAGAGGACGAAACCCACATAAAAAGGAGTCCTCAATACTTTTAGGTAGCCTGTGATTATATACGTTATGTGTTGAATTCTAAAAGTTAACTGATAATTGTGTTGAAAAGAGTTTGGAAAATACCGCCAGTACTATCATGGGCGGGTCAGTCACCGTTTTTTGGACTGGACTTGTCATTCGATCGTGAGAACGGATGCAGAGATTTGAGAAAATGTACACTGCCCGAGACAAACCCGACGGGGAAAAATGGGCTATTTCTCCCGAGCAGTTGGTTACTTGGGGAAACAGAAGAAATAAGACGTCAAAAATAAGCTAAAAGGTCTTGGTGTTCAATTTTGTAAAGAAGAAAGAAAAGAGGTGGAAAAATGGGTTAAGAAACGCCCAGGACCCACCCAAGAATTTCCAAGAAAGTTCCAAAAAGATCAGCGGATCAGAAGACAGACAATTAGTCCGCAAGATAGATTGTATAGAAGAATAAGAAAGAAGCCGAAGGTCCAGCCCAGCTAGGAAAGATAAGTATAATGAGATGCATAAGTATGGAAAGATAATGAAAAGATTAATCCGCCGACTGTTGGCTGGGGCGTTAGAATGCAATCGACTGCACCTCCTGCAGAGGGGTAAGACTCCCCAATGGGGCCACTGTTGCCGTGGGTGACGACCCGTGATGGCTTAAGGAGATTAGGAGCCCAGGTGGAGAGCAGTTCACCTGAACTTGCATACCAGCTTTGGGTCCCTATCTGTGGGCTAGACGGGCGTCGGAGAGGCCCCGGTCCCCCCCCCGAATCAAATTCGGCTGGTCACGTCAAGCCCTAGCACCTATAATTGATTGCCAACCCTATTGCCCTTATGGCAGCCCCAACCCCTTTTTATCTATGGGTGCTAAGAGGCGGTGACTGCGGGTCTACAATGTCCTGGGAATGACGTTAAAACTCTATCTGATGTTGAGGTTCCAGTTTTGGAGGTTTGGGGAATGTGGAGCACCCTTTTCATCAACCATTGCCTCCCTGGTCCACTCTGACCCGGAGTGGTAGTACCTATTAGGGTCCCATCTATGGGTAAATAGACAAACATGAGTTGATAACAATTGTATTATCCATTTAGGAATTGATTTATTTCAAAGGCGTTTATCGGCATTAAATGACCCACTGAAGGTTGTATGGCCGTAAAACAAAACAAAAGCCAAAAACCAAAAAAAAGATAATACACAACATAATACATATTTTTCATCTGACAGAAAGAATTCAAGCTCGTCAGGGTCATTTTGCTGAGATAAATTAGCCCCCTCTTTCTGTTAACTCAAATGTGTTGTAGACAATAAAAATAACAATTCAATATAATCTGTCGTCCGAAATATTTTCTTCACAGCATAGTAAAATCATCAATTATCATCTGATTTTTGTTTTCCATCGAACATGATCTAAAAAGCTGGCATGCTACAAGCCAATTCAGATGCAGGTTGCACAACAATAACTACAATCGTAGATCCTGTTCAAGCAATGTCCTAGGATCTTCAGGAAAAGAAAGGCCAGAGTTTTCCTGAGATCCTTTTCAGTGAAACCTGTATATATTATATATATATATATATATATATATCTATATACATGGAGATTGTGTGTTTTTTTCTGTCTGTAACCGAAAACTATATTAACTACTCAAGTCACAATTTTCCTTAGTTATTAACGACACATTCTTCAATGAGTCTATTTCTATTTAAGACCTAAATTAATAATAAAACTGGTTTGACATTATTAATACTATTGGGCCTTACTTAAATTCTAATAACATACAATTGTATTTTATATATACAGAAATACCAGTTTTTCAGTGTAAAACGTAAAGCTAATTTGCATATTGATATTAAAAAAACTGATTTTAATAAAAATGTGCTTGGTATTATTGATTTCTATTGTTTGGTTTTAATTCTTAATGAATATGAGTAAAAATCTCTTCAATAAATCCCTAAAAGAAATTCCATAACAAGAAGAAATAACTGTAATTTTATTCTCTACTTCCTATTTTAAACTAAATAGTTAAATTAGGAAAATTTAGGCATTGAAAAACGGAAGTGATGAAAAAGGAGTAAGTTTCCAGTTGTTCTATATTTCCGATTATCCCCCTCCGTTTCAAAATCTTTTTATCTGATTCTTATTAGTTTCATTAGCCTTTTCTGATTTAATCTAATATTTTTAATTTAGCATTTAAACTTAAAATACTTGCAATACTACACCCGGAGGGTGTATATATTTGCTAGTATAAGTAAAAGAAAAACAAGACTTAGAGATTTTTGCTTAATAGTCTATTTAGGGAAGCTAAATTTAAAGCTAAAATAGGAAGATATGAAGAAGAATAACTACTAAATAATGAATTCTAAATGAAACTGGGGTGGTCCCTTTAGTTGAAATCTAGAATAGATTGATTTACAGAAATTTCCTAACAAATTAACTGTGACATGTTCAAATATCTTTTTGTTAACTTTCTACAAAGCTGGCGACAACAGGACTAATAAACAAATTGGTTCAAATGCACTTTAAAAGTTATAAAAGATTATCATCTCGGCATCTGATGAGTCGGGAGAGTTCAGACACTTTGTCTAAGCTCCCTGAACTAGACTATAATGCAAATCTTCTAAAGTCTTTTTGTTATTTCTTTATACTTTGAATTTGCTTGTGACTCAACACTAAGAGCGGCACATTGAGCTTCTCAAAATGCGAACAGGTTTAAAAAAAAAAACCAACATCTTGTGTCGTAAGGAAAAGATTTCTTCTCCTGCTTTTTTGGATTATAAATATATACCTATATATATATATATATATATATATATATTAGATATATATGTGTTGTGTGTGTGATGTGTGTGTGTGTAATGGATTGGTTGGGATTTAGGATACGTCATCCCTTAGATTGTTTTAATGTCCTAAGAAATTTTGTTATATTCATTCTTGTTTGGGTTCAATTCTATAATTATTAATTAAGATATATATAGATATACATAAGAAGAAGATATATATATATATATATATATGTGTGTGTGTGTGTTGGTGTGCGTGTAGGTAGGTAGGTATGGTAGGTAGAGGAGAGAGAGAGTGAGAGAGAGAGAAGAGAGCAGAGAGAGAATAGAGAAGAGATGAGAGAGGGGGTTGAAGAGAGCACATAAAGAGTGGGTGCGGGAGGGAAAACTTGCTTTTTTGATTTTGGTCAATCATTTATAAATCCATTAAAAATTAATGTTAGCTTAAATCTGGTATCTGTTCTTCTCTTGCCATTGTTTTTTTCTTCATTTCATTTTTTTTCTTGTGCTATTTTCTTTCTTTTTTTTTTTTTCCTTTTCTTTCTTTTTTTTTTTTTTTTTTTTTTTTTTTTTTTTTTTTTTTTTTTTTTTTTTTTTTTTTTTTTTTTTTTTCTCCTCTGTGATTTCTTGTTCTCACTATAGAATATTATTCGACTTCTATTGTTACAGTTGTGTGAGCGGAGACTATTGCGAATAAGGAGTGAATCCCGTTACCCAATTTTTATTTTTAAAATTTTTTTTAATATATAATGGAGTTTTTTTTTTTTTTTATTTTTTTTTTTTGTCCGTTTTTTTTTTTTTTTTTTTTTTTTTTTTTTTTTTTTTTCTTTTGTGTATAAGATGAAAATGGGCCGGTGTTCTTAATCACGTGATATCCTTAAAAAGAAGGTCGGATTTTTCATTTTTTTTTTTTTTATTTTGAACATTCCACTGGCATCATTTGGGATTTATCATATTGTGTCACGTTCCAATTATGATCAGATTCGTTCAGGAGGGAATACGATATTTTCCACCTAACCTGCAGTTTAGATATATGAATCTGTCATAGACCTTATTTTGTGCATTCACAGTGTTACAAAAACCAACCCCAATATAATATATATATTATCATATATATATATATAATATATAATATTATATGCTGATGCACGTATTGTGAGCGTTTGTGTCTCTGTGTGTT
>CM042138.1:77095194-77115152 GCA_023376005.1 Doryteuthis pealeii | reverse complement strand
AAAGAGAGAGAGATCCAGCAGTGTCCCGCGCGTTCTGTCTGTCTTACTGTAATGGTTTGTTGTGATATGATGGCAGGTGGTCCGTATAGCTGTTTTCTCGTAGGGTGTTGTTTTCCATGTCTTGTTCAGGATCACCCGCAGCATCTTGTTTCACTCCCATCCTAGTTTAATTTGGAAAGGTATGCATCCAACTTGTTAAGAATAAACTAGTTGGATGCATACCTTTTCAAAATTATACATGACATAAAGGCTTTTTATTTAATCGACGAAAAAAAAAACAAAAATTCCTAACGGGTTTTAATTATCCTTCTTCCTGGGATGAAGAACTTTTAATATGAGAAATAAACGAGGGTTTGAATTTTGTGGGTTGGTTGGTTGGTTTTACGGTATGTCAACCCTTGTTGGGTTATTTTTTACGGAAGATATTTTGTTTTGTATTATTTAGATTATTGGGACTATTGTTCTCATCTTTATTATTATCTGTACAACATTTTCGCCGATATGCACCCACAGCTTCTTCAGGTATTTCTTGTCGGAACTCTGAAACCGTCTGAAAACTCGGAAACCTTCTCTTCCAACACTGAACCTTTTTTTTCAAATTTGAGAACATTCCTTGTCGTAAGGGTTCAACTTTCCGTGAAAGCTTCCGATTATGACAAGGAGGTTCCCGAGTTCCAGAAGGTTCCCGAGTCTAACAAAAAGTGCCTGAAGAAGGCCAGAGGGACATCAGCCGATAAGTTGTGCAGATAGCAATAAAGATGAGGAAAATTATCCGAATAATACAAATAATACAAATTATCAAGCCTCGTCTCAAAAGTTCAGAAAAATCATTTTGTTTAATCATACTTGATGGGTATAAAAAAGAAAACTAGAAAACCACATTTTAACTTAATCTTTTTTTCTTTTAACCCATAGATGATCGCAGCAGTTTGCCAATGACTGTTCTGAATTACATGCTTAATATTCCTTTGTAAGTAATTCAAATTTTCTTATGATTAGATAGATAGACTAGCAGACCATTACGAAAGGTTTCAATTCTCATTGAGTAGTAACATACTCCAATTAAGCTATGCTTCGTAAATTATTGGGGAGTAATGGTTAGCTAGCTTGCCATGATTTAACTCCATCCCTCGGGTGTATGTATGTGACATACAGTCCAGTTACGCTTGGGCAAGGCAATGTATATCCCTGGTCCCTTGGCTCCCTGCTTCTGGCCTTGAGCCAAGATTAACTCGCATTGTTATTGTCATTTACTAAACTTTGCTTCGTCTAATACACATTGTGTATATTTGTGTACAGACTTCTCGAAAGTTGTTCAAAAGAGTCAAATAGATGATAGGGTTATTCATATCACGCAGGAAGTGGCCAGACAGGTGGTAACAAAATAAATCCGCCCAGTCTGAATTTCTGAATGGCTCGCCTAAGACTTAATTGCTTTATAGAAAATATATTTGACTGGTGGATTTTATGCCATGTCAACCCCTGGTTATTTTGTACCGAAGACAATTTTGTTTCATCATTCTTGTTCGGTATTCTTTTTAAAAAAAACTTACATGGACCCCTACAGGTACTACCACTCCGGGTCAGAGTAAGTGAATATCAGCGGATAGCTGATGTTTTTTCACTGAAGTTTGAGTGACAAGTCTCCCAGGTCTCCAGGACTCACTGAGTATTCCAGCTGATTTCAATAATGCTGTTTGTCTGAAAAGTCTCAATTCTTCTTCTGATCTTCAGTATCTATAGTCTTTTCTAAGCTTTTGGGGACCGTTCTAAGTGTCCCTATTATTATCATTTACTCCTTTTGAGTTTTCACATCAGTGTTAGCTGATGGTCTTTCACTGGAGTCTGAGTGACAGCAAGTCTCCTCAGGTCTCCAGGACTCTTCTGAGTATTCTGGCAGATTGCAGCAGTGCAGTGTTCTGAATGGTTTCAATCCTTCCTCTGATATCCAAACTTTCCAAGCCTTTTTCTAATCCTTTTGGGACTGTTCCAAGTGCACCAACTACAATCGGTATCACTTTGACTTTCATATTCCATAACTTTTCAGTTCTCTGGCAAGGTCCAGATATTTGTCTATTTTTTCATTTTTCTTTAACTTCACCCTGTGATCTGCTGGCACTGCAAAATCCACCAGTTGACAAGTTCTTTCTTTTTGTTAATCAACACTAGGTCTGGCCTTCTTGCTGGGATAAGGTGATCCGTTTTTATCTCAAAGTCCAGAGAATTTTGTGCGTTTCGTTCTCAAAACAGATTCTGGTTTATGCATATACCATTTTGTTGTGTGGTCAAAATTTAATTTTATTATTATTGTTATTTACTCCTTTTGAGTTTTTCACATCAGTGTTAGCTGATGGTCTTTCACTTATTATTATTATTATTATTATTATTATTATTATTATTATTATTATTTATTATTATTAAACTATCACTACTTGCGAGATTTTCTTTTACATAAGCGTTAGCTGGTGATCTTTTACTTGACTCTCAGTGACTGCAAGTCTCCTCAATCTTCAGGATTTTTTCCAAAAACTTTCCCAAAAACTTTTTCAAGCTGACGGGAGACGTGGCCCTCTACCCCAGACGCAAAAACAATATCCCTGATCACTAGTGAGATGAGGATCGACTCCTTCGCTGTCCGGCTGATACTGACAATTGCCCACTCCAACCAACATAACATTTTACTATTCCATTATAATATTTTACTATAACCTACTGTTTCTGCAAGGAAGCTGCGATGTACAAATTACGAGAACTAGACCAGTTTAGTGATTGTTGCTATTTTTTTCCTTTCATCTTTAATTGGTTTTTCGTCGCTATTCACCCGGGTCGACTTTTCTCCGACAACGAGGAACCTCGCGTAACGTGAGCAATAATAAAGAATAAGTTCCCAGTGAAACTCAAAGTAACTACTTTCTTCTCATATCAATAAAAACAGTCCGAATTATGATAAATTTTGACGAGTGTTTTCTTTCATCTTCAGTTGCTTTCTTTATCACTATTCACTCGAGACGCTATTCATAAGACGAGGGACAGCCAGTATAGGAAGGAAGATACTACTACTACAATTACTAATACTGCTACAAATACTGCGACTAATCTATTAATCTATTAATAATGGAGATTCACTTTCGGTTTTTGTCTGTAACAAAAATTACGTCATGGCTTACGTCACATTATCCAACACATAATCCAACGTCATAACATAGAATAAAATATACTCAAAATGTGAGCAAGCAACGTTAGACAATCCTTATTGTTTCAATAAATAGATGCCCCCGTTATATTTTTATATATACATTGTTTTAATCTAATATAATATTTAAAGTTATCGGAAATGTTTCCATTTCAAATTGTCTTTCTTTCTTTTCTTTTTTTTTTGTCCTTTAATAAATTTGACGATTTTACATACTTATGGTACACACTCTATGACATTGAATTTTCAACTCCCATCCCCTCAGGCAATATCTTTCAAAAATATTTTTACATCACCCGGAGGGTATCTTTTATTTTGCTAGTATTAATAATGGAAATTGTCTGTATTTCTGTCTGTAACAAAAACTACGTCATAGCTCTACGTCACAGCTTACGTCACAATATTCTTATGCTATATACACCCAAAATTTGAGTAAGCAATTTTAAAAATTGTTTTTTTACTTTCGTCCCCCTTTCTTTTTTTTTTTTACAGTAACAAGAAGTTAACTAAAAAGTTTACAAATGAATATATACCTACGATTTTGTGTAAAATTGATGTGGAAAATATTCAAAATAATTGTTTGATTATTACATGCACGCAACATTTTATTTGAGAGGGACGGGGACAGTTTTTCATTTCAAATTGTTTTATTTTATTTTTACTCCTTTAATAAATATGAGGATTTTGCTTACTTATGATACAAACCCTCTGACATGGAATTTTTAACTCCTACCGTCTCAGGCAATGTCTTTCAAAAATTAATTTTTACGACGCCCGGAGGGTGTTTTCTGTTGCTTATAATAATAATAATCGTCGCGCAAGCAGCACAGATATCCATGACAATCTTTCGCCAACCTTCCCTATCACTCATTACCCCTGGAAAGTCCTCTGTGCAGCATCTCGAATCCTCGCATAGTTGGTCAATATAGGTCCTTAGTGGGCGTCCTACGTTAGCATGTCCATGTGTTGGCTTCCACAGGAGAACGTCGCTTATGAACTCGTCCCTACTTCTCCAGCAGTATCCTGCATGCCTAGTCCGTCTCACCCGGTTGGTATGAGATGGGGGATCAGGTGATCATAAATAATAATAATAATAATAATAATAATAATAATAATAATAATAAAAGTACCAGTATGCCTGCTATACCTCAAATCCGACATGTCGGATGGGCCAGTAGAATACACCGACTGCACAACTGCAAAAAATCCTCCCAATAAGACAACGTGTTGGTCGTGGTTGGCGACTTGGGAATCTGAAGCACGAAATCCCGGTGGCTGAGCATTCTATGACATGCAACCCTTCATTTTTACATTTACTAGACAGACGGTCGTAGAAGCCCCAGTCCAATTAATCGACATGTCACATCAATGCCTAACATCTATATGATTGTCCCAACTCTATTGCTTTTATAGAAAACACATCTCTTTTTATAATATATTTTTAATAGAAGGTGGTAAACGAAGATCTTAGTGTACTGGGTAGGACGTTAAATTGTATCAAATGTTGAAGTTCCAAATCTGGAGCTTCGAGAAGTGTGGAGTAGCCCTTCATCACCATTAGTGTGGCGGCCCGGCCAACCACAGATGGAAATGAAAGAAAAGGAGAAGATAGACAAATACTTGGACCAATTGTAATTGGTGCCCTTGGAACGGTCCCCAAATGTCTGGAAAAGAATTTGGGTTAATTGGAAATCAGAGAAAAAATCAAGACCATCTAAACTACAGCACGGCGATGATCGGCTAGAATACTCCGAAAAGTCCTGGAGACCTGAGGAGACTTGCTGTCACTCAACCTCCCGTGAACCACCGGCTACGCCAGGTGTGCAAACATAATAATAATAATAATAATAATAATAATAATAATAATAATAATAATTCACAAAGGCCTGGAAATACATAGATGAATAAGGAATAAGACCAGGAATAATCGTGGTCATCCAGACCACAGTAGGTTTAAGATTAGCTAGAATACTTAGAAGAGTCCTGGATATCTGGATATTGAGCTGCACCCACCTATCAAAACTTTTGTGAGAAACTCAAATGTCACTGATCTCATATTTGCAATGTTGAGTTGAATGTAGAAAGAAAACCGTATATCCCCAAACGTGGTAGTATCAGAGACATGCAGTCAAGAACTTAACTTCCCGCTAGGTCCAACCAAGGCGGACAGATCTGGCACCCAGTGGTATTAGTGCCACAGCCGGTCAAAGGGGCTCTGGAGAAAATTCCAAAAGCGAGTGCACCGGAAACCGGTGGTTACTTTTGGTTATCTTCTTCCTGCGTTTGCTAGATAATCTGTGGCAAACTGCATGCGGGATTTTAGGGACCCCTTGCGTACGTCCTATTTCCATGACACTGTATCATTGAATGCATTGGGCCAGCTCAACCCACTCTGGGTGAATAATTCATAAGATAAGGCAAGATCACTAGTTAACATTGTTGGGCGTTGTGGTTCAATTAATATATAACTCGTACACGTAATAGTACAGATCAATATTTTACAAGCAACTTTACAAAACGTTGTTGGACGTTTTTATAATATATATATATATATATATATATATATATATATATATATATATATATATATATACTATGGTGTGTCATAAAAGTATCGAAATTGAAGCTGTAGTTACCAAGTAAGAAATGAACAAAGAATGGAACGCTAATTTTTTTCAGAATACAAGATGTGTCATAAAAGTGCTGAGTTTGATGCTGTAGTTACCAATATAAAAATGAAAAAGAATGGAACGTTAATTTTTCAGAATAGAAGGTGTGTCAAAAAGTACAAAAAATCTCGATACGTTTTTACACACCGTGTATATATATATATATATATATATATAATATATAATAATATATATATATATGCATGCATGCATGTATGTATCAACCCTCCGCGCAATTTGACACAAGGTCAATTTCTTCAGCGGAATTTCACAGGTTTGAATTCTGAGTTGTCCTACTCCTTGACTGCTTGCCTGACCAAGTTTAAAGAAACCAGTTTGCCCTATTATTCATCCATGGCTGTAAGTAGAATATTTGGATTCATACATTTCCAAGTGTATTTAAGGTATGTGAAATACAAATAGCCGCGTCCAGGATTTGAACTCATCCAGTCGCATCCATTTACTGCGACAATAAACATTACACAACGCGCGTTCAATGATTCAATAAATATATAACTCGTACACGTAATAGTACTGGTTAACTCGAAACAGAAACACTGTGGAAAAATGAGTTATTAGATAAAATCAACAGTACATTTAATGACTGAAGCCAGAGGAAATAAAAGCGTGAAGAAAAATGTATTAAAACGGATTTGCTATTTTATTATTTTCATATTTTTTTTTTATCTCCACTGCTTCAAACTAAATTAAGCAGTTACACGTATTTCATGACAGAAAAATACGGAGGCGCGAAATAACAATTAAGTGACAATACCGGAAGTGATTTTTTCCCATAACTTCACTCTCTAACAAGAAATGTTTTTTGGTGCCAACGACCGAACTGGCTGATGGCGGAATAATAATTAAAAACAAAACAAAAACAAAACAAAACAAAACAGAAATATAAGTGCAAAACAAAAGGAATGGAAATTAGACTTTTACCAAATACGTAAGCCAATTAACTATCGATAGCACAGCCACAAACTTGGACAACAGACAGAACGAGAAATTTTCAGAGAAACAAACTAATTAATGATTTTTTTCTTCTTTCAATCCGTTTTTTTTAATTAGGACTTCGTAGGGGGTGAACTAAGCACTGGTGTTAATTAATATGAATACCATGTTAATAATTAATCTAGCCACGTTTAACTATAATTAATCCCATGAAAAATGCTGTCTGATTACGTGTTGTTCTTGAAAGCCAAATTATCGGGGATGAAGTGTAGAGTTCACATCACAATAGAAGGTCATATTTCAATGACTGGGTTTTGCGACCGCCAGAAATTATGATCACGTGATTTTTCCTACTTTCTGGGCACATCTTTAAGAGTTAACCCTGTTGGTTCAAATCTGATTAATTCATTGATTTTAACGGCACGTCAACTGCATCTAGATTTATTATACCGAGAAGTTAGGGAATCGCGTTCATTGGTGGTTAGTTATTTTATTTTAAGGCATGCTGAATCAAGCCGTTTTTGATATAAACAAAATACGCAGGTTGCTTACCTCTTTGCAGAGGCGCAGCCGGTGTGTTCTCTAGACAGTATTCAGTTTAATAAAAATTGATACTGTAAATCCTATCAAGGCTGGGAAAGAAATAATTTGCACCAATGTTCTTTTTTTTAATCCATTGGATTTGAATTTCCAATTCTGGAACTCTGGTGAGTTTGGAGTACCCCTTACTCTCCATTACACTCCAGATCCACTCTGACCCGGAGTGGTACTACCTCTTATGTCCAATCTCTGGGTCAAATAGAAAAATGAGTTACAAATCTGTTAAAAATTGATTTTACATTTCTTTTAAAATTCCCATCAAGCATGAATAGAACAAAACGTCTTCGGCCTAAAATAACCCAGTAAGTGGTGACATGCCGTAAAATCCAACAAACCAAACCAATTGCGAAGAAAAGGGAAATGATGTGGTATCAACATATGGCAGGATCATGAGGCGTTGCAAGAAACCAAAAAAAAACATCCTATAATGCACAGTGTCGGGAATAAGATGAAGATGAAGACGAAATAGGAAGACGGAAGATGGAATAGGAAGGCGGAAGAAGAGGAGGGAAAATAACAGTCGGTAATGAACAGGCCTGTCCCAAAGTATAGCTCACAATCACTATAGGTGACGCGTGATTGCCAGAGGGTCATCAGTGGTGCCTTTGACAAACACCCCATCCGAGGTTACGATGATGATGATGATGATAATGATGATGATGATAATGATGATGATGATGATATCAACATATGATTATTCTAATTTGGGGAGGCAAATAGAAAATATATTAGACTAGGAAATACGTTTGATTATCGGTAAATTTCCGAGTACTTAAAGCATCGGAAGAAATCGATTTAATTGTAGATAAATCGATGCCGATGTAGAGATCTAGAGCTTATTCAATCTGATCGATTTCAGAAAAGCACGAATATAGTTCGAGGAAACTGATGTCCCAGCGAAAAAGTCTCTAACATTTCTACGTCGATGAGTACTTTTATGACTAAGAGTAAAGCTGGAGGCATCATTTACTTTTCAGATCAAATTAATATTTGGATTTAGGTTTGGTTTGGTTGGTTGGATTTTACGGCATTTTAACCCTTGGGTTATTTTATGCCGAATACATTTTGTTTTAGTCACTTTGATAAAAAAATTAAAAATTCTCTTTTTTAAACTCAATTTTTTAAACGCATATTTAAAACTCATTTTTCCATTTAACCAATAGATGGGACCTTAACAGGTACTACCACCCTGGGTCAGTGTGGAACTGGAAGTGGAATGGTGAAAAAAACTCTCTAGATATCCAGAACAGGAACTTATCATTCTTATTCTGAAAAATGAAATGAAGACAAGTTTAAATGTATGTATTTACCTAACTATGGACAAAATGTCATATATGGTCAGCATTTTAAAATGGAGTACAGGTGGTTTCCTTCTCCTACACGGGTTTGTTTATGATGGCTAAATAATCCAATCTGCTCTTCTATTGACCCATTTCCCATTTTTCTTTTATGGACGGACATATTGATCTTGGTATTCAAGCCTGGATACGGGATTTTGTATCTTTCAAGGGGAATTTCATGTGCTGATTTGGATACTAAGTAAACTTTGACATTTCCTAACATTTCTAAATGGCTTGGGTTAATAGCATAGTAAGATGTTTGGTTATTTCCTAGTTGAGTAACCTGATATTACAGGGTGAACCAGAAAAAAAGAACCCAAATTGTTTATTTATTTTCCCATTAAACTAACCCTAAACCTAACCCTAAACCATAACCCTAAACCTTAACACTAAACCCTAACCTTAACTCACCCTAGTTGAGTAACATAATATTACAGGCGACCCAGAATAAACAGAACCGACAAATTATGTAATAAAACTGTTAATTTTAATTTTAATTTTTTTTAAAGTTTAAGTCCAACAAGGGTTAGAGTTAGTATTCAGAGTTAGAGTTAGGGTTATGGTTAGGGTTAGGGTTAGTTTAATGGGAAAATAAATAAATAATTTGGGTTTTGTTTTTTCTAGGTCACTCTGTAATATCATGTTACTCAACTAGGAAATAACCAGATGTTTCTTAGTTATACATGGTGTTTAGTCTCTTTAGTATTTTATTGAGTGAAGGGTTATCCCTTTAAAAAAATATGGATGGTAATACTGAGAGCGAGTCTGAGAAGAGCATGAAATTTTTATTTTTCTCTCAAAGACTAGGTTTAGTGCCCGGTCAATCTTCACTAAAACTGGAGGTATTTCAAGGGGACACTTCTCCAGACAATTTTCTTGATTAACACAACTGCATCTGCAGTTTTATCACTCTCTTGAGACCCGTCGTTAAAAAACGTAGCAGTGATTGGGATATTATTCAATGATATTCTAGAACTTCACATAATAAATAGTAGGGTTATTGTTAATTTCGGAAAGCTTTCTTACGTATATTTATTCAGATAACATGGACCTTCTGATGAACCTAATGCATTAAAGAACATTAATTTAAATGTATTGGAAGCAAAATTAATTAATAAAGCAAAATTAATTAAAATAGACATATGTTAAAATAATATGGAAATATTCTATTAAGCAAGTCTACATAATCATATATAATTATATATAATTATATATTTTAATTATAATGCAAATGTCCTTGTTAATATCAATTTAAATGTTCGGTACATAAAGAAAATAATTGATTCCTTAAATAATATTCATGACGAATGAATAAAAGATGTCTTTCTTATGTAGAAATAACTAGCAGGAAATTAAAAATTCAAATGCCCAAAATTTAATAATGAGCACGTATTTCGTAAGAATATGAATGAAATTAGGTTTTAATTCATTTTTAGAGGGAGAGGAGTAGCTAGGTGGTAAAAGTCGTGTGGCCCAAGTGTGAAATAAATTTCATAAAAATATCAATTGTGCACACAAAAATATCTATTGTGGCCAGAAAAAGATTCCGTCAGCACAATTGTGCCCACAGGCACGAGGTTGTGAACTAATGACCTCGCACATTCTTTCAAATGTATCGATTTACTTTGTAGTCGTGAGTTCAATCCCTGGATCGTGTAGAGCATGAAAATTAGAACAACGTTGTTCAGTCAAAGAGACAGCCAAAGAACTTTTTTTTAAAATAAAGAATTAGCGGATACAAGAATATTATTTCTTGTATCAGTTAATTCTTTATTTAAAAAAATTATTTGGCTATCTATTTGACTGAACACCTTATTCTAATTTTCATGCATTACACGTAGAAGGAGAAGGAGAGCAATCGTTTCCAGTGCATTCATTGAAAGGGTTTGCTTGAAAATTCCCAGAAGATTACTGAATACAATGCATACCCGACGAAGGTTTAAATAGAATGTGTTTATATCTAGGAAGAATTCTCATCGTATTTTTAACTAACAAGAGAAAAAAACCCTTAGGTTTGAATTCAGAGTTTTCCTTTTCGTAGAGTGGTTGCAATACCAAGCTTAAAAATCTCAGTCTGTCCTTACTATTTACCCATAGCTGAAAGGAAAATAGTTGGGTCCACACCTTTTGTATTAGCGCTATGTAAAATGGAATCAGCCGCGTCTAGGATTTGAACTCGTCCAGTCCTGTCCATTTCCTACGACGCTAAACATTACACCACGCTTTATTCTTTTCTTTTCAATGAATATATTTTTTTAATCTTCTATTTCAATTATGTTATCGATTTTCACGAAGCAAACAATATCTAAATAAATTCAAGTCAGTTTCAATTTTTCTTTTTTTTTTTTTTTAATTGTAAACGTACACAGATCGTTATCGTCTACTTTTCAATTTTGATTTTAATCTTAATTTGCTGTATTTGACTTTTGTCTTTTAATGTATTTTCAATTTTTTTTAATTGGCTGAAATTGTTACATATTTGATTAATTACAGATAATTGAATACATTTTAAATAAATTTAAAGACATACAGTTTTAAAAATAATTTGTATTAAAATGTTTACTAAATCAAACTGCATTAAAATAAATTATTCATTTATTGCTTTCAATGAAAATAAATTGTTTCATCAGCAAATTATTACTAACTTTATATTTAGTTTAAAGCTGTATTTATCAAGATAGAAATGAAGAATGAATGGAACGTTGACACTACTTATATATATATATATATATATATATATATATATATATATTACATTACATTACATTGGCATTTCAGTCTCGGAAGATTATGATAAAGTTTTTATGTGCCCCTGAAGTTACAGCGCCTCCTGTGACTGTGAAGTCCGATGTTTGAAAAACATTCTCGACCACAGATTTTGCATTTGAAGGCTGTCCCTGAAGATGTTGATGTGCCGATGCTTTGTTGCCGGTGCTTTCTTCCGGACCTCTTAGCTTCATGGATCATTAACACAGCAGTCCTAGAGAGAGCTCAACTCCCCAGCTTATACTCTCTACTGAGACAACGTTGTCTCCGATGGTTGGGTCATGTACGTCGGATGGATGATGGACGAATCCCGAAAGACATCCTCTATAGAGAGCTTACGTCTGGTAAAAAACAGATTGGTCGCCCGCAGCTGCGATTCAAGGATGTCTGCAAGAATGATATTAGGTGCTTTGGCATTGCCCCTACCAGCTGGGAAAATTTGGCCCAGAACCGCCCTCGGTGGCGGCAGAATCTCCGTACAGGACTATTCATGTCAGAAGTCACCCTGACACAACACCATATATATATTTAAAAAGAGAGAGAGAGAGAGAGAGAGAGAGAGAGAGAGAGAGAGAGAGAGAGAGAGAGAGAGAGAGAGAGATGTAGGAATGAAATTCTGTGGAGTAGCCCATTGTCAGTATCAGCTGAACAGCGAGGGAGTCTAACCTGAGCTAATGCTGTACATATTATCAGACACTCGTGTTACCGCACAGATCTAAGCTGAGCTACCCATGCGCTGAGTTGATGAGTGCCTGGTGGAAAGCGAAAAAAAAGCTAAGTATGTAAATTTTTCTATTGACGGTTTTTATTTATTTATTCATTTTTTATTTTTGAATTTTGACATGGCTACACACTGGCAACATACTTGCAACACTTGCAACATACTTGCAACATTTGACCGGATGACAGCCGATATTAGGAATATTTGTTCTACACAAACTTTAAAAAAAAAAGAGAAATAAGAAATTACAGTTATTCGCCCATTTCATTCATAAAGGAGGAGAAGAAGAAAGAGAAAAAAAAGGAGAGGAAAAGAAAATAAGAAGAGAAATTGTAACCACACAAATAAAAACATAAGCACGTCATTTCTGAAAATAAACTCTGATGATGAAGCTCATGCTTCGAAATCGATAAGATAAAAATAACATCTTTTTATTTTTATTTTTCATACGCATTGTACTGGCCTTCAAAAATATTAATATATCATTATATAAATAGATTTTTTAAGAATGTAGAACTGATTACAAATGTTGTTTCCTTTCATAAACTCACTTGAATAGATTAATATAAAATGCAAACCTTTTGAAAAGTAAGGATCTTTTTTCTATTGCTCAAAAACGTTATTGTGTTATCATTTGTTTTTTTTTAGTAGATCTCAGTTATCAGGTGTATTCGTTGAATCTAATTTTTACAATTGATATTTTTCTATTGTAAGACGATAGAAGTTGGTCTTTTTCAATTATTTGTAGATGTTTTACTGTCGACTACTGGAATCTAATCAATATTCATGTAGATTATCTTTCTCTCTCCAAACTTATCTCCGTCCAACAATTTCTTTAATTTACTGTCCTAGTTTTCAAGTTGACTGAACTTTTTCATTTCATTTCTATCTACGTATTTCTTATATATATATATATATATATATATATGTGTGTGTGTGTGTGTGTGTGTGTGTGTTGTTTTTAATTTAAGAATGAATATTTGATAACGGACACCGTTCCTAATCATATTACCTCATAGACATTCATAGTTTTCACGAACATTGAGTGAAAATTTCCCAGTAACTATCCGATGAAGTGTATACAGAGGGAAGCATCTTAACATATAAAAACTACAACAAATTATCACGGTTTATTTTTTGCCACACACGCACACACACACACACAAACACACACACACACACACACATATATATTGATTAATATCTGGCAATGTTAATTCTTATCTATCAATCTATATATCTATAGTAATGCTTATCTCTCCCCCTTTATCTCTCTGTATATATATATATATATATATATATATATATATATATATATATATATATATATATATATATGTGTGTGTGTGTGTGTGTGTGTGTGTGTGTGTGTTCTTGTTTATCGGTGTTCATATTTTTCTATCTAGCTATCTCTTATCTATCTATGCTTATCTCTCTTTCTTTCTCTCTCTCTCCCTCTCTTTCTCTCTCTCACTCACTCTCTCTCTCTCTCTATATATATATATATATATATATATATATATAGGTATCTCATATCTATTTATATATTTACTTGTTACTTCAAGCTTTTTACGTCTCTAACTCTCCCTTACACTCACACACTCAATATAAATAAATATATACATATATAAAAATATGTGTGTATGTGTGTGTGTGTGTGTATTGAACATTTGATGTGTTGTTTACAGGCGATTCAATAGTGAATATAAGTCTAATAGTTCTTTAATTGCCTTCATCATTAACTCCAAAATGTTTTGAAACAATATCCAATTCACTGCCAGTGCTAGAATACATACATCAGGGACACATTTCTCCGTATATCTCGTTGGCAGATCTGAATAACTACTCCGTTCATCAACCTTTACCAATGGGGGATGTAGAATACACCGACTGCACCTCTGCAGAGGGGTAAGACTCCCCAACAGAATGGGGGCCCCCTGTTGGCCGATGGTGGAAACTCGGGATGCATGAAATTGGGTTTCTGGTGGCAGAGCAATCCATAACACGCAACACTCCACTTCGACTAGACGCACTGTCCTATCAATCGGCTGGTTAGACCAAGGCATTGTTCTTATGGCAAATCCTCGATTCTTTTTTATCATATATACCAACCCCTCCACACGAGCAGGATGTGACACAAGGTCAATTTCTTAAGCGGAGTTCAACAGGTATGAATTCAGAGTTTTCCTTCTCCTAAACTGGTTGCCTAACCAAGGTTAAAGAGCACAGTCTGCCCTACTATTTATCCATAGCTGGAGGCAGAGTAGGATTCATATATTTCCCAAGGGTATTAGCGCTAAGTGAAATACAATTACCACATCCAGGATTTGAACTCGGGACGACGAGTCCATTTCCAATGACTTTAACCATTACACCACGCGCTTCCATTTTTAAAAATCGTATATGTACTAGAAGACGGTGTCTGAGCGTATTGGTGCCCTGGCTATGAGGCTAAACTGCATCTAATAGTGAGTTTCAAATTCTGGAACTCTGTGAACTGTGGAGTGCTCTTTCATTCACACTAATCTTAGGTCCATTCTGACCCTGAGTGGTAGTACCTGTTAGGGTCTCATCTTTGGATTAAATTGATCAAAATCTGAATTTTTTAAAATGCGTTGAAAAAGAATAGAAAATTAATATTCGACAAGTATGAATAAAACAAAAACGTCTTCGGCATAAAATAACCCAAGAGTTGACATGCCGTAACATCCATCTAAGCAATCAACCAACCATTGAGTTTTCCAAAATTACAATTCGATTCATTGCCAGAGTTTAATAAGACCCTGGACAAAGAGATTTCTCGCGAGATGTCTCATCAGACGTTCCATGACAAATAAATTTCCTGTGGGACATCTTGTCAGACGGTCCCAAGTGACTAACAAACCCGGCGCTGAATCCGGAGGAAATAAAAACCAAAGATTTAGCTTGGAAATCATCACGGAAAATGAACAGATAAACTAAAAAGTAAAGAAATATGCTACAACAATTCAAAAGGGAGAAATGATAAAACGAAAAATAAAATCGAGAAACGGATATTAAAATTAAATAGAAATTAAAATATTCACAATTTAATTGACAATTGGGGGTAATTATTTACAATATTGAAATTTGTAACTCAATAGAAATATTTTCTTTGGCGTAAGTAACTACTTGAGAAGTGTAATATTTACGACAAACTGTCTTTTAATGCCTAAAGCAATATACACAGCGTTTCAAATTATTAACGAGGTGACATTTTTTCATTTTTTCATGTACCAAAAATAACGATTGGAATTTAACGAAATTTTCACAGTATAATGGAAATGGGTGTATGCGCAGGCTGTATGAAAACTGTATTGTTCTGAGCAACAGGAAACAAATAGTCGCCATTTGCAATATCAACACGATATAGAAGTGTCCCAGACATTAATCAAGTGTCGTTATACTCGTGCAATCATGGGTCGCAAATGTGACTTGACCCCTTCTGCAAAAGATATTATACCACCTGAACTTTCCAAAAGCAAGTCTACATTAGAAATATCCAAATTGATTGGAAGTTATCACCAAACTGTGAAAAGATTTGTTGCATCTCCTGCAAAGGTACGTAAGAGGGCCGATAAGGGTCACTCGAGGGTTGTTTCTCGACGTTCTTTGTCACGAATGAAACGTGAAGATGTAAATAACCCATGCCTGACGAGTGGAGCACTTTTCAGAAGCATTGGAGAAGCAGCAGTGCCGAGAAGTACTCGCTGTCGTCTTCTGAAAAAGGTCGGGGCATCAGTGAGACCAGTGACAAAGCCTCGATTGACAAAAATACACATGGAAATACGTTTGAAATGGGCAAAGGAGAACATGAAGGCCGATTTCTCAAAAGTACTGTTCACAGATGAAACTCCCGCAACACTTGATGGCCCTGATGGCGGGAGCAAAGGTTGGGTCGTAAATCGACGAGATCCTCATCACCGCTTTAGACGCCAACAAGGAGGATGTATTATGATGTGGGCCGTTATTATGGGAGGTATCATGGTTGGCCCGTGGAGAGTGGTACGGTACGAAAATTACCGTAGATGCTTATATAGCCTTTCTCAAAGGGGAGGTAACTCTCAATTATTTATTACATATTGTATGGATAATTTTATAATTTCATGTTTTATAACTCCTCTGCTATACATCATTGTGAACTATTTCTACTTATTACGGTCAACTCCACTCAAAGTAACGGTTCCCGCTTAATCACCGAAGTTAAACAGCTATGACACTGATTAATACATAATTGGATGACCACTTAAGCAATAGCAGGTACTGTAAACAATCTGAGTCTTTTTTTTATCAAAATGATGTCAATCGACATTAAATGACAAACAAAGAGTTAATATGCTGTAAAACGAAACAACCAAGTTCTTTCTATGCAAGAACTTTTCTTATTCGCAGTCCTTCATCATATATATATATATATATATATATATATATATATATATATATGCAGGGTTAGAGCAAATATATCAATATATATATATATATATATATATATATATATATATATATATATATATATATATATATATATATATATAAAGTTCACTTCAGTCATTTTTCAGTCTATTAATGTATATTTACAATATAATCGCTGCAATCTAGAATCAGTTACCTATGCTGTTTCACATTTATGCAATTATATATATATATATATATATATATATATATATATATATATATATGTGTGTGTGTGTGTGTGTGTGTGTGTGTGTGTAAAGTTCAGTTCAGTCATTTTTCACTCTATTAATATATATTTACAATATAATCGCTGCAATCTAGAATCAGTTACCTATGTTGTTTCCCATTTATGTAATTATATATATATATATATATATATATATATATATATATATATATATATATGCATATATATATATTGTCTTTTATATTGTTGAAACAACCGATAATGTTTCGGCATTATATGTCAAAATAATTTAAAGAAATCAAAGGCAGATGATAAGATCTAAAGCCAATTGAGTTTGACATACACAAAGAACAAAATAGTAAATGATAGATAAATGCTTGTTACACAAATCATTTTCAACGTAATTTTAGAGTTTCAGTTTTGATTTGACGTTTTTATTTCCCTCTCTGTTATTTTGGAATATGTAAAGAAAAATCACCGCCGAATTTTATTCAGGTGGAGGAATAGCAGCATTTCCGGTAATTTCGGAAGAATTATTATTTGGATAAACATTTTGAATATTGGACGTTCAGTTTGTTATGATCAAAAACGAGAAATACAACATCTAATCAAATGGAATAAAAGAACCTTTGTTCGAATTTTGATATCTTTAATTTGATTGGTTGGTTGGCTGTTTGGTTGGATTTTACGACATGTCAACCTTTCGGTTATTTGGTGCCGTTTATTTTTATTTTATTCGTTCTTGGCGGGTATTTAGTTTGAAAATAAATCATTTTTGATCTATTTAGTCTATCGGTAGGGCCTTTATAGAATATAGAACATTCAGTTCCAAAACCGAATATTTAATCTAAACAAATCGAAAAAAAGTACCTTTGTCCAAATTTTGGTATCTTTATATTAATTGGTAAGTTATATGTTTGCATTTTACATGTCAAGCCAGCCATATCGTTTTAGGCTTTAGAATACACTGACTACACCTATGTAGACGGATAAGAACCCTTCTTCAATGAGGCTAAGTGTTGGCCGTAGGTAGATATCCGTAATGCTTAAGGACGGATTATTTCCAAGGATATTAGTCCAAAAGTAAACGTCATAGCGAGACTGGGGTTCGATCTCGTTAACTGGGAATTCGCAGTACAGCACGTTACCTACTATACCACAGGAAGCACCCTTCAGAAACTGTGAATTATTTTGGAACTCACAATTCTTCCAGGTCTTACTTGTATCAGTGCTACTGTACGGCTGCACCACCTGGACCCTAACGAAGCGACTGGAGTATAAACTAGACGATAGTTGCACAAAAATGCTGCGTGCAGTCTTAAATAAGACGTGAAATCAACACCCCACAAGAAAACAGCTGTACGGCCACCTGCCCCATATCACACAAACCATCCGTGTAAGACAAACGAGTCATGCCGGACACTGCTGGAGAAGCAAGGAGGAACTCATAAGTGACGTTCTTCTGTGGAATCCATCACATGGGCACGCCAGCGTGAGCCGACCGGCAAAGACATACATTGACCAGTTCTGTGCGGATACTGGATGCCGAGCAGATGACCTCCTAAGAGCAATGAATGATAGGGAAGGTTGGTGAGAGATTGTCATGGATATCCGTGTACCGGCACGACATGATGATGATTATATTCAGACTTATTTATCAGTAACTTAATTTTGTCTTATCCTTTCAAATCTTTAATTCCATGAAATAATGTCTGACATTTCATATCTTTCCCAAGAGTATTACTTCGAAAGTTTAATAGCGATACTGGAGTAGTTTGAACTCGCTTACTACAATATCCCAGTTCAGCACGTTAACCACTGACTCACGGAGACTTCCCCTGGGACACCTTTAGGGTAACTTTGTCAACTATATTTTATACAATTTCAAATAGGCTCGTCGTCCCTTTGTAAAAATGTTATAGAGCTAGTCTCTGTTGAGTTTGAACTTCACTAGGCGCACAACAATTGCAGCCTTGTGTTTGAATAAATTATCATGTTTGCTTGTAAGAGGCAAAATATTTGTCATTCGAAAATCTGTATTTATATTCAACTAAATATTACTACAAACGTTAATCGCCTGCTTCTTGCTTTTTTCAGCTTAATGCCTTTTTCCTTCATTGGATCTAATGACTTTCTTCGTACGCAGTTTAGGCACATTATGCAGACTATGCAGATGATCTAGAGCTTCTCGCAAATATACCTGAACGATGCTGCGTAACTTTGAGTAAGTAGTGAAATGCAATAGTTCAGAAAACCATATGAATTTTTATTAAAATACTGAATTCGGCTTTATATAATCCCAAAAGTCTTGACATGCCTTAAAAGTAAAAAATAAATAAATAAATAAAAACAAAAAACAAAAAAAAACAACAAACAAACTAACTTCAGAAACGAAATGAAAAACCTTATTAAGCTTTTAATGACTTTTTCTAGATTGATTTTTGCGACAAAGCACTGGGATATCAGGTTCTAAAGTAAAGACATGCAATATATTTATCTTACAAAAACAAATGTGGAAAGCCTGAATTGATAGCTTTGATAGCTGCATGTAACCGTAAGGTCAATGGGTTTTAGCTTTGCTTTGGTGACGAATGAAACTGGACTAATCGACTCGCCTAAGCAAATATATGTTCTTGTCAGAATTCTGTTTGAAGCGTTTTTTTCCCATAATGATTAGTTCAAACTAATTTTTTCAGTACCGAGTATACGTTTATTATTCGACCGTGGCACCAACATTAAGACCTAGTTGGTTTTTGGTGGTTGTTTTTTTCAACACTGGAAGATTCATTAGTTAAACTCTGGGAGCTAAACCCTGAGAAACGATATATATATATATATATATATATATATATATATATATATATATATATATATATATATATATAGAGAGAGAGAGAGAGAGAGAGAGGGGGAAAGAGAGAGGGAAATATAGATAGATAGATAAATAGATAGATAGGCAGACAGAAACACAGATTGATAGATACACATATATAGAAAGAGAGAGAGAGAGAGAGAGAGAGAGAGAGAGAGAGAGAGAGAGAGAGAGAGAGAAAGG
>CM042138.1:77087694-77090194 GCA_023376005.1 Doryteuthis pealeii | reverse complement strand
ATAACATCCAGTGTTTGTTATATTTTAAAAATATTTTCTTCTCATATTATAATAAGTATGAAGTGTTTGCCCGTTTAGATTGATTGTAAAGACACTTTTTAGCACTGTAAAAAACGTCGTCGGGGTGGCCTAACATCGATATCAGCCAATCAGCGAGGGAGTCTATCCCCTTTTCACTAGCGCTAAATCAAGGAGATTGTCTTTGCACCTAATAAAAGGAAAGAGAACGTTAAAGAATAACAAACGAAAAAACTTGCGATCATTAATTTATCATCAATCTGCATTTAAACAGGGATATCACTAACTTCCCACGTATACAAAACTATCAAGCGACCTTTACATCAGTAAGTAAAGTAAGTAAAGTCGTCGGGGTGGCCTAAAGTCGGTATCAGCCAGACACCGGGGCGTCTATCCCTGATTTCACTTGCACAAGACCAGGAGACTCTTTCTGGCGTCTGATGCGGAACGCCACACCTACCATCAGCTCCTTACTTTACCGCACGGATGCCTGTGCTACCCATATGCTGAGTTGGTGAGGTCCGATATGGAACGAGGAACCTTGTGGTTTCTAGTCGAACGCTCTACCGACTGAACTAACCCGGCCCTTTTAAGCACTGTAAGTAAGTCGTTGGGTTGGCCTTAAGTCAGTATCACTCAGAAGCGAGGGAGTCTATCCCCTTTTCATTAGGGCTAGACCAAGGAGATTGTTTTGGCGTCTGGGGTGGAGCGCCACACCTACCATCAGCTCCTTACTTTACCGCTCAGATCCTTGTCCTACTTATACGCTGAGTTGGCGAGGGTCGGTATAGAACCAGGAACCTTGCGATTCCTAGGTAAGTGCTCTACCGACTAAGCTAAACCAGCCTCTTTGAAAAATCAACTGTTATGGTTTGGTGGTGGTCGCAGTTGTTTTGCGCGGGAAGTACGAAAAGACAGGAGGAAATTGAACAGGGGAAACAATAGATAGCGCGAGACAGAAATCTTAGTATAACAAAAGAAGTGTAACAAAAGACTTCATCTGGACAAACGCGAATTTGAACAAAGAGACAGGACTTCCGGTCAAGGAACAAAAGGATGTGTGGGCGGTCGTCAATACTTAAGCGGTCATCAGGTAGCCCAGAGGCAGACCCCAGAGAGACGGCGAGCAGAGCGGACTGGGTGACCGCTGACACGGTCGATCGCTGCCAGCGAGCAGTGAGGCGCGCCCTACCCCATTCCACCACAGCAGCAGTAGTAGTGCCCATTATCAATGCCCGTCACTCGCCATCCACCACGTACAGCCGAGATGAGAGAAATAAAGTCAAATCTCCTACTACATAGAGCATGCCTTGTGATGTCATTTAAGCGACCACTAGATACATCGTCTAGGGGTCAGAAACGATCTCCGCTGTATACCAGCAACGTATACGAGTCAGAGTAGCGTGAGTTTGAAGATGCCCGTATATAACATGTACGATTTTGTTGCCTGAGTCGAGCCTATGCAACACAACCAACCAGCCACCCAACCATCTTTTTGTTTTAATAAACAAATATTAATGAACGTAATCATCTTCTTAATAAATGTAACCCAATTCTTTGCGTACAATAACACTTTAGTCGGTTTTCATTTGAGTTTTACATACCAAAGTGTGTATTTGGCAGCTATGGGTAAATAACAGGACAGACTGGGTTTTCTAGCCTCGGTAAGGCAGCCAGCCGAGAAGAAACAAAACTCTGAATTCAAACAATCTGTAACCCGCTTTAAAACGGATCTAGTCGCATCCTGCTCGGGGCGGAGGGGTTGGGCAAATACAGACTACTACTTCAGAATCCGATTTTCCCTTGTTGAACCAGCCATACAGTTTTAAAAGACTGACGCAAAACTGTCTTGATAATCAATCTCTTTTGGCCTTGTGTCATACTAAGGGAATTCTAGTAAATAGCCTGGAGTTGCTATGGACATTTATTCAAATTCGGTGTACTCTGTTCATGAATTGACCTTGTGCCACCGTGGTGGAGGGGCTAGGTTAATATGCAGAAGGTGGCTATTTATTGCGAGAGGGGGTAAATACGCGATGTTACACAATGAGGATTGGTCAAAGAAATTGCAGGATAAGAGGAGAGAGAGGGAGAGATAGAGAGAGAGAGAGAGAGATCAAGAAGAGAGAGAGAGAGAGAGAGAGAGAGAGAGAGAGAGAGAGAGAGAGAGAGAGAGAAAAGGGGGTAATGGTGCAAGAGGGGAAGAGAGAGGCAAGAGAGAAATGTGGAGATCCTTTACGTCCATTTAAAATCTAATCAATTATGGTCAAAGAAATTGCAGTGATGAGAGAGAGAGAGAGAGAGAGAGAGAGAGAGAGAGAGAGAGAGAGAGAGAGAGAGAGAGGGGGGGGATAGAGTGAGAGGGTAGAAAGAGGTAAGATAGAAATGTGGAGATCCTTTACGTCCATTTAAATATAATCTATTATGGTCAAAGAAATTGCAGTGATAAGAGAGAGAGAGAGAAGAGAGAGAGAGAGAGAGA
>CM042138.1:77072694-77080194 GCA_023376005.1 Doryteuthis pealeii | reverse complement strand
AGGTTCCAGTTTTGGAGGTTTGGGGAATGTGGAGCACCCCTTCATCACCATTGCGACCTGGTTCACTCTGTGGTCGTACCTGTTAGGGCCCATCTATAGGTTAAATAGAAAAATGTATTTATTAAAAAAATTTAATACCCATTAAGAATGACTTTATTTCAACATTATATCGGCATTAAATGACCCACTGAGGTTGATAAGCCGTAAAACAAATCAAACCAAACCAAACCAAATCTTACATTTTTCATTTTGATAAATCAGGCCAGCATTTTTGTAGGCCTTTCCCGGATCTCTGTACCCAGGGGAAGTGGCATGATTATTTAAGTCACTAGATAGGCGTTTTTTTTATTTATTTTTTTTGTGTGTTTTAGCATTTATCTACCTTAGACACAGAGTGGAAAAAAAAGAACTGCACTATCATGTGTCACGAGAAAATTTAAACGAATAAAGATATACGAGGTAGCTCTGATAGTAACGCCTCATTTATTTCTACCTGAACTCCAACAGATACAGACAGAACAATAACACAGTTATGAAGAAAAAGTTTTCGGCGAGATAAATCAGCACAATTCATTATGCATTTTTGCTCGCTTTGAGCAAAAGCCTGCAACCCGCGCTCTCAAAAAGTATGCGTTAACCGAATCAACCCTAGTGTATAAGGCACTAGCAAAAGTACCTGCCGTCTAATCTAGGAAGTTAGACTTTTCCCGTTCAAACTGAGATAAAAATTTCACGAAACCAATCAAAGACATTTACTTCTTGAATATAGTACAATATATAAACTATATAAATATATCTAGTAAATATATAAACTATATAATATATCCAAAGTACAATATATAATATATAAATATATCCAAATAGTACAATATATAACTGTATATATATATCCAAATAGTACAATATATAAACTATATAATATATAAAATAGTACAATATATAAACTGTATATATATATAAATAGTACAATATATAAACTATATAAATATATCCACATAGTACAATATAAATATAAACTATATAATATATCCAAATAGTACAATATATAAACTATATAAATATATCTATATATATAAACTATATAATATATCCAATAGTACAATATATATAAAATATCCAATATATATATATATATAAATATATATATATATAAATATATCCAAATAGTACAATATATAAACTATATAAATATATCCAATAGTATATATAATATATAAACTATATAAATATATATATATATAATATATATATAATAGTACAATATATAAACTATATAAATATATCCAAATAGTACAATATATAAACTATATAACTATATAAAATATATATATATAAATATAAATAGTACAATATATAAACTATATAAATATATCCAAATAGTACAATATATAAATATATAATATATCCAAATAGTACAATATATAAACTATATAAATATATCCACATAGTACAATATATAAACTATCCATACTTGAAAATACTTAATGTTAGCTTTTCACATGACTATAAAACAGTTCCTGGGTGGTCCGAGGTTTATGAAACTTTTTTTCTATGTAGATATTGTTTAAAAACGATCCTAGTATAATATCTTTCCCAAGGAAAATTTTTTTTGAGTAAAATACAATTTTCTTGGGGGAAATTAGATTTAGCCACTTAAGACAGTGGTTAAATCTATAACAGCCCAATAACCAGAACGTTCAAGAACTTTCGCTTCGGTTCCAATAAAATCGATGTTCAAGGAAGGTCAGTTAAGCATAAAACCAAGGATGTGCTCAAAGCCATAGAGGCAAATCGGTTGAGTAGCATTCGGATAGTATCAGGCGAGCCCCGCTTCCACCAGTCCAGTTTAATTCATTACATTCACAACTTCAACAAAAGCATCTAGAACATGAAATTCATAGCAGTAAGTAAAGTCTTCGGGGCGGCCTAATGTCGGTATCAGCCAGACAGCGAGGGAGTCCATCCCCTTTTCACTAGCGCTAAACCAAGAAGATTGTTTTTGCATCTGAGGTGGAGCGCCACACCTACCGTCAGCTCCTTACTTTCCGCACAGATCCCTGTGCTACTCATACGCTGAGTTGGCGAGTATCGAACTAGGAACCTTGTGGTTTCTAGCCGAACGCTCTACCGACTGAGCTAACGAGTTTATATTAGTTGAAAAAGTTGATAATTCAGCTCTGAATATGATCTTAAAACTGATTTGAGCCTCATGTTATTATTTATACTAGCAAATGTATGCACCCTCCGTGTGCAAGTATTTAAGTTTTAATATGATAAAATATCATATTAAATTAGAAAGGCTAATGAAACTGAATAAGAATGCAGATAAAAAGATTTGGAACAGAGGGAGTATGATTGAAAAATAGAACAACTTTGAAACTAACTCTTCCATCATTTCCGTTACTCCCGTCTTTCATTGGTAAATTATCCTAATTTAACTATTTAGTTAAAATAGGAAGTAAAGAATAATTTTACAGTTATTTCTTCTTGTTAATGGATTTCTTTTAAGATTTATCCCCGAGATTGTTGCTCATATTCATTAAAATAAAACCAAACAATTAGAAATCAATAATACTAAGCATATATTTATTAAGATCAAATTTCTAATATCAATATGCAAATTAGCCTTCCCATTCACACTGTAAACTGCTATTTTGTTGTATATATAAATACAATTGTATGTTATTAGTATGTAGATATGGTCAACAATTAATCATGTAAAACAATTTTATTAATAATTGAGGTTTAAATAAAAAATAAAATCATGGAGAATGTGATGTAAATAACAAAGGGAATTGTGACTTGTATAGTAATATAGTTTCGGTTACAGACAGAAAAACACACATCTCCATTATAAAAAGATATAAAGGATCTTGGAAACTGTTGGTTTATGTTTGTCTAATCAAAATGGGAAAAGTTGACATTGGAATTAAATCTCATTTCCTCAGTCGTATTAATTTCCATCAAATTATCTTGAAGTGGACAATATGTCTTAAGTCTATTATTGATATTCTCACCTACAATTGCATTATATTTTATCATTCGAACATATTGTAACAAAAACCTCATCTTTATGCATCTATGCTCACTTGAGAATTTGTGAAAAGTAAACTTCTTTTTTAAGTTAAAGATATCGTTCTTCATTAATCGTAAAATTGAAATAGTTGAATCTTTATATCTCTGCCCCAGTTTTTTTTATTTCTATCTAAAAATAATTCTTTGGGTAAATTACAATTTAAAAAGTAGCCACTTTGTAAACTTATATTTATCCAAATATCATTCAAATTCTCCACCTTATTAAATGACACCCGCGCAACCAGGTCTGCAGGCTGTAAACCGTACTCTGCATCCTTTGTATACCAGAAAGATTAGAACGCATGATGCTTCAAATTATGAATGAAACAATGATGGATTATTGCAAAACGTATCAGGAAATGTTATGATTTTAAAGCTGCATTGTGCCTCACGCAAAGAAAATATTATAAAATCTTTGACTCAGCTCATTATTATTTAGGATCATTGAATCTGTTGTAATTTGTATAAAATTGAATGAGAGGCTAAACAAAGACTTTTGCTGTGCGGAAGGTGAAGTCGCATTTGATGACAATACAGTAACCGGATGGCTCACGTCATACCCTAGCACCCATATGATTATCTCGACCCTTATGGCAAACTCCCAACACCTTTTATCTCATATGGGACCTGGATATAACCTCTTAGTGCCCTGGATATGATGTTAAACTACATTTAATGGTGATGTTCCAATTTTGAGATTGGCGAAGTGTGGAGTACGCTTTCCTCATCATTGCCCTCATGCCCAACATGAACCGGAGAGGTAGTATCTATTAGGGCCCCGTTTTTGGATTAAATAGAACAAAACGGGTTTTTAAAATGTGTTTAAAAATTGAGTTTAAAAAATTGAGTACCCATCGAGAATTAATAAAACAAAAAGTCTTCGGCATAAAATAACCCAATGAATTTACATGCCGTAAAATCCAAACAACCAACCAACGGGAATATTATAATATTCTCGGAAAAATTAAATTTTAAACGTGTTCACAAAAATAAAAACATATTAGCTGGTGTTAATAAACTTGGAGTTCTTGTATAAATTCATAAAAAAAAGTTGAGTACCTATGAACAATGAATGAAACAAAAGGTCATCAGCATAAAATGACCCAATGGGTTTACATGCCGTAAAGTCAAACCAACCAATCAACCCACTAACGGGAATATTAGAATATTCTTGGAAAAATTAAATTTTAAACGTGTTTACAAAAATGAAAACATTTTAGCTGGTGTCAATAAAATTGGAGTTCTTGTATAAATTTATAAGTGTTTTTCTGCCATTCATTTATATACTTCCGTACAATGACGCTTGTAATTTATTTCCTCAGGTCAGTTGCTATGCAAAGACCAATAAATACAGTTGATCTCAACTAGAATTATTAAAAGTTAATTGCAGTGGAAATTCTACATTTTATAAGTTTTTATTTCTTATTTTTATACAAAATTTAGAAAAAAGTATTAATGAATAATATTGAAAATCTATTAAAATCCAATAATGTTTTGGCTTTCCGAAGATTTTGCTATTATTTATTAAACATCACGTCGTTTTCTTGTTTAGAAATAAACTTCTCAAATAATATATTTTTAAATGAACGTTCTTCATTTCTTTATTTTATACATTTCATTCTTTATAGATTGCAATGATGGAAGCGCGTGGTCTAATGGTTACAGTCGTAGGAAGTGGACGAAGCTGTTTGCATTTCACATGGCGCTAATACCCTTGGGAAAGGTATGAATCCAATTCTACCTGCAGCTATGGGTAAATAGCAGGACAGGATATGCTCTTTAGCTATGGCTAGGTAACCAGTCTAGGAGAAGGAAAACTCTGAATATAAACATGTTAAAGACCGCTTAGGAAATTGGCCTTGTGTCACATCCCTCTCGTGCAGAGGGGTTGGAATATCTATCTATCTATCTATCTATCTATCTATATATATATATATATATATATATATATATATATATAGTCCTAATTATCGCTACTGCATAACCCTCTCTGTCTATCTGTCTGTTTGTCTGTCTCTTTTTCACTGTCAATCAATCTCTCTTTCTTTAGACTACCTTTCTTTCTCTCTCTCTCAATCCCACGCTCTCTCTCTCTTTCACTTTCAATCAATCTCTCTTTCTTTAGACTACCTTTCTCTCTCTCCCTCTATCTTTCTCTCTCTCGCTCTCAATCCCTCCCTCTCTCTCTCTCTCTCTTTCACTTTCAATCAATCTCCCTTTCTTTAGACTACCTTTCTCTCTCTCTCTCTCTATCTATTTCTCTCTCTCTCTCTCTCTCTCTCTCTCTCAACCCCACTCTCTCTCTCTCGATCTCTCTTTTACTTTACTTATCCCTCTATCTGTCATTCTTTTTTCTTCCTCCTTTCTTATTATTTTCCTTTCTTTTACTCTCTGACGTGTAGCGTTTTAATTTTCTTCCTTTTCCTCGCCTCAAAATCAAACCGAAATTGTCCATTATTTATCTGAGGTGCGGAATGGGCCTGACATTCGAACACGTTTATGTCTTCCTTTATTAATATTAATGAAGTTTTGAATCAGTTGAGTATTACAAATCAGAGGTAATTTTTTTGAGAAAAGTCTCATTTGTAAATGTGTGCTTCATTCCCACTCAATATTTTTCAGTAATGAATATTTACCATTCATGAGACACTAAAAACATATAGAAAAGTGTAATTCCCTGTGGCTGGGGAAGCGGTAAGAAATGGATAACAAACATAAACTGCTTCTTCGTTCTCCTAGGAACAGGACTTTTCTCATATCTTTGATTTATCCGTTCAGACAAACGTTTTTCTCCTCGTACCCCAGCCACTAGAAGGTAAAAAGAGTGAGAATAACAAAATTCGTCATCAAATATTGGGGTTCAGAGAACTTCCCACTCTTACTTGCACATCGGGTGGGTGACATGGTCCGGCCAGACTCTGTAATACTTATATGGGCATCGCTGATAAACTCAGCAACACCTAGTTCAGGTTGCTAGATCAAGAATTCGTTGATAAACCCGAGCCACTAGAAGAGAGGTTGAACTTCTTCAGCTCGTCTTTCTTCCTGCCTCCAACTATGGGTAAATAGCAGGGCAGACTGGGCTCTTTAACCATGGCTAGGTAACCAGCCTAAGAGAAGGAAAACTCTGAATTCAAACCTGTTGTTAAACTCTGCATAAGAAATTGACTTTTGTGTCGCATCCTATTTGTGCTGAGGGGTTGGGTAAATATCTATATCGCATGTCAGTAAATTAACTGCTCCTTGTGATATCCCTTGTCTCTACCAATGACCCCCCCCCCAGAATGCCTAGTAGTGCAATGGTTGACAAGTTTGACTTACCAGGCGATTTTTCACTGGGTGCCCCATATTACTATCCTTGTGCCAAACTAAGTTTAATGATTATGTATCCTGACTGAGGTCACCTTGAGTGATATCAAGGTTAGCAAGCTAAATTAAGACCATTGTTAGTGAGTTTGATTCTCACTGAGTAACCCATACTTCTGGCCTTGTTTATACACTACCTGACTCGGATTTTAACTATGCCAGGTGAATAGATTCACTTGAAGCAACATGGATTTCATTTTATCCACTGTTATAATAGTCTGGTCGGGATTTGAATAAAGGGTGGGGTACTGTAGTATTCGCTCTCCAGTACCAATCGCTTATAATGTGACACTTTGATTGTGCCAAACAGGACTCTCTTAGGCCGAGCTTTGTTGCTGAATAGATTAAAATATCTATATATTAATGCACGTGTTCCTTAAATGTACCGCCGTTTTCATCTTGCAACATGCTCTGGTTAAAAATGATAACGTCCAAATCGCCCAAGATGAAGTGCAAAAAAGTAAATTCTGATTATCGGGTGTTGCTTACCCGTCGTATTTTTACTTCTTATGAGTGTCGTCACTCAGCTAAATAATGGACCATTATGTTTTTTATTATAAGAAAGGGAAGAAAAAATACATGCTACATAGAAAAATATAATAAGAAAGAGATTTGGGGAAAGACAGAAAGACAGGCGAGCACGCGGAAGTGATAACGCTAATCTGTTTCAGTCGATTATTATGAAAAGATGAAAAGACGGACAGAAAGAAAACGAGTGAGAGAGAGAGAGAGAGAGAGAGAGAGAGAGAGAGAGAGAGAGAGAGAGAGAGAGAGAGAGAGAGAGTTAAATCGAGATTAGTATATTTTTTAGTTTTTGAACCTATCACAATAGCTACAAAGTAAACATATCAAACGTTGTAATAATTTCATTACCATTCTGTGATACATGCACAGGTCCTGCTAGTCTTAGATAATCTCCTTTAACAAAGCACTGCAAAGGCAGCGTCACTTTTATTTACTGGATAGATTGTGTCTTGTTGCTCATCCAATAAAGGAGACTCTTCCTCCATATTTACCGATACAATTTCCATTTTCTTTCTATTTTCTTTGACTATTTTT
>CM042138.1:77050194-77062694 GCA_023376005.1 Doryteuthis pealeii | reverse complement strand
TTAATTAGGCCGTTACATCTGCAGCTGAGATGTTGTCGAAGAGAAGCAGTGGGATTCAAACAGGTTTCTGGTGTGAGGTAGATTCAGAAAGAACAGATGCTCTTCATAAGCGTTCTTGCTACAATATATTGTCAAATGATCGTAGGAAAATATCACATATGACACTTTGCACCGTAAACAGTATAGTCACTTTCAAATTGTATATTTTTACTCGGCGGTTCACTTTTGAAAGTTAATTCATTTCAACAAAACTTGTCCAAAATCTGGGCACTTTAACCTTGGCTAAGATAAGGAAATCTCTGAATTCAAAACTGTTAAACACGGCTTAAGAAATTGACCTTGTGTTACATCCAGCTCGCGCGGTTAACCGACTAGCTTTTAGAGAACACTAGTAGTTGTATATAATGATTCCTCGTACAGACAATTGGAAGAGAGGGGTCAAAAGAATCTGGGTTGTCTTCAGGGATTGATTATATATATATATATATATATATATATATATATATATATATATAATCAATCCCTGAAGACAACCCATATTCTTTACCCCTCTCTTGCAATTGTCTGTATCAGGAATCATTATATACAACTACTAGTGTTCTCTAAAAGCTAGTCGGTTAACACTAGTGTGTATATGTGTAGGACCAAACACAAATACGCTCTTCCATACGCACATACGCAGGTGGATACGGTCATTCATACGCACACACGCGCGTGGATACGGTCATAACGTCACAGTCAACACGCATTTTCATGCACACGCGCCTGACAACATACGCACACGTACAAATAAAAAAGCGAATTCATGTAAACAAGCAACACGAGAATACAGTTATAAAAATTACCATTTGTAACATCTTCAAAAAGAAAAGTTCATTCAAGACAACAACTACTTCAGTTCCAGTGTTCTTCTGAAGCCGAGATTTTGTTTCGAAATATTAATATTAAGAATAAATCACAGGTTAACAAACAACACCATTTTTATCTAATTTTATCTTTACACCTGCATTGTGATGGCCTTCAAAACCAACCTACAAACCATTATGCACACAATTCATCAAGCAAATTATAAACCCTTTATATATATATACATATCGGCTAAAAAAAAAAAGAACCCATATCATAAATACATCGCTTGTGTATCTACTTCTCATATATATATATATATATATATATATATATATATATATATATGTATGTGTTTGTGTTTTTTTGTGTGGGTAAATGTATAGAATATGAAACAAAAAAAAGATGATTTATTATAGTTTTATGAATACCTTGTTTGTTTTGATATTTTATTTACATACCGAGATTTAATTCCATTTACCACAGATGCACCCCCCGCATGCGTGCAAACACACACACACACACACACATATATATATATATAATAAACATTCATTTATACACCAGGGCCGTTATATATAGAGTAGGGTTTTTTTGTGCTTTGAATAGAAGGTTATTCTTTAATAGATCTCACTTCCTTTAATTTCCTCGATAGATTTTGTTGACTTAATAGATTAATGAAGACATTTTGAAAGATTTATCGTCCAATCGTTACAAGACTTTCTAGTAAATCAAGCTATTTCCCACCAATAAGAAAAGTCTTTGTCCTTCAGAAGGCGAATAACAATTTTGGTTGATTGATTTTGAAGCTTTTTCCTTTTTCTGTTTTACTCTAAATTTTTCGGCATTGTTTTTAGTGGTTATGTTTAGTTGACTTTTATGGCATAGCAACACCTTTCGGGTCATTTAAAGCCGATTCAAGTCATTTTGATGTTCGTTTTTTTTTACAGTACCCGTGTTGCCCAAATGGTCATCCATCTGAGTATTGAACAAGCTCAACGTTGCTTAACTTCCGGGATCTAGTGAGAACCGTCGCTTTCAACTTGATCATAATCCTTAGTAGTTAAGATATCACATGATTTAGCTTTGCGGGAAAAGTCAAAGTTTTTCGTATCCAATATTTTGTCTTTCAAAATTTTTCTTCCATTTTTATGTTACATATTTAGTATTCATATCCTATTATTTTTGTAATGAAGTGTAGTATGCAAATGTAACGGTTTTTGGAAAAGTACAATATATACATTTACCTACCCCTCCGCATGTGCAGGATGTGATACAAGGTCAATTTATTAAGCGGAATTTAACAGGTTTGAATTCGGTGTGTTCGTACCCTAGACTAGTTGCCCAACCAAGCTTAAAGAACCTAGTCTGCCCTACTATTTACTCATTGCTGGGGGTGGAGAGAATAGTTGGATTCATACCTTTCTCAATAGTATTAACGCTATGTGAAATGCCAACAGCTTCGTCCAGGATTTGAACTCGTCTCGCTGTATCCATTTCCCCTGCTCAACTCTATATAGAAATCAGAATGCAAAAGAGATGTATAGATGGCACGTCTTCGGTTATAATGGTTAGATTAATGGCGACTTCAAATAGTATAACAGTGTTGGGAGAGCTGTTGTGAGCAGCTTAAAGTAGGCAAAGATTTAATAGCCGGACACTCTGACTTCATAAAGTATTCCTTAAAAAACTAGATCAATTTATTTGGACCATTTGACCTTTAGGCACCCCTATTTTAAACACGATTAAGAAAGGATATGTTTTTCATTTACACCGTCAATATCCGGTTGTTTTAACAGACGATTTTTAGATTAAAATATTATAAAACTAACCTCTAACCCTAACCCCTAACCTTAACCGCTAACAAACAACCGGATATTGACGGTGTAAATGAAAAACATGTCCTTTCATGATCGAGATCAAAAAGGGGTGCTTAAAGGTCATATGGTCCAAATAAAGTAATCTTGTTTTTTAAGAAATACTTTATGAAGTCAGAGTGTCCGTCTATTAAATCTTTGCCTACTTAAACTGCTCACAACAGCTCTCCCAACACTGTTATACTATTTCAAGCCGCCATTAATCTAACGAAAGAAAGAGTGATTGAATGAGGGAGTGAGCTAAAGAGTGTGTGAGTGAGTGGTTTAAATTGATATGAGGTTGAGCTGAAAAGGAATTAAGGAAGAGAAAAGAAGGGACAAAGACAAAAGATACTTTATGGTTTCAGACTTTTATTCTAAGTTCATAGCTATTTAGTGAAGAGGAAATTTCTTCCTGTGCCTCTCATACTGCTCTTTTGCATTCTGATTTCTATATAGAGTTGAGCAGGGGAAATGGTCCCTTTATTTAAATGAATTGTATTTTTCCAAGAAACGCAGAGGAAGATAAAGGGTGGGACAAAATAATCTTTGTTTTATTAACTGCTTGTGTGGACGGGATATTTAGTAGTGGTACTAATTAACCAATAGCCGGGAAGATAAGGGGATTTTTAATTTATTTCCTATGAGTATTAATCTGAAAGTGAACGTAATAGCCAGATGGGGTTCGAACCCACGACGATGACACAGGCTTACACGCCATTTATTACAAATGTATCAGATCATTTTTCCCCAAACAGTATTAAAGAATAAGCAAATTCTGAGGAGAGAATATGACAGATATAACTATACCTGGGGTAGGGGCGTTAAGCTGTGTTAATTATTATTCTATGTTACAGCTGCCCAGGATTGAACCTGCAATCCAGAGATAACTGTCACTTAGAAGTGTCTTAACCTAACTACCTTATCCCCTAAGCCATGTATCCAATTGGACCCCAGCTATGGTTAGCGGAATGAGAACAGGATACCCCCATGGACAGAATAAAGGTTTGGGTTCAGCGTTCCGTGATAGCTCCCGATTACGACAGGAAGATTCCCGATTACGACAAGAAAATTCCCGAGTCTGAAAAGAAGGTTACCGAGTCCGAGAAGTTTCCCGAGTTCGACAAGAAACACCTGAAGAAGGCCGGAGGGCATATCGGCCGAAACGTTGTACAGATAACAATGAAGATGAGGACAATAGTCCGAATAATGCAGATAATACTAATCATCAAGCCTCCTCTCAAACATTCAGAGAAATAGTAATAAATATAAGTCTTATATGTCTTTTATTCTATATATTTTCTATAAATCATTGGATAAGACCTAATAAATAAAGTTCCACCCTATGATAGTGTCTTCCATTCTACTGAAACATTAAACTTACTAGTACAAAATTAAAAACACCCTCCGGGCGATGTAAAAATAGATTTTTGAAACATATTGCCTGAGGGGTGGGATTAAAAAATTCAATGTCCGCGAGTTTGTACCCTAAGTAAGTAAAATCATCAAATTCATTAAAGGATTAAAAAATAAAACAATTTGAAATGTAAACTTTAAATATGTATTAAAATAAAACAAACTATATATAGATATATAATACCAGTCATGTATTTATTAAAACTTCTTTTAAAAAACAATGAGGACTGTCTAATGTTGCATGTTCAAATTTTGAGTGTATTTATTCTATGTTATGACAATTTTAGGTAATGTGACGTAATCAGTGACGTAATTTTTGTTACAGACAAAAGCTGGAAGCGAATCTCCATTATTAATAGATTTTAAAAAACAATGAGGACTGTCAAATGTTGCATGTTCAAATTTTGAGTGTATTTATTCTATGTTATGACAATTTTAGGAAATGCGACGTAATCAGTGACGTAATTTTTGTTACTGACAAAAACTGGAAGCGAATCTCCATTATTAATAGATTAAAAAGTCAAACGATGAGGATTGTCTAATGTTGCATGTTCAAATTTTGAGTGTATTTATTCTATGTTATGACGATTTTGGGTAATGTGACGTAAGCAGTGACGTAATGTTTGTTACAGACAAAAGCTGGAAGCGAATCTCCATTATCAATTGACTTTAAAAAACAATGAAGACTGTCTAATGTTGCATGTTCAAATTTTGAGTGTATTTATTCTATGTTATGACGATTTTGGGTAATGTGACGTAAGCAGTGACGTAATGTTTGTTACAGACAAAAGCTGGAAGCGAATCTCCATTATCAATTGACTTTAAAAAAACAATGAGGACTGTCTAATGTTGCATGTTCAAATTTGAGTGTATTTATTCTATGTTATGACGATTTTGGGTAATGTGACGTAAGCAGTGACGTAATGTTTGTTACAGACAAAAGCTGGAAGCGAATCTCCATTATTAATTGACTTTAAAAAACAATGAAGACTGTCTAATGTTGCATGTTCAAATTTTGAGTGTATTTATTCTATGTTATGACGATTTTGGGTAATGTGACGTAAGCAGTGACGTAATGTTTGTTACAGACAAAAACTGGAAGCGAATCTCCATTATTAATTGACTTTAAAAAACAATGAAGACTGTCTAATGTTGCATGTTCAAATTTTGAGTGTATTTATTCTATATTATGACGATTTTGGGTAATGTGACGTAAGCAGTGACGTAACGTTTGTTACAGACAAAAACCGGAAGCGAATCTCCATTAAACAATAGTAGAAGGTATAACCTTAATTACTTGATCTACTGGCCAGTATTTAAACACTTTTTGATTAATCAACCGCATTTTAAACGATTGTTTATTCTCATCTCTTTACTTTATATAAACGCCCACATATTTTGTTTTATGAAGAAAATAAGCGTGAGTATTGAGTGTGTGTGTGTGTGTGTCTGTGTGTGTGTGTGTTGTGTTTGCATGTATGTCTGTGCATGCATGTGTCTAAAACTTACTGACTGTATGTGTGTATTTCTGTAAGTTCGTCTGTGTATATCATTTTCAATATATATATATATATATATATATATATATATATATATATATTGAAAACGATAGATACACAGACGCACTTACATTATATATATATATATATATATATATATATATATATATATATATACAGGAGTCAATGTATATCGTAATGTACCATATAGTAGTGAGTGAAACAGTAATGTGAAAAAAGGATAAAGAAAATACGAATAGGCAAAACATATGTATACGATGTGTGAATGTATATATGCATGTGTCTCTCACTCACTGTCTATCTGCCTGTCTTCCCCTCCCCCCTCTCTCTCTCTCTCTCTATATATATATATATATATATATATATATATATATATATATATATATACCGAAAGATAAATAGACAATATTGGATACATATACAAGCAGGGGTTCAAACATTTGTTCTCAACAGATATTAAAAAAAATACAGTTATTCGCCCATTTCATTCATAACATACAGAAAAAAGAAAGGAGGAGAAAGAAAAAAAAAAGGAACACAAAGAAGAAAAAAATATAACCACAAAAAAAACAAACTTAAGCACGTACATTTCTGATATTCATCTCTGAAGAACAGTTTTATACTTTGAAATCGATGAGACAAAAATAACATCTTTTTGTTTTTTATTTTTATACGCATTGTAATTGCCTTCAATCATTAATATATATATATATATATATATATATATATATATATATGCAGGATTCAATGCATCTGCTAATGTACCAATATGGAAGTGAGGGGAACAGCAACTTGAAAAAATACGCACAGGTAAAGCGCATATATAGTAATATATAATATAATATAATATAATATATATATATATATATATATATATATATATATATATATATATATATATATATATTATACGATAAAGAACCACAACCAGAGAGAAAAAGATAAATAGAGTTGTGGGGGGGAGAACAAAGAAAGTGTTATTATTTCACCTGTTATAAGGATATGGATGTGACGTATTTAGTGTAAAGCGAACACACCGATTCTCATAGATGATTGCAATACCAATATAATCCCATCAATCTATCTTTCTCTCTGTCTAGCTATCTATCTATCTTCTAAAGTAAGACATTTCGAAGCATGTGCAAATGCATATGACAGATTTTCCGACAGGACATTCCGAATACGCATTGCTATTATGTGCACGCAACACTGCACACACCAGTATTGTATTGTTCAGCGCGTTTTTGTCTGGTTGGTTGGCAATGAATTCGCAGCACTTTAGGTAATAAGGAACTCTGCTGATTTTTAGACCCTGTCACTTCTTTTTACGAAGATTTCACTCGCCCATTTATTTTTCTCTTCATGTAAATACATAAAGAAATAAAAATAGAAAATGAAATAAAATATAAACAAAAAAAATATATAGAAAGTAAAGAAAAATAAGTCATATGTAAAACAAAGAAGTAAGGAATATTACCAGTAAGAAGGGCACGTGGGTTACGTAATCGAAAGGGAAAGTAGAGATACTCAAGTGGACTTAAAGAACGACTCATGCAGAAAACGACAGTGGGCGCATGCGTGCGCACGCATGTAGCTACAATGGCGCTATGTTTAACAAGCTTGTCTCACGGAGCAATTCGCTTGTGTAGAAATTCGGTTTCACCTGTTATTCTCTACTACTGATTTTGATGCCTTGTAACCGACATTTTTCTGATAAAATTGAAATAGCTGGCATTTACTAAGCTTAAGGTAGGTTAGTTTATCACGGGGCCAAAAGTATGGAACTCCCAGTGCAAAGAGAACTTAGCTAGCAAAACCATCCGACGTGACCTTTGTTTTGTTTTGAAATAGTTTTATATTTTCAAATTGTGCCAGTGGTCGCCGTTTTAGACAACGTAAAGGTCAGAATTTTTAATGCTAGAGTCCAAGACAGCATGGGTCTCTTTCTTTAAAATGCTGGTTTAATACCACATTCTTACCTCAATTTTTCACATTTTGCCCCCTGTGAAGAGTTAGCGGTCAGTATCGTAAAAATAACTTTAAAATTTCACCCCTCTCTCTTTATCTCATTTTCTCTACCCCCTCTCTCTCTCTCTTATTCTCTCTAGTTATATTGTTATCATCAAAGAAAATTGACTAGACAGAGGTCAGATGCTAGATTCAGGGGTTACCGACCAGGGGTTCTCGTGTCCCTTGTGGGTGCGATCATCATTCCAAGGGGTGCGAGAAGCGTCCGTTCAAGTTTAGATTAAATGTTCTTTTGTAATTAATATTATTTGTCTTTTCGTTTCTATATTTCTTTAGTGTCTGATTTTGTTTATATGACGGACAACGAGAAAGGAAAAAGAGCAAGACATTGTCTTGCCTGCCGGGATCGAACTCGCGTCCTCCCGCATGCAAAAACAAATGCGATTTAGGCACTGGACGGACGCGAGGTTCGACTGATGTGCCCGGATGTTTGAGTAATATGCCGATTATTAACGAGCGGGGTGACAAGCAAAGCAGTTTTCGGCTTACGTGAGACGGCAGTGAGAAAATGTTATTTTGACGACGACGACGGATTTTTAGCTGCTGGTCGAAGACTGTTGACCAAAAGAAAGTTTGGCCTGCGAGAAGACAGTCAACTCGCTTCTTTTTGGTCCCCCTCACTCAGCAGGAACTTGTTGAAGCAAATATCTATGTTCCCCCTCTATTCTTCCCCCCTTTTATAGTTTACATATATTAGATTTAGAGAGTGAAATATATATGATCTTTTGATAAAACTGTAGTATGGATTTACATTCTATATTTTTGAACAAAGTATAAATTGTAAGAGTGCTAGGTCAAAGCTAACCTCTTTTAAGGGTGCGGGAATAGAAAAAAGGTTGCAAACTACTGTCATAGATAGTTTGCATTTTACATAGAGCTAATACATTTGGAAATGGAACGCATCCAACTATTTTCCCTCCAGATATGGATAAATAGTAGGGCAGACTGTTATTTGGGTAATTCCATGTGAAATAATCCAGAAGAAAGTAAAATTGTCACCCACCTCTTCAATCTTTCTGAAATTTAGTACAGCTATGAAATTTAGTACAGACTAAGGGGTCTGGTTAGCTCAGTCGGTAGAGCGTTCGGCTAGAAACTCTTTCCTAGGTTCCTAGTTCGATTCCGGCCCTCGCCAACTCAGCGTATGAGTAGCACAGGGATCTGTGCGGTAAAGTAAAAAGCTGATGGTAGGTGTGGCGCCCCACCTCAGATGCAATAACAATCTCCTTGGTCTAGCGCTAGTGAAAAGGGGATAGACTACCTCGCTGATTGGCTGATACCGATATTAGGCTGTCCCGTCGACTTTACTTTACTTTACTTTATGGACTATATTAAAGTTAGACAAGCCCCATAATTTTAGCTTCCAATTCCAATATTGGCTAAAAATCGACATAACTTCGCCGATTTTTGAAATTGGAAGCTCAAATTTTGGGGAATGTCTAACTTTAACATAGTCCGCACCTGGACAAAATTTCAGAAAGATTTAAGGGGTTGCGTGACATGGCCTGGATGATTTGACATGGAATTACCCATTTATCATTTATACCAATAGTCGGTATTCAATCCTTTTTTTTTTGTCAACATATTCTTTTACTTTTGTCAACAGATGCCATGTACTATAGCTATATAAAGACAGCTCCTGTGGAAGGATATACGTTTTTATTTTCTTTCTTGAATGTAAAAAAAATATTTTACACTTTAGTGTTAAAAAATATATAACAATGTTTATAAGTGGTTCTTTTGCTTATGGATTTCAAAAAAGTCCTTGGCTTTTGTTGTCTCGTCTTCATTTTGTTTGTCAGAAAAATGCATCATCGGTAAACATCCAGAAGGCGAAGATTTATGGAGATAAAAGAAAATATTACACGTCGTAAATCGAGAAACGAAACAAAAAAGAAAACATTCTGACACTTCCATGGATTAAAAAAAGAAAGCTGCTTTCCTTTTGCAGACTTGACGTTAATAGCCAATGGGCAACCGTGTTAATGGATGACTAGCCTTTCTTTCTGTACGAAAAGAACAAATTCTTAGTAACAGAATAACAATGATGGCTGGTTGTATCATGTTTGTATAGCATTTATTCTTAGGCTAACAATAAATAAATCAATTAAAACCTAGTTCAACCGCCCTGTCGACTTGGGCGTTAGAATGCACCGACTGCACCTGTGCAGAGGGGTAAGACTCCCCCAATGGAGCAACCTGTTGGCCGTGGGTGGCGAACAGTAATGCTTAAGTATAGAACCCAGGTGGATGAGCAATTCATGACTTGCAATCCTCCACTTTAGGCCTATCTTAGGCTAGACGGGCGGTCGGAGGGGCCTCCTCCGATCAATCGGCTGGTCACGTCAAGCCCTAGCACCTATATGATTTTCCCGACTATACTGCCCTTTTAGCAAATCCCTGACTCTTTTAATCATATATCTGCTAAAAGGCGGTAGTTGAGGGCCGTAGTGTACTGGCTATGGCGTTAAATTGCATCTAGTGGGGAAGTTCAGTTCTAGAGCAGTGGTAAATATGGAGTTCCTTTTCTTCGCCATTACTCCCAGGTCCACTCTGACCCGGAGTGGCATTACCTCTTAGGGTACTATCTATAGGTTGAATATATAAAAAATGAGTTTATAAAAGTGTGTTCAAAAAATTAAGTTCGTAGGAAAAATTGAATGTCCAACAAGATTGAATGAAACAAAACCTCTTCGGCATAATCAAGGTAGTGGTCCGAAAGCGAGGGAGTCTATCCCCTTTTCGATAGCTCTAGACCAGGGAGATTGGTTTTGCTGGGGTAAAGTGCTACAACTACCGTCAGTCCCCCCCCTTTACAGCACAGATCAGATAGAACAATATGTACTACTCATACGTTGAGTTGGCGGGGATAGGTATCGCTCAGAACCTTGCGATTCAAAGCGGGTGCTCTACCAACTGAGCTAAACCGAGGTTGAGTATATTAATATAAAAAATGTAAATATTTCAACACGTAACCAATCACAAGAAAAATGGTATCTACCAATTATAATTTTGAGTATTTAAGGAATCCAGCATTGTTCTGTAAAGACTTTCACTGAGTTTTATCGAGAAACACATTTTCAAAAGGAGACGTATTATTATTCCTAATTAAGTAAATTTTGCATCTCCAAATTGAACAATCACCATGGACTTAATTAGTAATAGTTAAATGCAAATAATTATTTTCGTATTGAAAATTATTTGTTAATTATATTTCCGTTAAATTACGGAAAATTAAATTTTGTACGATTAGTTATGTCTTGCAGAAACAGGGTTTACCGGGGAGATAATTAGCGCTATGGGAAATACAAGCAGCCCCGTCCAGGAATTGAACTCTGGCGGCTAAGTCTATTAGCAATTTGGACAAACAAGCCTCGAACTCTGTTACGATTTTTGTGGCAATTTTAGGCTGCAGGTGAGAGCACTTTATAGTGGAGATCCCTTGGGTTAAGCAGAGTCCTTGGTTTTCCTTAGTGTTAGGCAGAATCCTTGTGTTAAGCAGAGTCCTTGGTTGTTCCTTGGTGTTAGGTAGAATCTTTGTGTTACGCAGAGTCCTTGGTTGCTGATCCGTTCGTACGTGTCGAATACGAGCAAGTAAACGGCTTTTAAGATCGGCTATTTAAATAGTTAACTAACCACGTATTCCAGCGTGTTGGTTTGCTGACTTTAATCCATGCGCCCACGCAGAGTCTATAAGTTAAAGTGGTAGGCCACAGTAGATCTTATATCTAAAAATAAAACAAACTACCGGTGTAACTCGCGGCGAGTCAACAGAAATAACAGTGGGTAAAGGCCAACAGAAGTGAAAGGTTAAGAAGTGTACTTGTGGGTGATGTAGAGTACTTCCCCTTTTAATCTTGTCCGAAGCTTTTGTATTCGTAATCTGTTTGCATAAGTTGTGTTTAGATAAACTAATGCTAATTTCTTTCTCCAATGGTCGGTTTAGCTCAGTCGACAGAGCGCCCATCTAGGAATCACAGCGTAGGAGTTTGCACAGGGATCTGTGCGGTAAAGTGAGGAGCTGATTGTAGGTGTGGTGCTCCACCTCAGACGCAAAAACAACCTCCTTGGTCTAGCTTTAGTGAAAAGGGAATAGACTCTCTCGCTGTCTGGCTGATACTGACATTAAGGTTAAGTAAAACAGTTTTACAATATTTCAAGTTATCTCTTATTTTGAACTTCCAATTTCAGCGTCTATTTACAAAGCCAAACTTATGGAAGTGTTGATTGATGGCACTATATGAAGGACCAATTTTAACAAAAAATATACGAATGCTTGTGATTGGCTATTGTTCCTCCATTTCAAGCAACTCCTCATCTTCCACAACGAAAGGTCTAACTGACATTGATGTGTCATCCTGGCTGGGGTCACGTTCCTTGAAACGTCTGCACCAGTTTTCTTCCAATCGTTCGTTCACAGTTCCTGGACCTTAGTCATCATTACTTTCTTTTGTCTCCGCCGTTAGAGTCACACCTTTCTTTTACAGTGTAAAATGGCTCTAATTTGTCACCACTCATTATCAAAGGTGTAAAGTAAAGAATAAACATTTAATGTGCATAATGGAGGCGTGTAGTGTAATGGTTATCGTTGTAGGAAAAGGAATCGATGGCCCGAGTTCAAATCATGTTTGGATTTCACAAGGAATTAATGCCCTTGGGAAACATATGAATCCAACTGCTCTCCCCCCAGCTATGGGTAAATAGTAGGCAATTATTCTAATAGAAGGAAATATTCAAACCTCGTTTAAGACACTCCCTCACGCTCTCTAACGCACCCAAACACACATACACACACACACACACACACACACGCAGAAACACTTACACACACACA
>CM042138.1:77037694-77047694 GCA_023376005.1 Doryteuthis pealeii | reverse complement strand
ACACATATACACACACACACACACACACACATATATATATATATATATATATATATATATATCCCTTAACGTTGCACATACGCATACATATATATGTATGTGCGTATATATATAAGTTTGCCTATCCCGTTAAAAATCTGGTCATATAAGCACAGTTGATTCTTCAACATTTCCCTTTCTTTCTCTTTCTTTTATTTTTATATTTGACAGCCCAAGATATCTGCATACGGAAGTCGACGTACCCGAGATACCCTATCGGATACAGATTGAAGCAGATCTAGATTGCAGACGATAAAACTCTGAACTCATTTTGCCAAAAAGGTGCCATAGAATGCAGCTCCTTCATGAATTATTTAAAATCAGGAATCTGGTTAGAATAAGAAGAAAAAATAAACAAATATCCGAAATGTTCTGGCACTTGAGGCTGGCGATTTCTTTTTCTTTTTCTTTTTTGTTCCTTTTTTAACAAGACAAAAAAGATTGAGAGAAACAGCAAGTAAGCGGAGACCGTAGATCATGTAAATTTATACGCAATATTCTTGCACGTTATGACGTATTCCCGAACTACTGAGATAGATCAATCGAGTGCAAACCGAAGGAAAGAGTTGACGTGAATATTAACAAAGTCATTACATAACATTCATTTAGTTAGTTGGTTGGATAGATTTTTCAGCATGTCAACCGTTGTTGGGTTATTTAATGCCAAATACTTTTTTGTTTTATTCATTCTTGTTAGGTATTCATTTTTTTTTTCAAATTTATTTTTTAAACATTTTATTACTCATTTGTATCTATGTAACCCAGAGATAGAACCCTAACAGGTACTCCCAATCCTGGTAAGGGTGTACCTGGAAGTAATGGTGATGAAGGGTGCTCTACATTTCCAAGTGTTCCAGAATTGGAACTTCACCACTATATGCAGTTTACCGTTATGCCCAGCACACTAAGACCCTGAGCCAAAACCTTCTTTCACATATAAGATAAAAGGGTTGGGGAGTTACCATAAGAGTAATAACGTTGGGAATATCCTATAGGTGCTAGGGCTTGAACATTGATTTTGGACTACTCAAATGTGTTTCCTTATTTTTCAAATTTATGCTGTATTTATATTGTTGGTTTGTTTATTGATGTTAACGGCATGTCAACCCGTCTGGGTTATATAATGCTTAACGGTTAGGAAGTAGGAAATGTGTATTTATATTTATACTTTTTAGTAATTGTTTTAACAATGTGTTAGCACCATTATAGATCGTGTTGTATGGTATTGATTAAGTTCAAGTCTATATTCTATGATATAGTTTTATTTCCCTCAAATGGACAGAATGTTCCCGTGTTGACATTTTCAAATAGATATTTCATATTGTTTGCATTAAAGTAACGGTTTCTGGTGTGAGCAAAAAACCTGCATTCCATGAATAAATGTTTAATTGTCAAAGGTGCTTGACATATTTCACATTGTGGTTGTTGTTCTTGTTAGACTATACAGGAGTGTGTTATTCTTGTGTGACCAAAGCATAATCGGGACACAATGAATTGTTCCTTTCTCGACTTACTTAATGTTGGTCTCCAGCCTCCCAAATGGGTTTGATTAGGAAGAGTTTATTGTGGATGTTGTTATTCCAGCATTGTTGCCATTTTGTATGAAGGAATGTATTAATTTTAGGTTTCGAGTCAGTATATGGAATCTTGAACTTGTCGGGGATCAAATCTAGAGCCGATTTAGCTGCAGAGTCTGCTTATTTATATTGTATGTACATATAGTTGTCTGGTAGATTACCTAATTAATCGATATATTATAGTATGTATTTACCCAACCCACCGCAGAACGCGACACAATGTCAATTTTAACCGGAATTAAAGGGTTTTAATTCAGTTTCCCTTCTAGACTGGTTGCCATGCAAGTTATAAACCCTGTTAGAACGTCATACCGAATTATCAGTGGGAATTTATTTATGTATATCATGTGGATGTACGTGTTGTAATGGTTATCATCTTAGGATATCACTTTGGTAATCCAGAATGAGGTTGTTTGGATTTCACATAGCGCTGATACACTTGGGAAAGGTATGCATCAAACTAATTTTCCGCCATCTCTCTGTAAAAAGTAGGACAGATTGAGTATTTAATTGTCTAAGATGAGAAAAACTCCGATTTCAAACCCGTTGAACTCCACTTAAGAAATTGACCTTGTGTCACATCCTGCTCGTACGGATGGGTTGTATATATATTTTCACGTCGAGTTCAACAGGTTTGAATTCAAAGATATCTTTCTCCTAGACTGGTTCCTATACTGATGCGCTTTTACGTACATATACATTATAAATACTAAATAAAAAAGTGGACCAGGTTATTGGAAATTACGTGTATGCGACAAAAATAAAACGTATTGTCCAGTCTCTGTGTCTTGCCGGAAGAAATACCAGTCTGTGCTCCCACAAGGCACCTGTCACAGGAAGTTACTCTGTTTTCACCCTCAAGAGCAGAACATACCATGTTTATTGAACCCTACTATTTACCCATAGCTGGAGGGAGAATAGTATGAATCGTAACTTTCTAGCTCTATGTGAAATGCAAGCAGTCTCGTCCAGGTTTTGAACGGGGAACGCCGTTTTTATTTCCTACGAAGATTCTTCATTCCTAGGAATGACGTTAAACTCTATTGATGGTGAGGTTACAGATCTGGAAGTGTGGGGATGAGAAGTACACCATCACCATTGCTCCCTGGTCCACTCTGACCCGGAGTGGTAGTGCCTGTTAGGCTCCCATCTTTGGGTTAAATAGAAAAACATTAGTTTATAAAAAACTGAGTATCTATAAAGAATGGATTTATTTCAAAGTTTGTCGGCATTAAATGACCCACTGAGATTGATATGCCGCAAAACAAACCAAACCAAACTAAACCAAATCCTACGATGATAACCATTACACGAGAAATAACTGCCTTCTGGATTCTGATTCATTGCTTGTTCTTATGTTATATTTATTTCAACTATTTCTTCTAGCAATTAGTCTTTTTTTTCCTTTTGTCATTTGTCTTCATTAAGTCAGATTGCAGTGTCGTAGTTATCCTCGATACAAAAGATTTTCCCTCTCTTTTTCGAATGGTCTGTTAGTATCGTCTCCCGAATGCAAAACATTTCTTTTTTTTCACTGTTATTACAGAGCTTGTATCGGCTGCACCCCCCACACACTTCAGCGTCCCCTTGCCTCAAATGGTAGAGACGTCTCAGTATCATTTACAGGTTAATTTCGCAGGAATTTCTCCGTGCTGTATTGTGGCCGAAGCAGTATGGTTTCTGATTATTCTGTTGAAGTCCAGGTTTTGATTTCTGGGAAAATCGTTAGTATACATCGCTGATGAGACTTGATAAAGTTGAAACAGTCTGTACACACCGAGTAATTCTTTGCGAAATTCACTTGTCATTATTATCTTCTATAATTATCGAATATTATGCGATATGCGCATTGTAATTGCCTTCAAGCAAAAATATAAATATTAATATATACTTATATATTTGCCAACTGCACCGTACGAGCAGGATGCGACTCAAGGTCAATTTCGTTAGCAGAGTTTAACAGGTATGAATTTAGAGTTTTCCTTCTCATAGACTGGTTACCTAGCTAAAGAATCCAGTCTGCCCTTCTATTTAACCATAGATGGGGGGGGGGAGAATAGGATTCATACCTTTCCCAACGATATTAGTGCCATGAGAAGTGCAAACAACTTAGTCCAGAAATTGAACTCGGGTCAACGAGTGCATTTCCTACGACTCTTACCACTACATCACGGGCGCCTCCACTGCTGTATATATATATATATATATATATATATATATATATATATACAAAACATTCCGAACTAGAAGGATGTGACACAAGGTCAACTTTTAAGCAGACTTTAAAGAATAAGCAATAAGCCAGTCTATCCTGCTATGTACCATAGCGGTGGGGTAGAATAGTTGTAGGTGAACCTTTCGTAAGATTATTAACGCTATCTGAAAGGCTACCAGCCTCGTCCAGGATTTACACCCGTGTCACCATGTTCATTTGCGTTAATTTTCTACAATGATAACCATTACACAAGGATATATTGCACTTAGAGTGGGTGCCAGAGGCGTAAAGATGAAAAATACCGATAGAAAATAAAACAGTGTTATTTGTATTATTCGAACTACTGTCCTCATCTTTATAGTATTTTACAACGTTTCGGCCGATGTGCCCTCCGGCCTTCTTCAGGTATTTCCTGTCGGCTCGGGAACCTCTCGGACTCGGGACCCTTCTTGTCATAGTCGACAAGAAGGTTACATCTTTATTGTTATATGTACAACGTTTCGATCGATTAGCCTTACGACCTCCTTCAGGTATTTCTTGTCTGACTCGCAAGCCTTATCGAACTCTTTTCCAATTCGAGAACCTTCGTGTCTTAATAGGGAGCCATCACGGAACTTCGAATCCAATCCTTTATTCAATCCACGGGGTATCCTGTTTAATTCCGCTAACTATAGCTGGGTATAAGTGTTAAGCTATGTTAATTATTATTGTATGTTATTGCTTGCTACCCATGACCAGTATTGAACCTGCAGCCTAGATATAACTGTCAGTTTTACGCTATGTGTCAATTGTACAAATCAGTGTGAATTTTGGGAACATAGAAACTTAATGTCTTAGAATATCTACACCTTTGCTTATGTATAATTTTTTTTACCTTGACTCATATCGCATTTTTCAGAGAAATAGTAACCAGATTGTCGAAGAAAATTTCGTTCGGGTTGCAAGACATTGATAATCAAGGTCAGGTTGGCCTAAAGCTATGGATTCCCATGTGAGGGAATCTATCCCCTTTTCAATAGCGCTAAACCAAGGAGATTGTTTTTAGCGTCTGAGGTGGGGCGCCACACCTACCATCAGCTCCTCACTTTACCACCTGGGTTTCATTTTTATTAGGAATTCAAAAAATTAACACAAAAAAGTAGCAGTTAGATTTTTCTATGTTAAAGTCATGTGACTGTATAACACCATTCGTGCAGAATTGTGCCTGATGTTTCTGAAATAATGCAAAACTTTTGACTCATCCTTGTATTATATCAAACTAACACCTCTGTAACATTTTTTATTAGGAATTTAAAAAAATTAAAGATGTTTCTGAAATAATGCAAAACTTTTGACTCACCCAAGTATTATATCAGACTACCACCTGGGTTTCATTTTTATTAGGAATTCAAAAAATCAACATAAAAAAGTAGCAGTTAGATTCCTCTATGTGAAAGTCATGTGACTGTATTCCAACATTCGTGCAGAATTGTGCCTGATGTTTCTAAAATAATGCAAAACTTTTGACTCACCCTTGTATTATATCAGACTACCACCTGGGTTTCATTTTTATTAGGAATTCAAAAAATCAACACAAAAAATAGCAGTTTGATTTCTCTCTGTGAATGTCATGTGACTGTCTAGCAACATTCGTGCAGAATTGTGCCTGATGTTTCTAAAATAATGCAAAACTTTTGACTCACCCTTGTATTATATCAGACTAACACCTATGTCACATTTTTTATTAGGAATTAAAAAAAAAAACAAAACAAAAAATAAACACAAAAAGTAGCAGTTAGATTTCTCTATGTGAAAGTCATGTGACTGTATAGCACCATTCGTGTACCGGTGTCATTGACATCAATTCAGTTAGGAGCCGATGTTACTAATTTAATACGGTCGTAAGCGGGCGGAATTGGACAAACAATAGAAAATAGCCTCTCTGCGTCATATAAACGAGCCGTTGAGTTGACTCACTTATGTTTACGATCGATCAACGAGAGGAAGCTTCCAATTTATTGGTATTGTTCCGTATGTGAGAAACTTGGGACTGCCAAATGACATTATGTCCTATTGTTACCTAAAAAAAGAGAAAAAAAAGTCTTTAGTAGTTAACGAGAATGTCTCACTTTTCCCGCCCTGGGGGTGTGTTTCTATGCAAGCAATGGCACAAGGCGACAATAAGAAAATTGTTTTCGGGCTGATAATATGGGAGATGCTGAGAGTGATTGTTCTGTTGCCTACTGGCCTCAGACATGGTCTAAGTATTTAACAATATGTAACCTAATTTTAGATTCCGAATTCTGGATTCCATATGTGAAATTTCTACTGTTAGGCTCCCATAGGCTAAATATAATGATCACAGTGTAAATTAAGACTGATTGACTGATTTTAACGACATGTCAACCCGTCTAGGTTTATTCTAGGCCTAGAGGTTAGAGAACCGAACTGGACATTTATATTTACATATTTTGTAGTTGGTTGTTTGGTTTAATGGCATATCCACCCTTGTGGGTTATTTAATGCCAAATCTTGTTTTATTTTATATATGATTTGTTTAAGAAATAATTCTTCATATTTATCAACATATAGTGGTGGTTGACCCTCAGCCACCGCCTTCTAGCACCTATATGATAAAAGGGGTAGGTGTTTGTCATAAGAGAAATTTGAATAATACGGCCGAGACAATCACATAATTGCTAACTGTTTGACATAACTAGTCAATTGATCTGATAGGGCCTCTCCGAATGCCCGTCTAGCACAAGAAATGACCGAAGTTTTGTGTTTAATGTCACGGGAACACTTAATATCCGGGTTACAGACGGCTCAGGTACCACAATCCTGTCCCCAGGCATTACGAGTCGCCAATCCCGGCCAACAAGTGGCTCCATTACGAAGGGAAGCGGATCTTACATCTCTACAAAGGTGGAGTCGGCGTTTTCTACAGTCCCATCCGACAAGGCAGATTTTTGAGGAGTTGTTTCTTAAAGTTTTTTTTTACACACTGTAGTCTCGGATGCGAACAATTTATAAACAGACCTGTTTAACTCATGGATGTTGCCTCAACAGGTACTACAACTCCGGGTCAGTGGGGGACTGTAAGTAATGGCAATGAAAGAGTACTCCACACTCCCCAGAGCTTCAGAACTGTAGCCCTACCATCAGATGGCGGGGGTGTCTTATACCTCTGCAGAGAAAGCACTCAACGTATTCTAAGTCCAGATGACAGTGTGATCTAAATTAAGTGACGTAAATTAAATTAGAATAATAGTGACAATGAACACGTTTGTCTGTATATAAGACTTATCTTATATATATTATTACTCATGAATAAGTACATGCATATATTTTAGTGGAACATTATTCAGAAAAAACGGATATCATTAGGTATTAGCTATAAAACGCTGAAAGTTTTTAACCACACGTATCAATATAAAGTAATCCAAAAGTGAATATACAGCTTACAGATATGTATTCATTTTTATTTTTGATTGCAGAATTTCACTGTTGTAGAGTATGGAAGTCAATAATACCTAATAATATCCAATCCGATTGTTTAATATTCCACTAGAAAAATGAACATCCTGTTATCTTTGTTTTAAAAGATCAATGGTGGAATACTTCCGTTTATTTTTGGTTACAGATGTGTAGCAATTTTTTTTTTTTTTTTGGTTGCAGAATTTCAGTGCTCGACAGTTTGGAACTAAATAATACTTAATGATATCCATTTTTATCATATACTGACCCACTAGAAAAATAAAAATAAAACGCTGGTATATTTGTTTTAAAACATTAATTTTGGTAAGTGTATAATTATTCAAGGGCGATTATGTATATTAGACCCCTGAACACTTTATTTTATTCCAACTTTTGAGTTACATTGGAACAGCACCCCACCCAGCTCAGTCGCTAAAGCGTCCGACTAGGAACCACAAGGTTCAGGGTTCGATACCGGCCTTCGCCGACTCAGGGTATGAGTAACACAGGGATCTGTGAGGTAAAGTAAGGAACTGATGGTAGGTATGGACCTCCTCCTTAGACGCCAAAACAATCTCCTTTATTGCGTGCTAGTGAAAAGGGGATAGACATCCTCACTGTCTGGCTGATACCGACTTTAGGCGACCCCGATGACTTTACTAACTTACTTTTACTTGCAACAGCCTCTGTCTATCGATTTCCCTTCCATAATACCATTATTAATATTTCATATTGAATATATCTCAAATAAGTGTTATAGAGTAACAAATGCGGTTCATTGCTATGAAAATGTAATTTAAATAACAGGTTACAGCGAGAAAGGTGTTCAGCTATTTCTCATAGGAATTTCTGCAATGATGAAATTTAAAAGAAGAAAAAAAAGAAAAAGTTTTAACGGACTTTGATAACCAACGCAATTTTTCATTTCTCTGATAACTGTTACTCCATTCAGAACGTATAAGTTTGAATAGCGTAGACACATAGTTGGAGGTGCGTGGTTTAATGGTTAGAGTCGTAGGAAATGGACTCGTCGACCCGAATTCAAATCCTGGACACAGCTACAGTTCACATAGCGCTAATACCCTTGGGAATGGTATGAATCTAATTCCTCTCCCTCCAACTAGTAGGACAGACTGGGCTCTTTAACCTTGATTAGGCAACCAGTCTAGGAGAAAGAAAACTCTGAATTCAAACCTGTTAAATCCACCTGGGGTGGTCCCTACTAGAATACGCTCAGTCTTAATTAGTGACCTATTTTACTAATAAAAAACGTCAATGGCGCTTGGTGACTTTCAGATTCTCGCTGACTGTGAGTTTCCCGCTTGGTCTTATGGGGAAGCAACTGACAGTCAGCAAGCACCGTGGATTCTGTATCTACGCTATTGAAACTTAAATTACCATACGCTCTATAATTGAAATTGAGCACTCTTTGTTTATAAGTATAGAAAATCATATTCAATGCTGCATGGACTTTCGAGTTTAATCCGTTCCGCTCGTAAACCGAATTGACTCGTACATCAAATGAGATTTTTCCATTGAAATAAACTGAAATGCCATTATTCCGTGCCATTACCCCCGAAACACCCTAATATTTTGTTACGTTTTTCAAATAAGAAAAATAGTTGTACATTGTATAAAAACACAATGGAATCGAATGTAATGCATCTTGTGCTGTAATAAGACTTCATGTTTATTTTTTATGATTAATATTTTCTTATTGTTCGTAAATTTATTTACATAGGCGTATCTGAAGCTAGCATTTTAGCTCACCATACAAAGCAAAAATCGATTGAGTGACCATTCATAATTAGGAAAACCAATATATAATATATATATATATATATATAATATATATATATATATATATATAAATGTATATATGTGGAGAACATTTTTAAAGAAAACAAACACAGGATGTCATAAACGATGGAAACTCTTTATGTCGATACTTTTTTTCATCTCGATTCGTTAATATATATATATATATATTATATATTGTCAGCATTTTTCTAAATTTGTATGAGTAAAAAATGAAAGATGTTTAGTGTATAATATAATTGATACACTGAACATCTTTCATCTTTCATTAATACACATTTTCAATGTCCTGAAAAAGGTTTAATTTAAAACAAAAAACGAAATACTTAAGTATCGACATAAAGTGTTTCCATCGTTCATGACATCCTGTGTTTGTTTTCTTTAAAAAACATTCTGCACATACTGACGGATTAATTTCCTCGTCTTACTCCCATATCTCTCTCTCTCTCTCTCTATATATATATATATATGCGTGTGTGTATGTGTGTGTGTGTGTGGTTGGGTTGTTGTGTCTGTGTGAGCGTGTGCGTGTGCGTGTGTATTTTATTAGAACCGACGGACATATCATATTTTTACCTCGATATTTTCCAGTTTTCTGGCCAGTTTTTTAACGTCAGGGTAGAGTCGGTTGATACGTATACCTAAGCTTTCATCACTAGTACGTTGACCACTTCACTGTGCAATTCTCAGGTGTACATGTAGTCAAGTTGGTTCCTGGTTCTTTTTAACAAGAAAGTTGGTAAGACAAGCCCAGTAGTAGTATGAGTAAATTGGAGGATAAGCTCACAAGAATTATATGAATGAAAATGATAAAAGCTTCGGTGGACTTACAAACCGACTCCGTTAAATACTGCTCAGAAAACTGTATAAGATCGAAGAAAAACTCGAATAGGAA
>CM042138.1:77027694-77032694 GCA_023376005.1 Doryteuthis pealeii | reverse complement strand
CCGCACGAGCTGGATGTAACACAAGGTCAATTTCAACAGTTTTGAATTTAGAATTTTTCTTCTCATAGACCAGTTGCCTAACAAAGGTTAAAGAGCCCAGTCTGCCCTGCTATTTACCCATAGCTGGAGGGAGCGTAGGATTCATACCTTTCACAAGGATATTAGCTCGAAGTGAAATGCAATTATTACATCCAGGATTTAAACTCGGGTGGACGAGTCCATTTTCCATGACTTTAACCATTACACCTTCATTTAACTATTATATAAGCTGTTATAAGTGAAATGCAATTACCACATCCAGGATTTGAGCTCGGGACGACGAGTCCATTTCCCATGACTTTAACCATTACACCACGCGCTTCAATTAACCAGTATACAAACTGTTATAGAATACTTTTGTATTATTCATACCAAAAGTAAAAATAGGACTCAGATTATAGATTTATTTAACATCCTTCCTTGCATATGTAGTTCCTCTTGATTTTGGTTGTTCCGTGGAACTTCCTCGGTTGCTGCTAGAAAATATCTTATATATATCTTAATATATAAAATATCTTATATATATTTGAGGGGCCGGGTTAGCTCAGTCGGTAGAGCGTTCGGCTAGAGACCATAAGGTTCCTAGTTCGATACCCGCCCTCGCCAACTCAGCGTATGAGTAGCATAGGGATCTGTGCGGTAAAGTAAGGAGCTGATGGTAGGTGTGGCGCTCCACCTCAGACGCTAAAATAATCTCCTTGGTCTAGCGCTAGTGAAAAGGGGATAGACTCCCTCGCTGCATGGCTGATACCGACATTAGGCCGCCCCGACTACTTTACTTACTTATATATATATATATATATATATATATATATATATATATATATATATAGATAGATAGATAGATAGATAGATAGATGAATAGAGAAAAATGAGAAAAGTATTGGCATAAAAAGGTGCCCAATTCTAATAAAGCGGAGCAGATTTACAATCAATAATAATGATATTATGGATATTATAAACTTATAACTATAAGTTTCATGCTTACGCAATCTTCAGATGAGTCAAATGGTTGAGATTTAAAAAAAAACAGCTGTTTTTTAGCGTATATATAATGCTAAAGTTTTTTTAAAATCAAATTTTAGCATTATAACATTCCATCGCGTGAACACGCTTCACGTTTATATGGTTAAGCATGAAACTTATTGTTATGAGTTCATGATATCCATAATATCATTATCATTGATTTTATATATATATATATATATATATATATATATATATTGTTTGTTGGTTTATGTGAGAAGATAGAACAACAAGGGGAGATACCTAAGGAGGCATAAAAACAAATGATAATAACAATAAAATGAATAAGAAAATGAAATTCTTGTTGAAATTAATAGATTTATTCCTATAACATGTCTTGCTTACGCAGCTTTATCTGATACAACGTATTTTGTTTCTTTCTTTTTTGTTTTTGATAATGATAACGGAATTTGATGACGCAAATTGTCATGGAAACAGACGCTGAAGATGTGTTGTTATTTACTAAGTTTTTCCGTCGTGGTGTAGTGGATAGCAATCAATCAACCATCCTTGTTAATCCCATTCTATTCTCCCTTCAGCTATGGGTAAATAGCAGGGCAGACTAGGCTCTTAATCTTGGCTAGGTATCCAGTCTACGAGAAGAAAAATTCTGAATTCAAACCTGTTAAACTCTGCATATGAAATTGACCTTGGGTCGCATCCTGCTCTTGCGGAGGGGTTGGTAAATATATACCCTTCATTCACATGGCACTATCCACCCCCATCATCCGAGAGAAGATTTACCGTCCCCTTCACTACGCCTCTACCTTTCTTTGTCTCTCTCTTCCGCCTCACACATTGAACTTTTCACTATTTACATACCAATCTGTAAAAATAATTATTCTGTTGAGTTTTCTGAAATCAACAGTGACGAGATATGAATTAAATTGTTTGTGTTCGTTATTCACCTTTCCAATTTAATTCCTCTCTCTCTCTCTCTCTCTCACACACACACACACACACACACACGCATATATATATATATATATATATATATATATATATATATATATATACAAAGTGTGTAAAAAGTATCAAGATTTTTTGTAATTTCTGACACACAATAACGTTACGCTCATTAATTTTTTTTTCAGAATACAAGGTGTGTCAAAAAAGTACCAAGTTTAAAGCTGTATTTATCAAGATAGAAATGAAGAATGAATGGAGCTTTATTTTTTTTCAGAATACAAGGTGTGTCAAAAAAGTACCAAGTTTAAAGCTGTATTTATCAAGATAGAAATGAAGAATGAATGGAGCTTTATTTTTTTTTCAGAATACAATGTGTGTCAAAAAGTATAAAAACTATCGATACTTTTTTGACACAGCTTGTACATTTCTACACATTGTTTCTCTATCAACATGAGGTGGTATTAAAATATTAATCACGAATTAATTAACCAATCAACAAATTGACAAAGTATCAAAATCTATTGCATTTATTATATATTTATTAGGAACTAATGAACAGAGAACTCTTTCTTTTGCAATTACTGATTTCATAATTAACTGAAAATACCAGCACAAGAAGAAAGTGCCAAAACCTTCATTTGTATAGAACCTTATTTATTTAATTGCGTGATCTAAACCACTACGCTATCGAGTAAAAGAAGTGCTACATACCAGATCTTAAAGCAATGTTTTTTTCGATGCATTGATTCAGCCTGCCCTGCTATTTGCCTATAGCTGGAGGGTAAGCAGGCGGATGCATATCTTTTACAAGGATATTAGTGCTATGTGAAATGGCAACAGGAAAATCTGCAAAAGTTCAACTTTATAGAAGGTTTCATAGGCTTGGTTTGTTTTGGTTTGGATGGTTTCTTTGTTCAAATGGCATACCAACCTTCGTGGATTATTTATTGCCCTAGCAATCGTTGTAGAAGAGGATTAATAGTACTATTTAATCTATAGCAGGAGATGAGGTGTGTTAAACCTTTCCCAATCGTATTAGACCCAAAGAGAACGTAAGCGAGCAACTGAAGTTCGTACTCACTACGTACGATGTCGGACCAATAACCTGCTCTTCGAGGTTCGGTGGCTTCGGCCACAGGACTGGTTTTAAATTAACGGCGTGATCCCAGGAGCAACCCCCCAGGCAACACCTGTCGCCTTGATTTAAAGGGACAGGGAGGAGTTTATTGCCAAGTGCCTGTGGCGCCCCCTTGAGGGGGAATGCCGACAAGATCCACGCATTTTTTGTACCTGCCATCCCATGAGCTTCGGTTCGTAGGTGGTCCCAAATTAAAAGAGCCTTATGCCTGGCCCGCATACGTGGGATGCGAGGTAAATACCACTACGTATGATGTCACATTTCAGCCCCTACACCACCGTGCCTTTTCCGCTTTGCTTCTTTTGGAGATTAAATGAATATGAATCCAAACTTAAAGGAAACAGACGAAACAGCAATTGGAAAAACAAAGACAGATAAAAATATTTATATATTTACCAACCCCTCCGCACGAGCAGGATGTGACACAAGGTCAATTTATTAAGCGAAGTTTAACAGGTTTGAATAAAGAATTCTAAAAGACCGGTTGCCTAATCAAGGCAAAAGGGGCCAGTCTGTTCTATTATCTAGCCATAGCTGGAGGGAGAGTAGGATTCATACCTTTCCCAAGGTTATTACATACAATTGCCATGTCCAGGATTTAAACTTGTGGCGACGTGTTAATTTCCAATTATTTTAAACCTTACACTACGCGCTACATTCTAAGCTAGAAAAATGAAAAATCTACAATACTTGTTATCTGATGCGTGGTGTTTTTTACGTGATTTCAAGTTTTTAACATGATTTCTTTATCTATTCACTTCATAAATCTTTCCATTCAAATAAAGTCCCACTATTTTTATTTTAATCTGAGTCCTTCTGATCTATTGTAATGAACTAACCATCAGTTTTTCTTTGTAATTTTCTTGGGTGTAGAATCGCATTGGAGGGAAAGCTAAAGTGAGCGGTTTGAAGTAGGCAAAGGGTTAAGACGAATATGATTTATCTTGAAAATTCAAGTGAGTAAAATATTATTTCAAGTAGTTTACTTTACTCGGATATTTTATTCAACCTATTATTTTGCATTATATATACATATATATATATATATATATATATATATATATATATATATATATATATATATGTGTGTGTGTGTGTGTGTGTGTGTGTATATGCATATGTGTGTGTGCTTGTGTGTGTATGTGTGTGTGTGTGTGTGTGTGTGTGTGTTTGTGTGTGTATGTGTGTGTATTTCTTATAGTGTGTTCCAAAATTAAAAGGAATTTGGTAATACGTTGCGTTGAAACTAATGGTAACAAACGCCTTTTAAACTTTCAGTTATATATTACTCTGTAGCACATAAATATAGCTCTTACACCTGTAATCTAGCACTGTATTTTTGCCAATATATATATATATATCATCATCATCATGTCGCGCAATTTGCACGGATATCCATGACGGTCTCTCGCCAACCCTCCCTATCACTCATCGATTCTGGGAGCTCCTCCGCGCAGCATCCAGTATCTTTACATAGCTGGTCAATGTAGGTTCTGGCTGGGCGGCCCACGTTAGCATGTCCATGTGTTGGCTTCCACAGTAATACGTCGCTTACGAGCTCATCCCTACTTCTCCAGCAGTGCCCCGCATGCCTAGCCCTCCTTACTCGTATGGTTTGTGATATGGGAGGCAGGTGGTCATACAGCTGCTTCTTGGTTGGGTGCTGTTTCCACGACTTATTCAGGACTGCTCGCAGCATTCTTGTGCAGCTCCCATCTAGCTTATTCTCAAGGCGCTTCGTTAGGGTCCAGGTGGTACAGCCATACAGCAGTACCGATATGACCACAGCCTGGAAGAATCGTCTCTTTAGTTTGTCAGGGAGGTCGGATTTCCATACGACTGATAGTTTATTGGTGGCCAACCATGCCTTTCCTATTCTTGTGTTAAC
>CM042138.1:77015194-77022694 GCA_023376005.1 Doryteuthis pealeii | reverse complement strand
AACAAGAGAAAACTGATTTATTACTCATATTCTGCCAGGTCCTTACAGATTTTGTAAAGTATTGTAATGCAATAAAGTAATGTAATGTATGAATTAATGTAATGGTACATTACGATAATAAAGTAAGGTAATGTAATGTAATAAAATAATATAATAAAGTAATGCTAGGTCGTTACAGATATTTCGTTACAGATATTTTGTTACATATATTTCGTTATAATGGTACATTAAGATAATAAAGAAAGGTAATGTAATGTAATAAAGTAATGTAATAAAGTAATGCCAGGTCGTTACCGATATTTCGTTACAGATATTTCGTTATAATTGTACATTAAGATAACAGAGTAATGTAATGTAATATAACAATTAATGTAGTAAATTAATACCAGATCGTTACAGATATTTCGTTACAGATATTTCGTTATAATGGTATATTAAGATAATAGAGTAAGGTAATGTAATGTAATGTAATAAAGTAATGTAATAAAGTAATGCCAGGTCATTACAGATATTTCGTTACAGATATTCCGTTATAATGGTACATTAAGTAATGTAATGTAATGTAATAGAACTCATATTCTGCCAGGTCCGTTCGGTCAAATCTAGAATATGTTGGAACGTGAACTTAATTCTAAATTCATAATAACTGCGCAATATGGGTTGTTGGCTGTCTGAATCTACGAAAAACGTCTTAAGCCTTGTCGTACGTAATCCCTGGTCGTCTTTAGGGATGTCACCAATCTCTTTCTTCTCGCAGGCAAACCGACAGGTGAATCACACCTGTATATCAGGATTAGACCTGCACATATGGGGTTATGAGTTTGACCCCAAGCTTACGGTTGTTTACTGGCAAATCATATTGTCAGAGACATATAGTAATGTCATTGCTACGCAGATAGCTTTCCGTGCTAATTTCCAGTTACCTCAAAATTATGCTGTTCAGGATTGAAAATCAGGTTCATCGATTAAATGAAAGCTACCTGTAAGACCTCAAACTTCAGAAATTGTCAAGCTTGATATATTTCATTGTTCAGTCTCCCACACATTCAGTACATAAAAATGCTTCTGCACTAGTATTGTCTAAGAAAAGTCGTCGGGGCTGCCTAATGATAGTATGAGCCATACAACAAGGGAGTCTATCCCCTTTTCACTAGCGCTAGACCAAGGAGATTATTTTAGCATTTAAGGTAGAGCGCCCACACCTACCATCAACTCCTTTACTTTACCGCACAGATCCCTGTGCTACACATACGCTGAGTTGGCAATGGCCGGTATCGAACTAGGAACCTTGTGGTTTCTAGCCGAACTCTCTACCAACTGAGCTAACCTGGCCCTTAAATGAAATCAAAATGATACGACATTTGTTAAATGGAGCTAACATTGCCAGTTGCCTACATTTTCTTTAACCACACAGGTGACAGTTCTCCAATATTAAAATATACTCTCTCTCTCTCTCTCTCTCTCTCTCTCTCTCTCTCTCTATATATATATATATATATATATATATATATATATTCATCAACAAGTTACTACCATGTAATCATTGTAGTAGCATAAGTAGTTAATCCAAAAGGGTTCAATATATTTTGTAAAATATAGAGCATTAATAGTTATAGAAAATATTTTTCCCTACCACGGTTTCGGTGTTCTGAGTACACCGTCTTCAGGAGAACTAAGTATATCTTTGTGACTAATGTTATATATACTCGCCTGGTTTAAGATATTTATGGTATTTATGATCTTAAATCGGGCGATGTCACATTAGCCACATAGATTTATTTAGTTCTCCTGGAAACGGTGTACTTAGAACACCGAAACCGTGGTAGAGAAAAATCTTATCTACATCTATATATATATATATATATATATATATATAAGTAAAGTCGATGGGGTGGCCTAAAGTCGGTATCAGCCAGTCAGCGAGGGAGTCTATCCCCTTTTCAATAGCGCTAGACCAAGGAGATTGTATTTTAGCATCCGAGGTGGAGCGCCACACCTACCATCAGCTCCTTACTTTACCGCACAGATCCCTGTGATACTTATACGCTGAGTTGGCGAGGACCGGTATCGAACTAGGAACCTTGTTGTTTCTAGCCGAACGCTATATATGCATAATAAGGATTAAAAGTATATACATGTAAAGCTTACTACGGAAAAAAAGAGAGAAGGGAAGAAATACAAGGAGATATAATTAGGAGTAGTCTAGAAGTGATTCTCCTTTCTGAGAAAATCGGTATTCGAGAAATCGGTATCTGAGAAAATCGGTATTGCCTGGACTCGAACACTGAACATCAATAGGAAAATAAGTAACTATATCAGACACAAAGAAAATCAGAATTCGAATAGTTATAAGAAAGGTAAATCAATTATAGATCTCATAGTTTTTCACTTAACTTTACATAAAACTGTTTTTTTTTCTCTCTCTCGACCAAACCACTTCAATATGTAACGGACAGTCGGCACAAATATAGAATTATCGAAATGCGAGATCACTAAGAAACAATTAACACATTCGATGTAAATGGGAAAATATTTTATAAAGCCTCAGGGAATATGGAAAGAAATAGAAACAATACATATATATATATATATATATATATATATATATATATATATTATATATATTATATGTGTGTGTGTGTGTGTGTGTGTGTGTGTGTGTGTGTGTGTGTGTGTGTGTGTGTGTTATAACAAAGAAATTGCCGTCTTTCTAAAGATGGAAGATGCATTAAATAGCCTAATAAAGATGGAAGGTGACTTTGTGTCTGTTCACTAATAATAGCACAAAAAAAACAAAAAAAAACAGAATTATGGTGTGCTGAAAAATAAAATATTTTATATTAATTACACGTCGTATCATCAGAACTTAAGATTAAAAAAAATTGAATAAATAGATTAAGAACACACACACACACCACACACCACACCCACACACCACATACACACACACATATTATATATATATATGTGTGTGTGTGTGTGTGTGGTGTATTACATATATATATATTAATAATGAGAAGAAACGAAATTGATATATTTCATCCTTTTATACTGTGGTTTATCTATTACGACTCCATACCCGTTTGTTGTAGAAAAAACCCATTATTTCTTCCTGTATTTTCCAAAAGCAAATATATCTTAAAAATTACGAAGACTGTTTTGTTTTATTCTTATCTTTAGTTCTTCTTATCTTTATTGTGAGATACACACATACACAGCGTTTCGGCTGATGTGCCCTCTGGTCTTCTTCAGATATTTCTTGTAATACTTCGGCTATCTTATGCGTTGCTTCTTTTAGGCGTATTTTTATCATATTCTTCGATTGCCTTAACTTCATCCCACGGAGGCAGATGGATTCCATTTTCTTTCCCTATATGTTCAACCATGGAGGCCTGTGATGGTAAGGTTACCGCCAGAGGAAATAAACACGGCGAGACGAGTTCAAATACTGGACGAGGCTGTTTGCATTTCACATAGCGCTAATATTCTTGAAAAGGGTATGCATCCAACTATTCTCGCGGCTATGGGTAAATAGTAGGGCAGACTGGACTCTTTAACTTTAGTTAGGCAACTAGTCTAGGAGAAGGAAAACTCTGAATTCAAAATAGGACAACATCATATAAGACTGAAAATAAGACTGGAAGAAATAGACAAAAGACATTGGCGAAAGAATGAAGATTCAAAATATACGGTAATTGATACAAGTAATCCAAACAAAACAAACAACAACAACAAAAACCCCTTCCAACATAACGAAAGAAAATTCTACCAACAAATCGTTGGAGAAATAATGATGATAAAGAACATCCGGGTGAAAAGGAGACATAAAATTTTTCGAGCAAGATACGGCAAAAGAAAGAACATAACAGAAACGTAGAAAGAATAAATAACATGAAAAAAAATATAATGCTTGAAGAAGTCCCTGATGCCGACATACCTGGACTCGCTAAAAAAACACTCAAGAAAGTTCCAAACCAGAAGACGCCAGACCATGATGATATACATGGCTTCTGGTTTTAAAAATGGTATCAATCATACTATAAATAAAGAAAAAAAAGAAAATAATTTAGTAGGACTGCAACATAATGGAAAGAGAGTTCGAACACCTGTTGAGCTATTATGCTCTCTTTCGGAATAATACTCTTGTTAAAAGTATTAATACTCTCATCCCCTATGTATGTGTTAAATATTAATATTTATGTTCTTCTATGGCTTTGGAATAAAAATCCCACGAAGGTTGATATGCCTTTAAAGAGAGAAACTAAACCATAATATTTACAAAACAAAGTTCACTTTGGTCTTGGGAATTTAATTTCCAACTCCAGTTGCGCTATTACGTTCTATTTCGGGATAATACACTTGCGAAAGGGATTGTAGCATTAGTTTCGTATTTGCCTTGGAGAGTTGTCTGCCCGTTTAGTTTGCTGGTGCCCGCTGGAGGGCCGTTTTATATTTAAGCGGCTGTTCAAAACGCTTCTCTCTCTTTTACTGTTCCAGTATCCACGTGACACATGGGGTTGACACGGTCTACCCCTTCTCGTTGGGGCTTTTGGCCCCCCTTACATTACTGTAAGTTATTAACACAGCATGGACTATCCCTAGTCTCATGTCTGTACTTTTATGTATATCTTGTACCATTCATGAATGTGTATTTATCTTTCCACATGTAATTTTGTTTTACCTATGTATTATGTATCTTGTTATATCCATGTGCTGTACCATATTAAATGTTTTGTCTGTCAACCTTTGTCGGAGTTTTTATCTTCAAGTAAATATAACTTTGAATCTAGTTTTACAGGATGAATCCCCTCATCTCCCACCTATAGCTTAAATAGAGCACTTCTGATCTTCTACAAGGATGCCTTTGGCTTTAAATACCCCATGAAGGTTTATATGACATTAAAGAAAGAAACCAAACCATAATGAATTGCCACTAAAAACAAAGCACACTTTTGTCTTTTTGACCAAGCTTCAAACTCACTATTCAGCAATAGTTGATGTGAGAGACTAGTTCGTTTACCATAACACCAATATATAACGCCTTTAAACAACTACGAGATTAGCTGACTAATTACTACCTCACGAAGAAATACACCACTAGTACTAAAATTACTTGTCATATTGGAGTTGACTTAATTAGGAGTAGTCTAGAAGGTGCTGCACACTTTCTAATCAAGTAGGCGGGTGGTTAATAACAGTAATGAAAGTAACAGCCGAAACAACAAAGATGGAATAGGCAAATATAACAGAAAATGTAAAAAGAAAACAAGAGCAAATGATGACAGCGCTGTTATATCCTTGTCATTCGCGTGCGGAAAAATGCAACCATGACAACTTTCTAGGGATTTTAAAAAGACGGGTATTTCTGCTTGAGGAGTTGAAAAGACGCTCAAAAAGATATACGAAAATCAAATGATCTACTATGTATTGATAGGAAATCTCAAGAGAAATCAAAATAAGATAAAATAAGCTCAGGTATAGCGAGACAAGAAAACAGTTTATAACTTTATTGTCTCAGTTCAGCATTTTAGGATGTATAGATAAGAATTTGCATATTCAATGAAAATATCGAATTGGAAAGTACAGATAGCCTCGGGTGGAGCATTTCGAGAATAGAATAATATAAAATATATAAATAAATTATTTATCAGGGAGATTCGCTATCTTCACTACGCTTCGTACATTTTAGGATATCGCTCATTTTCAGCTTGAAGCTTTATAATGATACACATACGATCGAAAAGCATCGACAGTGATTTAAAAAAAAAAATTCAATTTAATATTCAAAGAGAAACGTGTATACAGCCGAGGGACTGAAACAGGGTGCGGCAGAAATACCTCACACATCTAAAACTGTCTCTTATCTTGTGAAAGTGGAATTAGGCAAGTAGAAATGGGTAACGATATACACTTGAGTCGATTGAACTTTGCTACACTTGATTAATGAGACTTTTGATAATCTAACAAGAAAAAGAGGACGAAACCCACATAAAACTAGTGCTACATAATTTTAGGTAGCCTGTTGATTATATACGTTATGTGTTGAATTCTAAAGTTAACTGATAATTGTGTTGGGAGAAGAGTCATGGAAAATACCCAGTACTATCATGGGCGGGTAGTCACCTTTGACTGGACTTGGTAGATATTTACTGACAAGTCAATTCGATCGTGAGAACGGATCAGAGATTGAAAAATGTACACTGGCCCCGAGACAAACGGACGGGGAAAATGGCTATTTCTCCCGATGCATGTTGGTTACCTTGGGGAACTAGAGAAATAAAGACGTCAAAAATAAGCTAAGTCTTGTGTTCATTTTTAAGAAGAAAAAAAGGTGGAAAAATGGTTAAGAAACGCCCAGGACCTACCCAAGAATTTCCAAGAATTTCCAAAAAGATCAGCGGATCAGAAGACAGAAATTAGTCCAGATAGATGTATAGAAGAATAGAAGAACCGAAGGTCCAGCCAGCTAGGAAGATAAGTATAATGAGATGATAAGTATGATAATAAGATAATGAAAAAGATAATACCGCCCTGTTGGCTGGGGCGTTAGAATGCACCGACTGCACCTCTGCAGAGGGGTAAGACTCCCCCAATGGGGCTACCTGTTGGCCGTGGGTGGCGACCCGTGATGCTTAAGGATAGAGCCCAGGTGGATGAGCAGTTCATGACATGCAATACTCCACTTTGTCCATATCTTGGGCTAGACGGGCGGTCGGAGAGGCCCCCTCCGATCAATCGGCTGGTCACGTCAAGCCCTAGCACCTATATGATTGTCCCAACCCTATTGCCCTTATGGCAAGCCCCAACCCCTTTTTATCATATGGGTGCTAGAAGGCGGTGACTGCGGGTCTACATGTCCTGGGAATGACGTTAAACTCTATCTGATAGTGAGGTTCCAGTTTTGGAGGTTTGGGGAATGTGGAACACCCTTTCATCACCATTGCTCCCTGGTCCACTCTGACCCGGAGTGGTAGTACCTGTTAGGGTCCCATCTATGGGTTAAATAGACAAACATGAGTTGATAAACAAAATTGTATTATCCATTAGGAATTGATTTATTTCAAAGCTTTATCGGCATTAAATGACCCACTGAGGTTGATATGCCGTAAAACAAAACAAACCAAAAACCAAAAAAGATAATATAACATAAATACATATTTTCATCTGACAGAAAAGAATTCAAGCTCGTCAGGGTCATTGCTGAGATAATTCGCCCCCTCTTTCTGTTAACTCAAATGTGTTGTAGACAATAAAAATACAATCAATATAATCTGTCGTCCGAGATATTTTCATCACAGCATGTATCGATCATATCATCTGATTTTGTTTCCAGTCGAACGATGATCTAAAAAGCTGCATCTACAAGCCAATCAGATGCAGGTCTACACAACAATACTACAAATCGTAGATCTGTCAAGCTAATGTCCTAGGATCTTCAGGAAAAGAGGCCAGAGTTTTCCTGAAGATCCTTTTCAGTGAAACCTGTATATATATATATAA
>CM042138.1:76987694-77010194 GCA_023376005.1 Doryteuthis pealeii | reverse complement strand
ATTAGATTCCTAACACTTATGTACCATTAGTGTAGAAAAACCAAAATGGCTGTTATAATTTGCAGCCATTGGCCTTGAAGGATTGAGTGACTCGGCTTGACCTCAGACTGATCCTCCTTCTGGGGGATACCGTGAGAATCGGTGGAGAAGACCCTCTTCCGGTTCAGATTAGAAAGAGAGTTTAGTTCAGTATCGGCCAAACCACGAAGGTGGTAAGTCGTGTTAAGCGCACGGCCGACTCAATCTGCGAGGTAGTCTGGTGGGGATTTCGGAATAAAATATGATCTAAAGCAAATCGAAGTCTTGGGTTATTATCTAAAAACTACCATGACATAGGGCTTCTGATATAAAGAAATCTCCAATGGAAGACCAGACACGAAGTCCCCAAGACGAAGTCCAGGCGCTAGAAAAAGAATGCAAGATACCAAAGATGAGCAGAAGAATAATAGAAGTAAAAAGAATATACAACAGCGCTAGACCAAGGAGATTGTTTTGGCGTCTGAGGTGGAGCACCACACCTACCGCCAGCTCCTTACTTTACCACACAGATCCCTGTGCTACTCATATGCTAGGTTCGCGAGGGCCGGTATCAAACTAGGAACCTTGTGGTTTCTAGCCGAACGCTCTACCAACTGAGCTAATCCGGTCCCTCTCAAGTTATAAAAGGATATATTGTTACATAGTTTATGAGCTGTTATGAATTTATGTGCGTATCTGTAGTTAGAATATTTAAATAAGGTCTGTTAAATTTAAAATGACGGGGTCCTATGGAAAGTTACTCACCGGTGACGGTTAATAACATTGACCCCTTGAAGGTGCACGATTGGGTATCATGAAAATAAGTTTTAGTTTAGTTAGTGAAATTTGACCCAGCTTTCAATGAGCAGATATGTTGTTGTCAGATTCCGGGGTCCATCTCACCCACGGCTGAATCATGCGATGGGCAAATAAAGCTTTATTATTAAGAACACCAAGTCTTGTTGTTGTTAAGTGAATATTAAGAACAATTCCAGCCCAGTACGAAGAAAGAAGACTAACCCTTAAAGAAGCCCAACAGATCACCAGATAAGATGGCGGCCGAGATAGAAGCAGAATGTAAAGTAAGAAAGAACACCTATCATCAAGTTTTCCTCTTCCCTCTTTCAATCAATAAAATCGACAATAGGTACAGACAGCTCATGAGTTCAATTCTCATTGAGTGCCCCATACTGCTGGCCTCATGTCAAACTAAGGTAAGCTAGATTCGCAGACCATTGTTAGTGAGTGTGATTCTCTTTGGGTGCCCCATACTTCTGGCCTTGTGCCATATCTAAGTTAAGCTTAGTAAATAACTATACATACACCCATATATATATAAAGTAAAAAAGTCGACGGGGCGGCCTAAAGTCGGTATCAGCCATGCAACGAGGGAGTCTATCCATTTTTCAATAGCGCTAGACCAAGGAGATTGTTTTAGCATCTGAGGTGGAGCGCCACACCTACCATCAGCTCCTTCCTTTACCGCAAGATCCCTGTACTACTCATACGCTGAGTTGGCAAGGACCGGTATCGAACTAAGAACCTTTCTTTCTTCTTCAATTCCAAAATTTTAATTACTTCTCCAATTTGTTTGTCTTTTTCATCATGGATTTAAACTTTTCTTTTTTGAATATTGAATTTATCTGAAATTCTATTTCTTCCTGGTTTATTACGACTTGCTATCTCCTCCTAATTCTTTCTTCCTATTATCATCATCATCATCAGAATCAGAATCATCATCAGCAGCAGCATCCTTTGTACTACCATCCACAAAGTATGAATGTCATCTTATTTCCTAAGCAGGTGCTCCAGGAGTTGTACAGTTTTTCTTTTCTTTTTTTTCTTTTTCCTTTTTTTCTTTCTTTTCTTTGAGAGAGACTCCTCCGAACTTCCATAAAGAAGTGTGCTCCACTCTGCTGGTCTAAATTAATTACAAATTCACATTTCAATCTGGTCAGACAATCGGTGAAATAACATTCTCTCCTAATTTTTAAAGATAGAATTCAGTATTTTTACATTTTATTTCAAAATGGAAAAAAAAAAAAGAATAAAAGATTACAAATAAGTTAATCAGCAAGAGTTAGAAATTGCTTCAAAGAGTAATTAAATTTCCACAGATGCCCTGTAATTTTTTGCTGTTTGTTTGTAATTAATTGTTTACAATTAATTTGCAGTCCCAGTAGAGAGAGGGGAATTTATTCATTAATGTATGTATGCGTGTACGTGAGGCAAACAGAGAGAGAGAGAGAGAGAGAGAGAGAGAGAGAGAGAGAGAGAGAGAGAGAGAGAGAGAGAGAGAGAGAGAGAGAGAGATCATAAACAAAACCAAATGCTTTATTTGAAAGAGAGAAAGCATCATTGAAGTTTAAATCCATGGCAACAAATGAAATATCTTTACTTTCGGGATGAATTAGCATTTTGTGAAGTTGATAAAATTTTTCTTGGGAAAATTTCATTTTTCTAGATATTTGCTTGGTGCTTGATAAACAGAAACCATTCTCATGTTGTCATATTTTGAACTAAAAAAAATGTTTTGAAAAGTAAGACTATTCATACAAATATGCATTTCTGATAATTTTATCTTGCCCAATGTTACTTTTATGTTTTGTATTTAAAGTTATGTTTGTGACATTCGCAAGTAATTTTCATAATGAATTTCCTCCCCGTTGATTTCCTCGATATGAAACAAAGAGAATGGCATATCATAGAAAATTTGCTTTTATAAACTTATTTCCGGTGATATCATCAAAATATTTGATGTTGTGAGAAATAAGAAGTTTTGGAGCCATACACCAAATGATGTGAAACATTTTCGGATAAACAAGTTGAATGTATTAATTGAAATTGCAATAATCATTCGAGATGACAAATATAGAGATATTTGTTTTTGACAGTTATATGCATAGATACATTGACAGTCATATAGATACATACATGCAGGCATATATATATATATATATATATATATATTATATATATATATATATGTGTGTGTGTGTGTGTGTATATATATATATATATATATATATATATATATGTGTGTGTGTGTGTGTGTGTGTGTATATATGTGTGTCTATATGAGTGCGTGCTCGTTTGTGTGTGTTTGTGTGAGTATTTCAGATCACAGCTATACTTTTAAATCCTCTAACAGAAGATTTAGATAGATAGATCAAAAGTGTTTATTTAGCTGGCAGCAAAAACACTCACATACACCCCCCCCACACACATATATATACATATACATATGTATATATATATATGAAACACACTTATATATAAGTACATATATACACACAATATATATGTACGCACACACACACACACACACACACACACACACACACACACACACATATATATATATATATATATATATATATATATTATATATAACTTAGGATAACACAGACATAGAGCCAATGATTACCTGATGAGTGTCAGTTTCGTGCCTATTGCGATCATCAGACCAAAAGAACAAGAGATTTATCTCCAATATTGAACAATCTCCATTCATAAATGTAGCAAAAGTCGTTATATATATATATATATATATATATATATATATATATATATATATATATAATATACCCCTCCGCACGAACAGGATGTGACAGGGTCAATTTCTTAAGCGGAGTTCAACAGGTTTGAATTAAGTGTTTTCCTTCTCCTAGACCGGTTACCTAACGAAGGTTAAAGAGCCCATTCTGTTCTGGTATTTATCCATAGCTGGGGGGGGGGAGTAGGATGCATGCCTTTCCCAAGGGTATTAGCGCAAAGTGAAATGCAATTGCCACATCCAGGATTTGAACTCGGGGCGACGAGTACATTTCCCATGACTTTAACCATTACACCACGCGCTCCCTCCCCCTCTCTCTCTCTCTCTCTCTCTCTCTCTATATATATATATATATATATATATATGTGTGTGTGTGTGTGTGTGTGTGTCCACGCGTGCACATGTTTGTGTAATTATTTTACATCTACTGTTTGAGGTTTTTGTTAGATATCAATTTTCCTTACAGAAGATGGGGAAGTGTCTCAGTCTGAAAAGTATCCTCATGCCCTTTTGCCAAAAATGCAATACACGTTGTTGAGACTTAAATCTTATTGTTAAATTAAATTTTAAATATAAAAAAAAATCACTGAAGAGTGCCAAAATAATCAACTCATAATCACGTGATGATTTTTGACGTATAGAGTGCTGTCTCATTCTGGTGTCATGTTCATCCAATAAATCCATTACTACGGAATACATATTTACCATGCCTTACACACGAGAAGGATGTGATACAATATCAGTTTTTAAGCGGAGGTTGACGGGTTTGAATTCTTGGTTGCCTAACGAAGGTTAAAGAGCACACTCTATCCTACTGTTGCAAGATGGGTATATATTATCCTGAATTTTGTGAGCTAGGACTACTAATGGAAGGGGGAGGAAGAAATAAATAAATAAGAGATGATAAAGGTTTAAAAAATAGTGATGACCCAAAACAGGATGAACGATGATTTGACCGTAGCGTGACCCCGAACGGAGAATTGAGTATCAAGCGGAAGTCGGGTGTTGACCGGAACCGGAAGCTTCGGGTGTTGACCGGATGTCACGTGGTGACGTGGAACAATGAAGAAAGGGATCGGCCTCTTTTTGCTTTCGGACGCGTAGGGGAACGGACGGGTCTCTGGACCCTAGCATGGGGTCACAGTAGTTTAACAGTTTCTCTCTCTCTTTCTCTCTGCCTTTCCTCCTCTCCGATACAGCACACGAGACGAACCTACCCTGGGAATAAAGGTTGGCAGTTGTGACGACATGTTTCTCGTGTTATAATTTCTATCAACCCCATTTTAGCACTGTTAATTTGGAGGCACGTGGACGAGACCCGCTATACAATATATACGCCGCCGCCACCTGACAGATATCGTAGTAGCGCTCGGAAAAAAGGGACAACGCGACTTATATCATTTTGGTACCGTGAAAATATACCACAACAGTACACCTACTATCTAACTGGAGGGAGAATAGTTGGATTCATACATTTTCCAAGTCTAGGATTTGAACTCGTCTCGCCGTGTCTATTTTCCACCACGTAGACTTTACCCTACGCGCCACGATTACAACTGTATAGCTAGTTTGATTTTCGCAGGGTGTCTAATACATGCGAGATTGTGTCTCATGTAAATCGTGACGAACAGGTTTAGTAAAAACCTACCTCGTATGTGACAAAATAAAAAGTAAATAAAAGCAATATATGTTTTTGTCATTCATAAAAATAATATTTGGAAATAATTTTGACAAGACATTATTTGTTTCTAATGTTTAGAAAGAAAAAAACAAACAATATGTTTAAATAAACGTTAACGCCGTGTAAACATTCAGACGTTATATCTGTAAAATATTTTTAACTCCCAAGTCGATAATTATGATATGCATTTTTACCCAGCCATTACCGGCATTATTGCAATGATCGAAAATAGTCAATTATACCGAGAAAACAATACTGTATTCTAGAGATATACTTTTGTCCTCATGTAGCATTATAGGGTTGTACTCTGCAATATATTTTTACATATATACGGTTACAGAATAGTGCCACGTAGGCTTTAACAAGAACTGGCTGGTTGGTTGGTTTGTTTTACGGCATATCAACCCTTTTATAATCAGTTAATGCCAAACCAAGTCATTTTGATATTGGGTTGCTTAATTTATGCGCTTTTGCTTAAATCGTCATCCATCTAAGTACTGAGCAGGGTCATCACTGCTTAACTTCGGTGATCTAGCGGGATTCAGTGATTTAATCATGACTTGACCGCACGCCCTTTTAACAAGGTTTGGTTAGTAGGATTTTACGGAACGTCTCCCCTTGGGTTATTTAATGCTGAAGACGTTTTGTTATATTCATTCTTATTGGTTATTCAATATATTAAACTCTTAAAAACTTTTTAGAACCATTTAACCAATAGACGGGATCCTATTACTACATTGGTTTTGAGTGGACCTGAGAGTAATGGCGATGGTGGCTTATTTCATTCTCCCCAGAGCTCCAGAATTGGAACGTCACCAATAGATGCAATTTAGCCTCATACCCAGGACACGTTTAACAAGATATTAGCAAAACTAATTAGTTTTAAAAAATTGAGGATGGTTCATGTTTTTTTAATAGTATTTCAACTCGTAATTGGTTATTTAATGAAATAATTGGATTTGTTTCAAAATGTTTTATCATAATAAACTCTATTTTCAACGTTCCATATCACTTTGTGTATAATGATTTGTGTACACACCTGATAACAAGTATTTCTATCTAATAGAAAATGACACATTTATGTATAGTGTCCCTATCTAATACTAATAATTTATACAAAAGTTTATGGTTTTAAGTCATTATTTCTATTTAATGATAATTATTTGTTTACAAATTGCTCCCCAAAACTGGAAATTTATACAAACGTTTTTTTTTAATAAATATTTCCATTTAATAACAATCATTTGTTTATACACCATTCTGTGTAATACTAATAATTCAAACACATTTTTATGGTTTTAAGTAACTATTTCTATTTAATAATAATCATTTAATTGCACACAGTTGTATGGTACCAAGTATTCCAATGTAATAATACTAATTTTCAAAACACATTTATATATGACTAATAGATCGGATCGTATCAGTTACTCGTACCCGGGGTCAAATTGGACCTTTGAGTAATAGCAACGAACGGGTACTCCATGCTTTACAGAGTTGGTCAACTTGAACCTTTTCATCAGATGCTGTTTATAATCATATACGCATTCAGGGAGATAAATCAGATAAATACTGGGCATACCAGGGAAGTGTTAAAGTTTAAATTAACTGACTGATGCCTGGAAAACCGGTAATCTGAATAGATAATTGTGCAATGGTCCATGGAGAAATCTGCATGTTATTTAAGTTTAGTAGGGCAAAGAAGACGCCCTTTGATGTGAGACTCGACACTCCAGTAAGACGATATTGGTAATAAGCTGAGATAGGGGAATTTTAGAATATGCGATGTACGCTATCTTCAAGTAGTTATAAAATTGAATAGATCAGTGGGAATTGAATATGACCAAAAAGGTTCTGCTGACCACCTACCCTCCGGCATCTCCGCCTTTCATCTCAGAGATCTGGATGAGGGACAGTCACGTGTGTAGATATAGGTTAGACATATCACAAGTTGGAGAGCCTCTGTCTGAACGCTCTATAAAAGAGAACTGGCTTCCCCGGTCAGATCAATTTTGAAGTGATTTCTCGCCGAGCTATATCGATTTATTCAATCGCGATCTCCGGACGTCGAGACGTCAAACCCTATCTTCAAACCATCGTAGTCAACACTCTTTGCCAAGAGACCGTCGTATAAGAAATGCAATTGAGTTTGTAACTTCTTGACGACGTTCGTTCATTGACTGATTATCTGTGCACCTCATCAACACATGTCGACCACCTAACCACTTTTACGGCATATCAACACTCTCTTGGGTCGTTTAATGCAAAATCAAGTTATTTTGATAAACAAAGGACTCGGGTGGATACAGTACTTGCTCTTGCTTAAGTAATTACCAAAAGTAAGTGTTTGAATAGTATCATAGCAGTTTAACTTCAGTAATCTAGCGGGAACCGATGATTTTAATGTGACTTAACTGTAGTCCACCAAGAATTAAAATATAACCAATTGACAGCGTGAAAAAAGGATATCGATCTGCTGAACTCACCTGATACGGATAGGCATACCTAAAAATGATATGGTAGGTTGACCCATTACGGTTGTAGGTTAATATAAAGTATTACAATAGAATTTTCAATCCATAAGCATAATATAAAAAAATATATATATTAAAAAAAATTGACCAAAGACATCAGAATAAATCAGGGTTTCACAACCATGGGTTTAAGATAGCATTCCAGAGGATGCGAGATCTCTTTGGAAAATGTTCGTGTTCATGTTCGTGATGTATATTTTTGCAAAATTTGCGAAAGAAAACACCGAATGTTATCATCCAATTCACGACGACATATTTATGAGTATATCTAAATAGATAATTCACTTAGCGCTAATACCCTTGGGAAAGGTATGAATCCTACTCTCTCTCCTGCTATGGTTAAATAATAGGGCAGACTCGGCTCTTTAACCGTCGTTAGGTAACCGGTCTAGGAGAAGGAAAACTCTGAATTCAAACCTGTTGAACTCCGCTTAAGAAATTGACCTTATGTCACATCCTGCTTTTGCAGAGGGGTTTGGTAAATATATATAAATAGATCATTGACATATTGCTGCTCAACAATTCAAGAGACAATGCTGTTGATTCACCTGATATTGTTGCTCATAATATTTGTAATGCTCATGTTATTAGTAATAATAATGCTCATAATAGTAGTAATACTTATGCCCTTTCATCAATCTATATATAATGGAGATTCAGTATCTATTTGTCTGTAACCGAAAATACGCCACTGCTTGTGCCCTCTAGCCTTCTGCATGTGTATCTTGCCGAACTCGGGAATCGTATCGTTGAACATAGAATCTTCATCTCTTAATCGAAAGCCATGAGGTAACTTCAACCGAACCCTTTATTTAATCCATTTGAGTATTCTCTTTAATAAGGGTGTTTATATATTAAGTATTACTGTTATTAAATTTGAAATGGCAGAACTTTAACTCATTAAATTTTTTGTAACAACTGATTGTAGAATTATTTATTGGACTACCAAACTTCATGGATTATTTAAAAACAGTAGTAGAAATCGTTACCGCATAGGTCTGACGATGAGGGAATTCATACTATTCTCAAGGGCAATTAGTTCGGAAGTGAACATAATTGACTGGAATTCAAACGAGCTTACTATGATGTCACAATCTATCACTTTAACCACCAGGCTCAGCTGTATCATATGAAGATCGAATTTAATATATTTTCATGTATAGCAGGTATTATCTAAACCTAATGGTAGTATGATACAAGATAAGATAGTTAAGCATTCATTTTAGATCTTTTTAGAGCATTAATTTTATATGACCCTTTGGGCATCCATACAGTTTCTTCCAATTTATTCATTGACATCTCACTCTCAGAAGACTGTAATGTAGTTTTTTGTGCTCCTGAAGTTACAGCGCCACCTGTGACTGTAAAGTCCAATGTTCGAAAACATTCTCGACCACAGATGTCGCATGTGAAGGCTGTCCCTGAAGATGTTGATGTACCGGTGATTTGTTTTACACTGTTTTCTTCTGGACCATTTGGCTTCATGGTGTTGCGCCAGGATGGCTTCAGACATGAACACTCCGCTACGGAGAGCCTGCCGCCACCGAAGCTGGTCCTGAGCAAAATTTCTTCCAATAGGCTTTCATTTAACTATGACTATGCTTTTTAACTTTTCCAGACCGTATATTTGGGATATTTCTTTTAGCAAACACGTCATTTTACATCGATTTTCTCTAACTTGTGAGCCGAAATGAGAAAAAAAAGCAAGTAAAAAAAGAAATAAAGAAATGAAACAAAAAACAAAAAAACAAAACAAAATCCTCCAAATTCTTGGACAAATTAAGTTTAGGAATTCAGCTGATTTTCAAAGCTAGAACATCTCTTTCTCTGAAAAGTTCCTGTTCTTTGGCTCTGTATTCCGTTGCAATACGACTTGGGACTTGTTAAAGTCTGCATAAGCCAAGTGCTGAAAATATTTCTTCTTGTTTATTTTTTTCGTCTGTAGATTAGTATTTAATTAAGGAACCAGAATAAATGGTTTCTGGCTAAATTGTATTCAACGCCATCATTCCACATTATCATGTTATTGTGAACCTAAGCTGACATAAATACACTGGAATATTACTGAATAGACATACAGATAAAGAGATTAAAAATTCAACACATATGTATACACACACACACACACACACACACACACATATATATATATATATACATATATTTAACGACGACCGTTGCATGTGTGTGAATACGTCTCTCTCTCTCTCTCTCTCTCTCTTCTCTATATATATATATATATATATATATATATATATGTATATATATGTATGTATGTATATTATATATTATATATATATATATATATATATATATATATATATACGCACATTTATATTGTGAAATCTAATTTGACATAAATACACAGGCATATCAATGCACAGATCTAGGTAAAATGCATATGTATTCATACATAAATACACACACATACAAACACGTACACATATGTATTACTTTATAACGTCAACCTGTATTTATACGCAAATACACAGACGCACATATACAAATGCACTACCCTACAGACTCACACATACATATATGTTGTGAAATCTAACATGATATATATATACAGGGTTATCACTACACAGACATATGTAAAACAAGACTAAAAATTCAACCCATACACATACACACATACACACACACATACATATATGTTCTGAGATCTAACATGATATATGTATACAGGATCACTACACAGACATATGTAAAACAAGACAAAAAGTTCAACCCATACACATACACACATACACACACATACATATATGTTGTGAAATGTAACATGATATATGTATGCAGGGATATCATACACACAGATACACACACACACACACACATATATATATATGTTGTGAGATCTAACATGATATATGTAGAGGGATATCACTACACAAATATATGTAAAACGACGCTAAACATTTGACCCATACACAAGACACACACACACCACACCACTCACACACATATATATATATATATATATATATATATATACTCTCTAAGGAAAACCTTATATATGTGGGTATATACACACACACACACATTATATATATATGTGTGTGTGTGTGTGTGTGTGCGTATGTGTATGTGTGTATGTGTGTTAACGTGGAGACCTTTCTAACTCCGATAAGCAACGACATCTAATTACTTGGTGACACTCAGTCTGTTTCGCTTTCGAAACGTGTGACGCCGTGTGTTTTCTAGCACATTCACTAATAAGCCATTTGCTAATGGTATCGACTGCTTCGTGTGTTGTGAACAGAAAACGGCCGGTCAAATACAGAGGCAGACAAAAACCTTCATACCATGTCTGAAGTCTGTTAATAAACGAAATATTTCTTCACGTATAACATACAACTTAAAACTGGAAATAAACACTTTGTTCAAAGAGACAGAGTGAAAAATATTAATACAAATTCATAAAAAAAACTATACGTTTATCAATTTTTATTTTGTAAAAAAGTTAATTATCGTTTATTCTAAACATTCCAAAGTTTATTATGTTCAATAGAAAATTATTCAATCAGCTCGGATATTATTAGGTATTATCGATCACCCAATTTTACTCGATTGAATCCTTGTAATATACAATAGCTGATAATATCAATTTCTATTTCATAATGTTTCACAAAGAATATTGATATATTTGGTTAAAACAACAACTTTTGATAAAAAAGAGCGTATATATTTATAGTTGATGCTATATATGGTGGGCTTTCTATATATATAATATTGATTGAAAATGAATTGTTTATCTCCCTTTTATCGCAACCAAACCTAAACAGAAAATAGAATGACTTTGTTCCTCCGAGTTTGTCTTCGCTGAGGTTCTGCCATTAAATTAATAATTCCCTTTTTATTTTTTTCCAGAATTTTGTCAGTGCCCCTACTCAAGTACACCTAATCTGATTATTGTACAGTGTCAGGGCTGATTGTATTAATATGAAATGATAATTCCTCACCCAGAATTTGTACGAATTTCATTTATTCTGTATTTCAAAATTACGCAACAGGGTCATAGAATAAACCTGCCTTTTCTACTTTTTTATGTGACACTACTTCACGAAACTGATATGTTTGTGTCAGGGTTGAATGAAAGAATAACAGAATTAAAAATAATTTACATTCTTTTATTCGTTATTTATTTATTGGAAATGCAGGGAAATACGACAAGTGCAGTAAATTTTCGTTATAATTTATCAGAAACAAAATATTTAAAAAATGGTCTCAAAATATAGAAACAAGAAGACATAAATTAATAATACAAGGAAAAAAACAACAAAAAACGAAATAGACGAAAGCGTGACATAAATATTATCCAGACAAGGCATTTTAAAGTTATTATCCAAAGAAGGGAATAAGCCAGATGAACAACAAGAATATTATCGAAGAAGTAAAGACAAACAGCTTTGAAGAAAAAAAAAAAAAAGAAAAGAAAAGAAAAGAAAAAAAAAAAACAAAAAATTTAAAAAAGTAAAACAAAAAACAAACAAACAAACAAAACAAACATGGAAATAAGAGAAGGAACAAAACAAAAATATATTTTCCCCACTTTTCCAATGTTTTGATTATTTTAAGAGTAAAATAGTTCGTTGCTTGAATCTGTCCGACCAGCTAGTGATTGAGAGAAATTTCGGGAAACATACTTAAAAAAAAATAGAAATAAAAACAACCATAAAAACAAAAAACGAAACGAAAAACAAACAAACAAAAAGCAGACACCTAACAATGGCGGTAATCCATGTTTGCGCATGCGCTGACGAATTGAACGTAAACATTAGGCGAGAGACAAAGAAAAATTGAGTCTAACATTGCAGTTGGATAAAACTAAAATGGAAAAGATGTTTAATAGTAATTCATTAAAAATAACGATAATTACGTCTGTCTTTTTATTCTATGGTATTTTCTAAGCGCAATAACTATTGTAGATGAGAGAAAGTGTATAATTATTTCGATACGTGTGTACAAATTTGCTAATGGGTATACGTATAATTGCAAAATTGTGTGTCAGTGGGCTTTGTATTCGCGAGTTCTTACATTTATCCTATTTAGGTTTTTCTAATATAAAACAGGAATAGCAAAGACACAGAGTAGGTATACAATTTGCATCGCTTCACACTGGCCTATTATGACGCATAATGGGATGGTTAACGTTGTAGAAAAAGGACACGGCGAGACGAGTTAAAATCATCGACACAGCGATATGAATTCAAATCCCGGACGAGGCTGTTTTCATTTCACATAGCGCTAAAATTATTAAGAAACGTACGAAACTAACTATGCTCCAAACAGCTATGAGTAAATAGTAGGGTCGACTGAGTTCTTCAACCTTGGTATAGCAACCGGTCTTGGAGAAGGAAATGTCTGATTTAAAACCATCTATCATTATTTTAGTATAGCACATAGCCTAATGAGAATCTCTCTCTCTCTCTCTCTCTCTCTCTCTCTCTCTCTCTCTATATATATATATATATATATATATATATATATATATATATATATATATATGTATATATATATATTGTATTTTTATTAATTTATAGATATTTATCTAAATGTGCGCGCGTACACACACACACACACACACGCACACACACCACACACACACACACACACACACATATATATATGTGTATATATATTATAACTGTCGTGTCATGGTCTAACACAGGTTAAGTTGTTAATCTCTCTAACTCTCTCACAACAAACACACACACACATACTCACACACATATTATATTATATGTATCTATACTTGTAGCACATGGCCTGACGTAATTATCCTCTCTCACTCTATATATATATATATATATATATATATATAATATATAATATATATATATATATGTTATGGTGTGTGTGTGTGTGTGTGTGTGTGTGTTTGTGTTTATTCATGTCAGTCCATTTTGATCAATATTAATCTGGCAAATATAGTTATCCACATCTATGTATCTATCAATCAATCATCTATCTATCTATCTCATATATATTCTATATTATCCTATCTCTATCATCTATCCATCTATCTATCTATCTCATATATATCTATCTATCTATCTATCTATCTATCTATCTATCTATCTATCTATCTGTATCTATCTACCTATTTAGCTTCAAATATATGGCGCATAGCCAAGTGTGGGCACCCTGGTGTGAGTGTGGAACCGTGTTCTTGTATAAATTTTGTTTCTCTTTGTTGAAAGAACTGGATATGCAAATATTTTTAAAACTAAAATTCCAGAATCTGTACATGGAGATACCGGAGCTTTCTGCTTGCGGAATTATTTGATCACAATAAAATTAAATGTCGCTATAAAAACTAAGCTGGAGAGTGGCGTAATCAAAATTTAAATGCAGCTGAAATTGAACAGATAAACCATAAAACCAGCAACAAGGAACCATAGGAAAAGAAAAAGGAATGAACACAAAGTATTTTAAAAGTGAGAAAGAAGATTAGTGAAGTATTCAAGTAGAGAAGTTATTCGTTACTTCTCGTTTCATAGCGGCTCGTTCTATAATGAACAACCCACGGCATCAAACTTTATCGAGACTTTCTAAACAGCAGCCTAATATGGAAATCAAGTCATTAAGGTTAAACGTGGCAAATATGGAATCGAGACAACGAAATTAAAAAACAACAAATCAAACACAAAATAAAGGCGTACAAAACAAACATGGTCGTACTTTCACTGATGAGCGTCCAATTTCAAGAAATAGACAGGAGTAAAAAAAGTAATAAACGCATTGAAAAGATAAAGACATTGTTAATTATTCAAGATGGAAAAAATAGTTCGTACTAGTTTCAAACTTGTAAGATTCCAACAACTTCTGGGTTACTATTATCACTAGTAAATTCGCGTTACAAACTCACTAGCAATGGTCCGATGACTATTTTTCTAAATAGTCAACAGACCATTGCTAGTGAGTTTGTAACACGAATTTGTTACACAAACCCATTAACAATGGTCTGATGACGGTTTAGAAAACTTGTCACTTACAAAGCCCAGATGTATGTGGTACCCAGTGCGAATCAAAATCACTAACAATGGTCTGATGACTGTTTAGAAAACTAGTAATTTACAATGCCAGGTGGATGTGGTATCCAGTGCGAATCAAAGACACTAACAATGGCCTGACGATTCTTTAGAAAATAGTCATTTACAAGCACAGATGCATATGGTACCCAGTGCGAATCAAACTTACTAACAATGGTCTGGTGATTGTTTAGAAAAATAGTCATTTACGAGGCCAGATGTATGTGGTATCCAGTGTGAATCAAACTCACTAACAATGGTCTGATGACTGTTTAGAAAAATAGTCATTTACAAGGCCAGATGCATGTGGTATCCAGTGCGAATCAAACTCACTTACAATGGCCCGATGATTCTTTAGAAAATAGTCATTTACAAGACCAGATGTATGTGGTACCCAGTGCGAATCAAACTCACTAACAATGGTCTGATGACTGTTTAGAAAAAAGTAATTTACAAGCCCAGATATACATGGTACCCAGTGCGAATCTAAACTCAGTAACAATGGTCTGATGACTGTTTGGAAAAATTGTCATTTACAAGGCCAGATGCATGTGGTACCCAGTGCGAATCAAACTCACTAACAATGGTCTGATGACTGTTTAGAAAAATTCTCACCTACAAGGCCAGATGGATGTGGTATCCAGTGCGAATCAAGCTCACTAACAATGGCCTGATCACTGTTTAGAAAAATAGTAATTTACATCCCAGATATACGTGGTACCCAGTGCGAATCAAACTCATTAACAATGGTCTGATGACTCTTTAGAAAAATAGTCATTTACAAGCCCAGATACATGGGGTACCCAGTGCGAATCAAACTCACTAACAATGGTCTGATGACTGTTTAGAAAAATAGTCATTTACAAGGCCAGATGCATGTGGTACCCAGTGCAAATCAAACTCATTAAGTGATGACTGTTTAGAAAATAGTAATTTACAAGCCCAGATATCTTTAGTACCCAGTGCGAATCTAAACTCACTAACAATGGTCTGATGACTGTTTAGAAAAATAGTCACTTAAAAGGCCAGATAAATGGGGTATCGAGTGAGAATCAAACTCACTAACAAAAGTCCGATGATTGTTTAAAAAAATAGTCATTTACACGCCCAGATATATGTAGTACCCAGTGTGCGTTAAATTCAGTAACAATGATCTAATGACTGTAAATTAATTCCCATCCAAGGCCAAAGGTATGTCTCACCCAGTGAGAATCAAACTCATTAACAAAAGTCTCATGATTATCAAAAAATAGTCATTGTGAATTACGTGGAAGAACAGTTTCTCCGACTAATATTTTCCTTAAACTTGGTAATTTGTCCCTCACCCTTGACCATCTTTCTCTCGAGAAGTAGAGTAGAATATACTTTGAAAATTTCAATCCATTTCACTTCCCGATCCAAAAGGGAAAAGTAGAAAAATCCAATAATAATTCAATAAAAACTTAATAACAAGGGGACTATTTTGATGAAAATTAACGTTTCATCCACGGTCAATTTCTGTATTGGTAAATACACATTCTGTATTGATAGTTATTTTTCATACCTCCTAAATCACGTATCGATCTACATCGATACGCAGTATTTATTTAGCTATGTCGTGTTGCTATGGGTTAAAGGTTTGCAAATTATTCTAGTATAAAATTACATCGGTCCAGTAAAATCGATCATCGCCGGGCAACTTATTACTAGGTGCTAAAATCATGGATCGATTAGTAAGTAACATTTAATAGATACTGTAGGGAACCAGAAATAATTGCCTTATCTTGGATTGTGGGCGTGTTTTCACACGTCACGAGTCCGTTAAGAATTCACCCATTCAAAATTTCTCTTTTTTGTCCCCCGTTTTTCGAAGCAATAAGATCTACCCTATCAGTCCTCGCTCGTGGAGCGAAAAGGGCATGTTTTCATGCCTGTTCCTAGAACAGAATAGATATTTTGTCTCTAAGTTTCTGGCATGCTATTTTGTTTCACGTTGCCAGGGAAACCATTGTAGACAAGTAAGTATTTTAATCATTTCCCAGAGCTCCACAACTGGAACTTCACCCTAGATGCAGTCTAACATTATAAGAGCTTCACCCACTGCCTTCTAGCACATATATGATAAAAAGGGTTGAGAGTTTGCCATGAAGGTACCAGGGTCGAGACAATCATATTGATATTAGGGCTTGACGTGACCAGTCGATTGATCACAGGGGCCTCTCCGACAACCCATCTTGCCTAAATAAGGGCCATAGTTGATTGATGCATGACATGGATTGCGCAGCCACCTGGATCCCGTCCTTAAGCATCATGGATCACTGACCGTGGCAAACAAATGGCCACATTTTTAGCCCTCTGCAGGGGTGCAGTCGACGTTTTCTTCTGTCCCGCCTTCAGAGCTAATTATCGAAATGATTATTCCCTCAAAATGTTATAGTTATAGCATTTACAACCATCCAAACCAACAATATTTAAAAAAGAAAAAAAGAAATAGAATAAAAATAAAACCGCAAATTAAAGATAAAACAAAAAATGAAGTCATACAAAATATAAAAGTTTATTTTTTTTACCAAATAAGTCATATTTACTTATTCGGAGTTTTTACATTAAACAACGAAACTTCCAGTAAGTGGCAGTAAAAAGAATTTAATCTACGGTTGTCACTTTTATAAATATCTAAAAAAAATATATTGAAAGAAAGAAGATTATGGTAAATATGGAAGAATGTATTGCTAAAAATTAAGAAAATAAAAGATTAAAACCAATTCCCAGAAGAGTAATATTGTAACGTTTTTAAACTACCATAAAAGTAAGGCGTCCGTACTGGCTGACACTTTGTCATTCGATCATAAAAAAAGGTAAATATATTTATTGATGGGAAAATGTAAACATCATTCAGTCACAAAAAATTCACTAAATGATTGAAAGAGGTTAACGCATAATAACAAAACAATTTAAAAAAACGAGGCGTTCATATAATGGTTACCGTCGTAGAAAATGGACTTGGTGACTCGTGTTCAAAACCTGAACTTTACATCGTGCTAATATATATTTACCAACCCGTCCGCACGAACAGGATGTGACACAAGGTCAATTTCTTAAGCGGAGTTTAAATTTAGAGTTTTCCTTCTCCTAGACTGGTTGCCTAACCAATGTTAAAGAGTCCAGTCTACCCTACTATTTATCCATAGCTGGAGGGAGAGTAGGATTCATACATTTCCCAAGGGTATTAGCGCTAAGTGAAATGCAATTACCACGTCCAGGATTTGAACTCGGGGCGACGAGTCCATTTCCCATGACTATAAGCAATTCACCACGCACTTCCATCGTGCTAATACCATTCGGAAAGGTATGCATCCCACTACCCTCCCTCCAGCTATGAGTAAATATCAAGATAGACTAAGTTTTTAAACCTTGGATAGGTAACCAGTCTAGGAGAAGGAAAACTCTGAATTCAAACCTGTTAAACTCAGTTTAAGACATTGGGCTTGTGTAACGCCCCCCCCCCCTCTCTCTCTCTCTCTCTCTCTCTCTCTCTCTCTCTCTCTCTCTCGAATATCGTGTAAAATATCTGTTTAAACAAACGAGTATTAGGTACTACATTTTGTTTTTATTGAAAATGGTGCGCACTTCTGTACGGGCCTAATTAATGACCATCTGAATTATTATTTCAGTTATTTTGAATGTGATTACACAGTGTTATTCATATTTCACTGTAATAATTCGTTTATAAAACGCATCCGTCTAGTATACATACCCTAATTTTCGACAACAAAAAATAGCTCTTATTTTAAAATCATTGAAATGTTGGATTTTGTTGAAGGTAAATCTATCTATCTATACATATATAAAGGGCAGTTGTGTCTATGTGTATGTCCGGAAGAAACTTTGAAAATAAAACAATTAACGAGAAAGTAAATATATTTACACATTAAACATCACCAGGGCTTGATTTTTGAGCAAAAATAATGAAGATTTTATTTATATTTGATAATTTAAAAAAAGATTTAAATAAAAACAGCATAGCATTTTTTTTACATTTAATATTGTAAATAGTAGACATTAATTTTTCTTTTAGAGTGGTTTTATCAATGCAAGATCCTTTTTTTACGTGGGGATTTTAACGGGGCATGCTGCGGGGTCCAACCTACAATTCAGTTATAAATTATTACTGGATCCGGAGATGAATCCCCGCAGGATGACCCATTGACCTGCGAGACTAATTTTAAAAAATCTCCCTCTACCCAGGCGACCCCGGGTAGCCGCTTCTAGTACATATATAAAGGGCAGTTGTGTGAATCTGTATGTCTGGAGGAAACTTCGAAAATAAAACAATTAACGACAATGTAAATATATATACACATTAAATATATCCAGGACTTGGTTTTTGTGCAAAAATAGTAGAGATTTGATTTATATTCATGAAGATAATTAAAAAAATAAAATTTAAATGATAACAGCATGGAATTTTTTTTTTCATTTAATATTTTAGATAGTAGACATTAACATTTCTTTTAGAGTAGCTTGATCAATGTAAGATCTAGTATTTTTTTACAAAGGGATTTAAATGGGGTATCCCACGAGGATTCAACTCACGGATTTGGTAATAATGGATCTGCAGGACTAACTAAAAAAACTTCTACCCAAGTGAAGCCGGGTAGCCGCTGCTTGTTTAAACTAAATCTAACATGTTAAAATTTTTATCCGGTTTGCAGTCACGCAAAAAAAAATTTTATGCAATGGCCAGTGTAAAAAAAATTACGAGGTCATGTCGACGATCACATTTTGGGTCATGTCAGGCACAAGGCAATAAACTCGACTTTATCCCTTCAGGCGAGGGTTCAGGTGCTACCTGGAGGGACGGCTAGCTGGGATCACGTGATTCATTTTACCTATCTCTTTGGATCAGAAATCAAGGGTCCCGAACGAGATTTTGTGAGTAATTGTTGCGTAATGGTTATCAGCGTAGGAAATCAACTCAATGAAACGAGTTCAAAGCTTGGGAAAGGTATGAATTCCCCTATTCTCCCATCCCACATAAATGGGTAAATAGTAGGGCAGACTGGGCCCTTTAACCTAATTTAGACAGCCGATCTAGCAGAATGAAAACTCGGACCTGTTAAACTCCGCTTAAGAAATTGACATGTGGAGGCGTGTGGCATAATGGTTAGAGTCGTATGAATGGACTCGTCAACCCGAATTCAAATCCTAGACGGAACTGCATTTCATATAGCGCTAATACCCTTGGGAAAGGCATGAATCCAACTTGACTCCCTCCAGCTATGGGTAAATAGTATGGCAGACTGGGCTCTTAAATCTTGGTAAAGCATCCTTCTAGAAGAATGAAAACTCTGAATTCAAACCTGTTAAACTCCGCTTAAGAAATTGACCTTGTGTTGCATCCTGCTCGTCCGGAGGGGTTGGTAAATCTTATTATAATGGAGATTGTGGGTTTTTCTGTCTGTAACCGAAACTATATTACTATACAAGTCACAATTCCTTTAGTTATTTACATCATATTCTCCATGATTTTATTTTTATTTAAATCTCAATTATTAATAAATTTGTTTTACATTACTTACACTGTTGACCATATCTACATACTAATAACATGCAATTGTATTTATATATACAACAAAATAGCGGTTTACAGTGTGAATGGAAAGGCTAATTTGCATATTGATCTTTAAAATTTGATTTTAATAAATATGCGCTTAGTATTATTGATTTCTAATTGTTTGGTTTTATCTTAATGAATATGAGAAAAAATCTCGGGGATAAATCTTAAATGAAATCGATTAATAAGAAATAACTGTAATATTATCTTTTACTTCCAATTTTAACTAAAATTAGGAAAATTTACCAATGAAAAACGGGAGTAATGAAGATGATGGAAGAGTTCGTTTCAAAGTTGTTCTATTTTTCAATCATACCCCCTCTGTTCCAAATCTTTCTATCTGCATTCTTATTCAGTTTCATTAGCCTTTCTAATTTAATATGATATTTTATTATATTAAAACTTAAATACTTGCACCCGGAGGGTGCATATATTTGCTAGTATATATATATATATATATATATATATATATATATATATATATGTGTGGTGTGTGTGCGTGTGTGTGTGTGTGTCTTTGTGTGTATGCAGAGAGAAAATAGTATTTTATAGCCGGAAATGTCCCCTGTCCAACAGACTTGTTGCGCGCGTTTTTTCTATTGTAGTTTCTATTGAAATAAACATTTTTTACCTGCATATTCATGAGAGGTAGCCTAATCGTTTTATGCACTTAGTAATCATAGTATTATTGGGAAAACACAACTCAGCTCCTCGTTCTTAAGATGAGAGCATATCTCCTTTTATTCTTATGTAAAATAGAGGGAGAAAGCCAGGTCCAACAAAATAAAAGATATCTTTATCTAAATCCATCTGACTACTTTTGACAGCCTAAAATGACAGGGAATTAAGCTGTTCTCTTTTATACAAACCAACACCAATCTTTGGTGGCATCGTCTCAGAAAGAAAGAAAGGGAGAATAAAGATAAAGAAAGAAAGAAAAAGAAGGAGAAAGAGAGAGAAAGAGAAAGAGAGAGAGAAAGAGAGAAAGAGAAATTAAAGGAAAGAAAGTTAAAGAAACGAAAGAACGAAAAAGCAAAGATAGAGAAAGAATAAAAGAAAGTGAGAGAGAGAGAGAGAGAAGAGAGAGAGAGAGAGAGAGAGAGAAAAGAAAGAGAAAGAGAGAAATAGAGAAATAGAGAAAGAGAAATTAAAGGAAAGAAAGTTAAAGAACGAAAGAACGAAAAAGCAAAGATAGAGAAAGAATGAAAGAGAGAGAGAGAGAGAGAGAGAGAGAGAGAGAGAGAGAGAGAGAGAGAGAGAGAGAGAGAGAGAGAGATTTGAAGGAAGGAAAGTGAAATACCGAAAGAACGGAAAAAGCAAAAATGGAGAAAGAAGAAATCGATAGAGAAAAAAATAACAGAAAGTGATATATATATATATATATATATATATATATATATATATATATATATAATATATAGAGAGAGAGAGAGAGAGAGAGAGAGAGAAAGAGATAAAATAGAAAGAGAAAGAGATATAGATAGATATAAAAATTTATGGAGAGAGAGAGAGAGAGAGAGAGAGAGAGAGAGAGAGAGAGAAAAAGAAAGAGAAACCAAATATAAAAATAGAACAAATTAACAGAGAAAGAATAATAGGAAGAGATAAATAAATATATAGAGAGATATATAAATGAATTAAAGGAAAGGAGAAGAAAGAAGGAAAGAAAGAAAAAGGTAGAAAAATGAATTGATCGAGAAAGAAGAATAGAAAGTTAATAATAGAAAGAAATCTAACCCTTCAAAAATGGAAAGCAGGCTTAAGACCCAATGGGGCACTATTTCCGAAATCCTCATATTTCCAGTTTTGTTCCAAATAAAGCTAAGCTATAACATCAACAGGTACTGCTAGCAGCACGGATATCCATCTCTCTCTCTCTCTCTCTCTCTCTCTCTCTCTCTCTCTCTCTCTCTCTCTCTCTCTCTCTCTCTCTCTGACCGTTCACCACAGCATCAGCAATCCCACAGAGCTGCTGAATGTTGGTTTTTGATGGTCGCCTTACAATTTATGAATTAGTCCTTGCTTCTCCAACAGCGTCCAGCATATTTTGCTCATCTTATTCGGATTTCGTGTTCCATAGG
>CM042138.1:76975194-76982694 GCA_023376005.1 Doryteuthis pealeii | reverse complement strand
CACCAGCGTAAGCTGATGGTGTTTCACTGGCGTCTGAGTGACATCAAGTCTCCTTAGGTCTCCAGAGCTCTTCTGAGTATTCTACCCTATTTTAACTCTGCTGATGTCTGGATGGTCTCAAATCTTCTTCTGATTTCCAATACTTCTATTCTAATTTCTAAACTTTTGGGGACAGTTCCAAGTGCTCCAACTACACTAGGTGTCACTTTCACCCTTATATTCCAGAGTTTCTTTTCAGATTCTCTGTTACGGTCCAGGTATCTATTTATCTTTTTGTTTCCTTTCATCTTCAGCCTGTGATCTGCTGGGAATGGAAAATCTACCATATTATTATTATTATTATTATTATTATTATTATTATTATTAGTTGTAGTAGTAGTAGTAGTAGTAGTAGTAGTAGTACACATTTCAGCTGTAATTTTTAGATTATTATTATTATTATTATTATTTTAGTTTTTCACACCAGCGTTAGCTGATGGTCTTTCCCTGTCTTTTGAATGACAAAAAGTCTCCCCAGGACTCCAGAACTCTCCTGAGTATTCCAACTGATTTGAACAATGCTGTTGTCTAGATGATCTCAATTCTTCCTTTGATTTCTAGTTCCTCAAGTATTTTTCTAAGCTTTTGGGGGTCGTTCCAAGTGCCCAAACTACTATGGGTATCACTTTTACCTTCATATTCCCGGGTTTTTTTCAATTCTCTAGCGAGGTCTAGGTATTTGTCTATCTTTTCATGTATTTTTATCTTCACCCTGTGATCTGCTAAAATTGCAAAATAAACCAGTTGACAAGTTTTCTTTTTTTGTTACTCAATATTAATTATTATTATTATTATTATTATTATTATTATTATTATTATTATTATTGAGACGTTCCACAAGAATACTGCTATAGTAATAGTGTCTTTATTTTCAGTCTACAATATGAATACTTCAAAAACCAATCCACATGATTGTTGTGCTCACGTTTTCCCACATTGCATTTCATTGGGTGAACTACTGATTTGACATCTTATAGTGAAGTTATTATATTTAGAAATATATATCTTGACATTTGCATAATGACAAAATAATAGTTTGAATGTCATAAATATTTTTAAAATCTATATGGTGACTTCATTGATCTGAATGTAAGAAGAAATTGAATTTCGGTGAGAATAGTGCAAAATAACCCTTTAAAGATCGAAGGGAATTTTTTAGTCTGAATTTAACAACTATCTGATATGGGGGGTCCCTATGGCGTAGTTGTTATATTCCTAGACTGTGACCTCGTAGTAAGTGAGTTCGAACTCCGCCTAGGAATCGCAACGTTCCGAGTTCGATACCTGTCCACGCCAATTCAGTACATGTGTTGGGTTATCTGATCTGTGCAGTAAAGTAGGAAGCTGATGGTAAGTTGTGGTGGTATTTACCTTAGTGGAATTTAACTACGGTGAAATTTACCTGGTAAAATTTTCCGTGGAGGAATTTACCTTGGTGGAATTTACCTAGAACCCGGTTTAGTTCAGTTGGTAGATTGTTCGACTGGGAAGGTTCCTGATTCGATACCGGCCCTCGCCAACTCAGCGTATGAGTAGTACAAGGATCTGTGTGGTAAAGTGGGGAGCTGATAGTAGGTGTAGCGACCCGCCCCAGACGCTAAAAAAACAATCTCCTTGGTCTAGCGCGAGTGAAAAGGGGATAGACTCACTCGCTGTCTGACTGATACCGACTTAAGGCCACTCCGACGACTTTACTTACTTTATATATATATATATATATATATATATATAATATATATATATATATATAGTATGATTAAAACTGTTAAACAATCTTGTAACGAAGGTCACATGTGATACAGTCTCTAGTAAGGGAATTAAAAACCGCCCAAAAGGCGTCTGATAACTCTGAACATCTTTTGTGTTATATGTATACGGTGTCAGTATTGGAAGGATGCGATACGTCGCACAATTTGCAGCATCCAAACTAAATATGAAACTAGGGAACATACACTGATCGAAAACCAGGGAAACGACTGTCTCAACGTTCTTTCTCTCTCTCTCTCTCTCTCTCTCGCTCTCTCTGATTTTGCTCTCTCTCTCTCTTCTGCTCTCTCTCTCTCTGCTCTCTCTCTCTGCTCCCTGTTCTCACTCTCTCTCTATCTCTCTGCTCTATTTCTCTCCTCACTCTCTCTCTCTCTCCCTCTCTCTGCTCTCTCTCTGCTCTCTCTCTCTGCTCTCTGCACTGCTCCCTGCTCTCACTCTCTCTCTCTATCTCTCTGCCCTATTCTCTCTCCCACTCTCTCTATCTCCCACTCTCTCTCTCTTTGCTCTTCTATCTATTATCTCCCCCTCTCTCTCTCTGCTCTCTCTTCTCTCTCTCTCTCTGATCTCTGCTCTCTCTCTCTGCTCTGTCTTTCTCTCCTCTCTCTTCTCTCTCTCTCTTCTTTCTCTCTCTCTCTCTCTCTCTGCTCTCTCTCTCTCTCTCTCTGATCTCTGCTTCTCTCTTCTCTCTGTCTCTCCTCTGCTCTGTCTTTTTCCCTGCTCTCTCTCTCTTTGCTCTGTCTTTCTCCTGCTCTCTCTCTCTCTCTCTGCTCTGTCTTCTCCCTCTCTCTCTCTCTCCCTGCTTTCTGCTTCTTCCCTGCTCTCTCTCTCTTCTCTCTCTTCTGCTCTCTCTCTCTCTCTCCTCTCTCCTGCTCTCTGCTGTCTGCTCTGTCTGTCTGTCTGTCTGTCTCTCTTGCTCTCTGCACTCTGCCCTGCTCTCACTCTTTCTCTATCTCTCTGCTCTATTCTCTCTCTCTCTCTCTCTCTGCTCCCCCTCTCTCTCTCTCTGATCTCTCTCTCTCTCTCTCTCTCTATCTCTCTGCCTATTCTCTCTCCCACTCTCTCTCTCTATCTCCCCCTCTCTCTTTGCTCTCTCTCTCTATCTATCTCCCTCTCTCTCTCTCTTCTCTTCTCTCTTCTCTCTGCTCTCTCTCTCTCTCTGCTCTGTCTTTCTCCCTGCTCTCTCTCTGCTCTGTCTCTCCTGCTCCTGCCTCTCTCTCTCTCTCTCTCCTGCTCTCTGCTCTCTTTCCCTGCTCTCACTCTCTCTCTCTACTCTCTCTCTCTCTCTCCTGTCTCTCTGCTCTCTCTGCTCTCTCTCTTTGCTCTCAGCACTCTGCTCCCTGTTCTCACTCTCTCTATCTCTCTGCTCTCTCTCTCTCTCTCCTGCTCTCTGCTCTCTCTCTGCTCTCTCTCTTTGCTCTCAGCACTCTGCTCCCTGTTCTCACTCTCTCTCTATCTCTCTGCTCTCTCTTCTCTACTCTCTCTCTCTCCTGCTCTCTGCTCTTCTCTGCTCTCTCCCTCTCGCTCTGATCTCTCTCTCTCTCTCTCTCTCTCTCTCTCTCTCTCTCCAATCGTCACTTATGAATTCGTACTTGATTCTCCAGCAGAGTCCAGCGTATCTTGTTCATCTTACTTTTTCTGTTTCTTGTGAGGTGTTGCTACCGGGAATTTGTTCAAAATAGCATACAGCATCCTCGGGCAGTTCCCACTAAGCCTTTTCTCCAACAGCGAATATTTCCTTACTTTACTCATATGGACACACAAAATCTCGGATCTCATGAAAGTTTTACCGCGTTGATTTAAATTGGCATGTGAAAACATTTCTCTCCCACTCACAGGGACATTTTAATTAAACTTTGAGACATTAAATGACAGTGTGTCTACATAGACAGTATTAACTGATTAGTATTCATTTGCTATCCAGGAAAACTTTATTTGGAAAATTATGGTAATATTAATTTATAAGAGAAATAATTCAATGAATATACGAAGCTGCGTTGATTTTTTGAGTTGCAGTCTGTTTGATTTGAAACGAAAAGTTATTTAAAATTTCATTATATCATTAATTCAGAATAGAAACAATATAACCTAGCTTCAAAAAAAACTTTTTTTTCTGTCAGAAGCCTGGATGACGACCATTGAACATGTTCTTTGTATCACTATTACTTTAGGCTACAAAAATATGATTAATAATGAATAACGTAATTCGATTAGTACTAGGAATATTAACGTAGATTTTTGTTTTTTTAGTTTTTGAGAAAACTTAACTAGAAGAAAAAAGAATATTCATTCATTTATTTCTATTACTATTCCCCAATGTAATTATTACCATTATTATTTCATTGCAAATTAAGTTTTCACACCATTACTGATGTGAAACACTCAACGAATACGGGCACTTTTATGTGGGGTAAAGTGGCAGCAAATCTTCATGCTATTTCAGTTATTCTGTTTACCGTAGTAATAGTGTAGTCAGACAGTCTCTAGCAAGGGAATTAAAAACCACTCAAAAGACGTCTAATAACTTTGAACATCTTCTTTTGGGTTATATGTATACGGTGTCAGTATTCGAAGGATGTGACAAGTCGCACTATGTGCAGCATCCTAAATAAGAAATTAGGGAACATACACTGATCGAAAACCAGGGAAATGACTATCTGCCTCAGCGTTTATTCTCTCTCTCTCTCTCTCTCTCTTCTCTCTCTCTTTATATGTATATATATACGGTGTCAACAGTTCGTTTTTTTTCTGAAGATTTCTAATTCTTTTTAACTTTTGGCAAAATACATCAAAATAGTTCCAAGTGCTCCAATGATATGGTTACTACTGTTTCGTTTGTAGCATTGCAGGCGTCTCAAAGAGACGATTAATATATATAAACATAAACAGAATGGAATATATATATATATATATATATATATATATATATATATATATAGAGAGAGAGAGAGAGAGAGAGACAGACAGACAGACAGACAGAGAGAAGAGAGAGACGGAGACAGACAGAGACAGACAGACAGACAGACAGACAGACAGAGGAAAGATTGATTGATATTAAAAGAACAGACTGCATGTATACATAGCTATTAACAGAATACAATAGATAGGTAGATAGATAGATATGAATGCAATGAAATAGAAAAATAGATAGATATAGTGAAAGTATTAACAGAATAGAAAGCGTAGGTAGATAGATATTAATGAAATGGAGTAGATTGACATATAGATACTTACTGAATTATATAGATTTTATAATAACAGCTTGATATATATATATATATATATATATATATATATATATATATATATATATATATATATATATAAAGATTCATAAATAGCCCAGTAAGAAAAGCTGCTACTCAGACAGACCAAGATATACAACATAAGAAAATATAATTACACTACAAACTTAAGATGTATACCTCGAATACGTATGTTAAGATAACCATATACAACAGGTTGACATGCTGTAAAATCCAACCAATAAATGTTGCAAGATGGGTATATTCCTGACTTTTGTGAGCTAGGACTACTAATGGAAGGAGGAGGAAGAAATGATGAAGGTTTAAAAAAAGGATAGACGATGGTTTGACCGTAGCGTGACCCCGAACGAAGAATTGAGTGGCAAGCGGAAGTCGGGGGTTGACCGGAAGTCACGTGGGGAAAAAAAAGAAAGGGTTCGTGCTCTTTTTGCCGGCGGCGGTGGTATGGTACGGACCTCATGAGAGCCCAGTAATCTAGTAGTGTTCTCTCTCTCTCTTTCTCTCTGCCTTTCCTCCTCTCTGGTAGGAGCCACTATACGAGCACGAAAATAAAGGCTGGCAGTTGTGACGACATGTTTCTCGTGTTATGATTTTTTATCGGCACCATTTCAGCACGGTGACTTTTGGAGTTTTAGTACCAAGAAAGAAAAAAGGACTACGGTACATGTATCGTTTTAGTGCCGTGAATATTACAACGTAACATAAAGCAAAAAACCAAATGTCTTATCGAGATCGTTTATTTAGTACACTAATGATAGACATCAGAAGGCGGGCAAAACTTCTAAAGCATTTCCACATGTATAAAAGTTTGCACAGGAACACGATGACATGAACATGTCGGTAAAGATTTTAGTTACAAGAAAATTAAATGCATAAAGGTTATATAATATAAATAAACCAACAGATCAAAGTGTATATTTTACAAGTCTATTTTCATTTTTAACAAGCTCAAATGAACAACCTTACATAAAGACGGCGGAAAAGGTGATTATAAAATTCTTGTTTTTATACTTTCTTAGAAAATAAATAAACATTAATTGGGCTCTTAGAACATCAAAGAACACAAGAACACACAGAGAACATTTATACTATTTTGGGGGAATGTTTTGAAAAATGACTAAAAAAAGAAATATATATATATATATATATATATATCTAGTAGAAAAAGCCTCTTGTGGTGAAATAATCATTTTACTTGTTATTTTACATAATTGAATTCTGTTTATCATCAAACTATTTGGCCTTTTCAGTTGGTTTCATTTTTGGTTGAAAAAACAAGAATATTTGTGAATTATCGAGAAACTCGTAAGATTTTTTTATAAAAAGCAATTTCATTTCATAATCATCTTTCCCGTATTTATTTTATTCAATCTATCTATCTATCTATCTATCTATTTATTTATCTAATAATTACATTAGGGCCAGTTTTCTCAGTCGGTAGAGCGTTCGGTTAGGAATCAAAAGATTCCTGGTTCGATACTGGCCCTCGCCAACTCTGCATATGAGTAGCACAGGCATCTGTGCGGTAAAGTAAGGAGATGATGGTAGGAGTGGCGACCCACCTCAGACGCTACAATAGTCTCCTTGGTCTAGCGCTAGTGAAAAGGGGATATACTCCCACGCTGTTTGGCTGATACCGACATTAGGCCGCCCCGATGACTTTACTTTTTTAATTTATTATCTCCATGTACATTTTGTTAATATCTATCTATCCCTCACAATATATGTATATATATATATATATATATATATATATATATATATATGTATATATATATATATATATAGATAGATAGATAGATAGATAGATAGATACACACACACACAAATATATATATATATATATATATATATATATATATATATATATACTACTACTAAATGTAACCGGTCCATGACCGGACTTAAATTTTTCTTAAGAACACCAGGGAGTGAGTGGGTAAGAGAGAGAATAAGAGGAACCTAATTTATAGAATAAAAAAATGTAATCCTTAACTTTTGACTGTTTTGAAACACAATTCTGTTTTTCTAAAAACTGTTTTGTACTTATGTCGTTTCTATTCTTTCTCTATGACTTCTATTTCTCTGTTCTTGCTGGTTGGTCGTCCTTGATTCATTTCTTCTTCTAGGTCAGTCTTATGGCCAAGACATTCATCAACCACAAAACCATATTATTTATTTAAACTTTCATTTACTTAACTAAACATCTTCCTCTAACTAAACACTGCGTGCAAGTGAGCCCCAGCTAAGGCAAATATTCCTTCTCTGCCTGACATCCAAGCTGGAACTGAGACCCAACCAGGTCCCACGTGACTTCACGTATTTCGCGGGCTTTCTGTAATATTCCATCGAAAGTACAGCCCGTGACATGAAAAGGGCCATCCCTTCAGAAATACAGGGGATTGACAATAATCTTATGCAACTGCATAGA
>CM042138.1:76962694-76967694 GCA_023376005.1 Doryteuthis pealeii | reverse complement strand
TACCAACCCCTCCACACGAGCAGGATGTGACACAAGGTCAATTTCTTAAGCGGAGTTCAACAGGTTTGAATTCAGAGTTTTCCTTCTCTTAGACCGGTTACCTAACCAAGGTTAAAGAGCCGAGTCTGCCTTACTATTCATCCATAGCTGGAGGAGAGTAGGATTCATACCTTTCCCAAGGGTATTAGCGCTTAAGTGAAATGCAATCATCACATCCAGGAATTGAACTCAGGGTGACGAGTCCACTTCCCATGACTTTAACCATTACACTTCACGCTTCAAAATACGTCGTCAATTCATTTTATTATTTTTTTCAATGTTAGTGTTCGTGAACATGTAATCCATATTATTGATTTGATTTCCGATACAATGATAGAACGTACGCCGTTGGAATGGTAGTTAGTAACAACTCTTTCCAGCTGACTTCTTTGTACACAACTGTTAAAAAACAGATATCCTCTGTACTTTAATCCTTTTCACCCTGTCAGCGTGTTTTAGAAGACGCTGACCTTTCTACTACACCGGATTAAGCCCCCAACAAAGTATATGCAGGGTATGAGACTAAATGTCCTGGTCGTTGGGGGTGAATGAATGCGCAGATAGGCAAAAATGAGAACAATAAATACTGCCTACATAACATCCCAAATAGAAACAGTGAACTCCTAGCCGAGTTCTCTCTTCAGAACAGGCTTGTATGCTTAAATACAAAATACCAAAAAGAAAAGGCAAACTATGGACCTACACCTACCCAAACAATACAAAAGCCCAATTAGATTATATCCTAATAAATAAAAAATGATAAATAGTGCAATGAACTGCAAAGCATACTCCTCCTTTAAAGGAGTATTCTCCGCTCACAGAATAGTCACAGCAAAATTACGACTTAGCCTACGTAGAATCAAAAAACAAACTAGTAAGTCTGTACGATAAGACTGGTCGATACTTGCCAACAGCGATATATGCAATTGCTACACTGTGACAGTAAGAAATAAATTCGATATCTCCAAGAGGCAACTGAAAACTACACTACAGGAGATCTTTGCAATTTAGCACAGTCATGTTATCAGTATTTACAAAATGTTCATAGACTCAGATATTTGCAGTAATGTTGGGAGCTGACGATAGCTGTGACCCTACACATCATACACTTTGCCTGAGTGGGAAGCTCTAGTTCTGTAGTATTGAGTACCCATTCCTTGTCAATACTGAGGTCTATTATGAACGGAGTGGCTGTAACTGTTAGAGTCCTATCTATGGCTCAAGTAGATTTGTTTGCAGATTTTCGTGTTAGATAGAAATACTATTATCATAAATTAGTAAAAAATCGGCATAGTGGCCTAATGTCGGTATCAGCTGAACCAGGATGGAGTCTATTTCATTTTCACTATCACTAGACAGGGAGACTGTACGTATGATGTGTAGCGTCACAGCTATCGTCAGCTCCCAACATTACTGCACATATCCGAGCTATGAACTTTTGAGTCTATGAACGTCTAATCAGGAACGTAAGTAAACTATGGGGTCACAGTCAAGTCCGACGCAATGTTCTTCAATTGACAGTCATCAGTCTAAAGCTCTCCCAACTGTATCACGCTCGTCTCAACAACAAAATGCTACGGCCGTTGTTCTCTTCCACTCGTTTCGACAGCCAAAATGCTACTGCAGCTTTTTCCCGATCTGGGAGGGCAGGTCATTAAATACCCAATTGCTGTTTCATCCGGGCTCCTTACTCTCAATTGCTGTGCTGCACGTTCGACATTCATCAGCACGCGTCAATCCTCACGTCGAGACTTTACATCCGGGCCACTCCGCTCTGCTCGTGCGGAATTTCACCAGCATTTCAGCAACGAAGTGGTGACGAGTTCAATTTCCATGGTCAATCGCCACGCTCCTCCCCCTAGCACAGACCAAACATATCCGGACACGTTTCGTTTGTGGGGGCTGGGAATCTGCTCGACCACAGAACGTTTTGTATATACTGATAACATTACTGTGCTAAATTGCAAAGATATCCTGTGTGATTTTTTCCACGTTTATTCAAGGGGTTTTGGCTCAATTGTAAATCAAAGATTCATCAAAGGATTTTTTTGTCTAAATAGTAAATCAGATGTAACCGTATGGAAATAAAAGTCAGCTCATAAAATAACTCTTGCAATCGTTCTTTTAAAATCATAAATCTCGGAATTCTTTGTGCAAACCCGAACCTCAGATTCATCGGATCATAGTCTATGAGTCGCAGACAATTAACGGAACGTCCAGTGAACTGACTACGGAGGCAGAAAATACGATTAGACATTTTATGTCTACTGTCACAGAATAGTATACTTTGTTTTTACTTTCAGTTCGAGTGAATAACCATTCGAGCTGAAAGTAAAAACAAAACATAACATCACGACGTGACATCCTGTAAACAGTGGACTAAAAGCAGAAGATACATGGCCTTTCTTTTGAGTGGCATAGTTATACAACTCCTCTCGGTGGTAGAGCTAATGGTTCGAGCTCAGGCAAGATACACAATTTCGAATATCGAGGTTCAAGTCAGGCGAAACCTTTCCACTTACAAGATTGACTTTGTTTAAAACTCCATTCTCTTTGTTGATTTTTAAAAAAATGCTGACAAGTATATTGTTCAATATCTTAATATATCTATCTACCAATAAATCTATCTTTTTTATTTTTTTTTTTGTTTGTTTGTTTGTTTTAAGGCATATCAACCTCAGTGGGTCATTTAATGCCGATAAGTTTTGAAATAAATTCATTCTTAATGGGTACTCAATTTTTTTAATAAATACATTTTTAACCCATAGATTTGTAAATCTATCTACCAATAAATCTATCTATCTATCTATCTATCTATCTATCTGAGTGTGAGTGTGTATGTGTGTGTGTGTGTGTGTGTTTGTATATGTGTATGGTGTGAATCTCTCTTTTTCCTATTTCTAAGGCAGATTCTGATGTCTAAGGTCTTCTGTAGTGAGGATGTTTGAGGTTTAGCCCTGTCGGTAGAGCATCAGCTTAGGAACAACAAGGTTCCGGTTTCGATAGTTGCATTCACCGACTCAGTGCATGAGTAGCACAGCTTTATATGTACGATAAAGTTGGAAGCTGATGGTATGTGTGGAACTCCACCACAACCTCCCTATCCTAACGCTCGTAAAAAGAAGATACCCTTGCTGTCTGGCTGATACCGACAATAGACCACTCCGCCTACTTTACCACTTTTACCTTCAACTAAAAATCACCTTGAATCTTTTAAGTATTACGGTCCGCCTGATGGTGAACCTTGTCTCATGCAGCCCACAGCTCGAAAAAGGTTCCCTGTGATTCTTCTAGACCAGTGGTTCCCAAAGTGGGTGGTGCCGCCCCTTGGTGCAGTGGAAAGATCAAGGGGCAGTGAGGCAAAAATGATGTTCTGGGCGACAGAGTGGCACTAGGAGTAGTAAATTTATAATTTGTTCAGTACAAAATCTATATGACAAAATCTATGTCATAAACACAAAGGTAAATCAACACGTGTGTAGTTTATACATAATAAAACTAAGGTAAGAATATGCCTTGACGATGCGCCTGGAAAATAGGTGGGATGGGAGCTGCACAAGGATACTGTGTGCGATCTTGAACAAATCGTGGAAGCAACATCCCAAAAGAAAGCAGCTATACGGCCACCTGCCCCCTGTCACACAAACCATCAGAGTAAGATGTAAAAGCATGCCAGACACTGCTGGAGAAGTGAGGATGAACTCATAAGCAACGTCCTTCTGGGGAAACCACCACATGTACATGCCAGTGCAGGTTGTCCAGCAAAGACCCAGTTGGACCAGTTCTGTGCGGATAATGCATGTTGTGCGGAGGACCTCTCGGGGTCAATGAATTATAGGGATGGTTGGCGAGAGATTGTCATGGATATCAGCGCTGCAGGCCGAGATGATGATGATGATGATGAAGATTTATAAATAAATGCAGTTTTGTTGCGTTGTCTGAAATCAGATAAGGTTTTAGCTCGTAAATCGGCAATAGCCTTTTTTGTTGATATTTTCTCGTTTCTTATGGAGAGGTGGTTTAATGGAGTTTGTTGTCTTTCCCGCTGTTTTTCTGATCATGTCCCAGACTGTTTTTAATGTGGAGGAGGTGTTTAGTTTATTTATATAATTTTTCCACGAGTTTCTTTTAGCTTCTTTGTTTTTCCTTGCTTTTGCTCTATAGAATTTGAATGAGATTATGAACGTCTACTTGACGCCTGTACACAACTGGTTCAGTGGCGCACGAGTTACCACATGTCACCCAGCCAGATTTATTAAATTTAGTTTTATTTGTGAAATACGTCTTTGTGTTTAATCTTGTTTGTTGTAATAGTGTGTGCTTGCATATGTGTACGAGAAGGGGCTAGGAATCTATTGGGAAATCAGGAGGGCACTATCCTGAAGAAGTTCGACAACTACTCTTCTAGACATTCCACTTATCTCAATTTCTTTTGTAGAGCGTCAGGAAATATTTGATATAATTGTAGAAATATTTAGAAATTGGGAATTCGTATTCCACACGAATTACCAGAAGACAACGAGTTCCTGAAATTGTTCATATCTATAGGCAATAAATAATCAAGAGATTTCTCTCGGAGGCACCATTACGAATCCAGAAAGTTTGAGTTGTGAGGCCGCAGGGAAAATCTAAGCTTGCCAAAAGGACTTAAATTGACAATGGTTTTCAATTCTGTGCTGCGAGCCTTGATCGAAAATGCACACCTCAGCTTCAACGGTTTGAAAATGTATAATCAAGTTGTAAATTACCTGCTCTGATTACTATACAACCTCTGACTCGTAAACAAACCCAACGTCTGAATTCTAATATAGATTGGCATTGACCATAACAATAATTGCCACGGATTTCGCGGGAAAAAGTTCCTTGAGAAAGACGCCGAACTACGTTTCTAAGAACGTAAAGATTGTATAAGGTCGGCATCAATATGGTTTCATGGCTTATTTGCCTGAAAGCAATGGAGT
>CM042138.1:76940194-76960194 GCA_023376005.1 Doryteuthis pealeii | reverse complement strand
TTGAGAAGGTTTTATTAAAGAGCACAGTAAGTGGTTTCCACCTCTTTTGTCTTTCCATACACTTCTGCATGTAGTTGGTCAATTGTGACGTTGTATAGCCTGGGGAACCTTGTTCCCCGCATATATATGAATTACATGTTGTATGTCTTTTAAAATTAACGCGTTTGTTGTTATCCAACTGAAATGTTCTGCATTTGGCTATTCTCCTTTAAGTAACCCAATGCTTTATAAGAACCGGAGTTTATACTCTGTGAACTTCTTATAATATTTAGAAACTTTCACGCTCCTTAATTGAGAGAACCATTTGCCTCATCATTAAGCTCTTTTGCAAGAGGAAATCAACAGGTTTGCCTGTCGTGTAGTACCTACTCAAAAGCATCAGGATGATACCAAATCGTCCATCTGACACTTCATATAGTTCTGACACAATTATCACTGACAGGACTTTTATGACAAATTTCACTTAGATAAAACAAAATAAAGAAAATTCATTTATGTTTTTCATATACAACGCAATAGATATCAATAAATGAAAAGAGCTGACTATTTATTCTGTAGGATGGAGGCGCGTTGTGCAATGTTTAGAGTCGTAGAAATGGAATCGTTAACCCGAGTTCAAATACTGGATGAGGATTTTTGCATTTCACATAGCGCTAATACACTTGGGAAAGGTATGCATTCAACTAGTCTCCCTCCAGCTATGGGCAAATAGTAGGACAGACTGGGATATTTAACCTATGCTAGGTAAATTGTCTAGAAGAAGGAAAACTCTGAATTTAAACCTGTATAACTCCGCTTAAGAAAATGACACATCCTACTCGTGCGGTGGGGTTGGTAAAATATATTCATTCTGTTGAGACAACTAAATGGTCACGTTATTTGTTATATCTATCTTTCAGACTAAGTGAAGGTATTTTTAAAATTTTATAACGTTAGAAAATTTTGTTCTACGTGAAGAAAGGAAAACTCCTATTGAATGGTGTCTCCACCAATAAAAAATTATAAATTCCTCTCGTCTGTGCCTGTATGATACACGGACTGCACATCTGCAGGTGCACGACCATCAGGTAAGACCCACACCAATGGGACCACCTGTTGGTAGTGGGTGGCGACCCATGATGCTTAAGGACGGCATTCTAGTGGCTGAGCAGTCCGTGACGCGCAACAGTCCACTTGGGCCCTTACTTTGGCTTTACCGTTACAATACTTTTCAGAAAATGTGTAGTCGTATAAATATATAATATAAAAAAGAAAAATCTGAATTATTATGGGGGAACTACCAATTTAGTTGGTCTTTGGTAGGAATAGCCTGATATAGCCAAGCCCTGTCGGCTAGGACTGTAGAATATGCCGTCTGTACCTCTGAAACGGAGTAAGACTCCCCAATGGGGCGATATTTTGGCGGTTAGTTGTGACCCGTGATTCTTAAGGAAATAATCCTGATAGATGAGCAGTCCATGAAATGTAACTCTCCACTTTGGCTTTTATTCGGACTAAACAGCCCAAAGGAAGGAAGGAGAAAGTTGTTCTAAACGCTTATACAGAGGAGCACCTAGACTTTCTTTATGATACCTATAATAATTATAGAATTAGTTTTATCATAAGAAAATAATGGTTATTTGCTGCAAGCTGCTAATAATTATATCAATTTGCCGCATAATTCACTCTGAAAAATGTAGTAGAGGTTACTGTTACTCTCAATTGAGAAAAATCAATTAAAAACAGTTCTTTAGAACATATTTTTATATATTCATATCTATATATATTTTCTTTTGGTGAATAAATTTTACTTAATTTAAAAAAATTTCCCATTCAAATTCTATCTTGAGGTAACTTAAGAGGCTCCCGAGCCAGAAGTGTGTCAGACGTCCAAGGTCTAAATACGGCTCTGCCTACAACGATAACCGCAACGCGGAGAACGCCTCCATAATTATTTGATACATTCACACTATTGGTTCTTAATCCTTTCGTAATTAAGGTTATTTGAATCAGCATAATCACGGAGTCATTTAATTTCTATCTTGAAGCAAATTGAAAGGCCCCCTAACCAGAAGTGTTTGGGCTTCCAAGGTCTAAATACAGCTCTGCCTATGACGATAACCGCAACGCGGTGAGCGCCTCCATAATTATCAAATACATTCTCACTATTGGTTCTTTCAGTAATTAAGACCATTTGAATCAGCATAATCACAGAGTCATTCTTCAAAAAGTTATATTGTGATACTGATATCAAACAGAGTGGCATTATCTTTAAACCAAGGAGTTATTCACGTGAATGTTTACATGACCCAGACTTGTTGGCACTACACAGATGAGAGTGGCTGTCAACAGAAGTCGAATAGATGAAGCCAAATAAAATTCCTTCTGCAAATTGATTCAATTTCCTAAAGAAATCAATATTTCCTTACTTTTATCTGAAGTAGTTCAATTTATCATATATGTTCAGCAAACATTTATTACGATTTTATCTATATTCAACGTTTCATTTACTTGAAATGAAAAAGAGAAGAAAAAAGTTAACTCGATAACACACACAAAGATGTGTTGATAAAGTGTTGAATGGTTCACTATATATTTATGTACTTAACAATACACACATACACATACACACAAACACACACGCGATATACACATACATATATGTATATATATGTGTGTGTATATATATATATATATATATTATATATATATATATATATATATATATATATATATATATATATATATATGTATATTTGTTTTTGTGTGTGTGTAAATTTATGGAGGGGGTATAACTGAACGTTCAGGGGTCATAAGGCGCAAAATGGCTTCTTCCTCTAAAACATTATTTGAAATATAGTTTCTATTATTTCCGGTGTAGTGATTTGAAAGATTTGAAAGATGTGTAAAATATCCGGTGAAACATAGGAAACAGTGGATATATATATATATATATATATATAATATATATATATACAGTGGTACCTCGATTTACGAGTGGCCAAACTTACAAGTTTTCTTAGTTACGAGCTTTTACTCGCTCTATTTGTTTGTGTGTTTAGAGCTAAAATTTGATGTACGAGTGTCTATCTGATACGGTTATAATAATAAGTTAAATAAAAACATTTAGGTTTCAAAATTAATTTCGCCAAAGAAAAACATAATTAAAAAAAGTAAACATAAAACCTGTTTTTGGACATAATTCCCTACATTCTTTTTATAGAAGGTGACAAAACTTTAAAGAAGGCGACAGACAACCAAAACTTCTTCAAATAACGTTTTCTCAGAATATTTAACATTTAATGCTTAATCATCATATACCACCAAATTAGAAATATCATTTTCTTAAACTAAGGAAACACTATAAAAATAATGTACGAGTAGTGGTAGAGCCGGTGGGCATCGATCAAAAACAATGTACAAAACTACTAGATCAGGAACATACATTAGGATTAAAGTGTAACATTGATCAATGAGGTGGGATTGCTATCTAAATACTTATCATATATTTGTGTTTGATCTGAAATAGATATATTCGCCGAGTCCATAAGGTGTGGTCATTAGTGTCATCGACTTGATATTAGATAATGAAACTAAGGACAAATACTCGGTATATATTTGAACACACACTGGGATATGAATGCAAAATACACACTAGGATATAAATGCATCAGGTAAGTAGTTATAATGGATGCTACAATTTACAGTGGTTCACAAGAATCACGTACATTTGATTCATAAGTCATTTTCTGTTCTATGTCTTGAATGATACAAAACTACTTTACATCAGACTATTGGCAAATAAAAGCAGAATTCATACTGATTTCCTATCCTTATTGACTGAAAACATTAACGAAATTCATCTCAATCTTTCAAAACACGATCCTAACTCATCACTACAAAACTGTATGAATAATATGAAATCATTATTAAGAGCTGACGGTTTGACAGTATTGCATAAGTAAGGGGATGTTTATAGGGTAGATGGTTGCTTTAATAAAGATCATCGCCCTGTTTTTTTGGTTGGCTGGTTGGCTGGTTGGATTTTACAGTATATCAACACTTGTTAGGTTATTTAATACCGAGGATATTTTGTTTTTATCAATTATTGATGGATATTGAAAATTATTTTTTTTTGTTGAAAAGTCAAAAACATATTTTTAAAACTCATTCTTTCTATTTAATCTATATATGAGGCCTTAAGAAGTACTATACTCCAGGTCAGAGTGGACCTGGAAGTAATGGCCATGAAGGGGTACTCTACACCCCAGAGCTCCGGAATTGGTACTTTACCATTAGATGCAGTTAAACGTTATACACAGACACCGCCTTCTAGCACATATATGATAAAAAGGGTTGGCGATTTACCGTAAAGGCAAAGGGGTTAGGATAATTATAATGATTAGCCGATTGATCAGAGGGGGGCATCATCGCCCGCCCGTCTAGCCTAAGTGAGGGCAAAAGTAGTGTTGCATGTCATGAACTGCTCATCTAGCAGGATTTCGAACTTAAGCATCACGGGTCGTCACCCACGGTCATCAGGCGGACTTATTGGGGAGCGGAGTTATCACATGTACTTTAAGAAACTACAATTATCAGAAAAGGCTTGTCCTTTCTCTTGACTAAATATGATAATGTACAATTAATCAATTTGTACCTGGTGCATACTAAAAAAGAAGTTCTTATTATGATATCATGAAAAGAGAATCCTAAAACAAGTAAAGTAAGTAAGTTGTCGGGGCGGCCTAATGTCGGTATCAGCCAGACAGCGAGGGAGTATATCCCATTTTCACTAGCGCTAGTCCAAGGAGATTATTTTAGTATCTGAGCTCCTCACTTTACCGCACAGATCCCTGTGGTACTCATACATTGAATGCTCTACCGACTGAGCTAACCCAGCCCTTTAAAACAAGTGGTTACTAGTTGGCGCTTATAACATTTGAATGAACAAATCGTTTAAAAACAGTTTATTTCTTGACCAAAAACGTACTCAATATCAACTAGTAATTCATGATAAAATGAAAAATTGAATCAATTGTTACTATATTTTATATATCTCATACAGTTTCATGCACTTTAAAAATACAATCACAAGATGAGTCTCATCATTGAAAATATAAATGTACAATGCAAGACTGAAGAGTCGTATCACAAAATCATTGACTCCGACTCCTCTACTTTTGGTACCACCAAGTCCTCTTTATGTAATTAATTGATTATGGCCTGCTAATAAATATAACAGCAATTAGTTTGTATAATCTATTGATAAGAAGTGTGAACTGTATAACTTTAAAGACTATACTAGGAAGCGCGTGGTGTAATGGTTAAAGTCATGGGAAATGGACTCGTCGCCCCGAGTTCAAATCCTGGACGTGGTAATTGCATTTCACTAAGCGCTAATACCCTTGGGAAAGGTATGAATCCTACTCTCCCTCCAGCTATAGGTAAATAGCAGGGCAGACTGGACTCTTTAAGCATGGCTAGGTAACCAGTATAGGAGAAGGAAAACGCTGAATTCAAACCTGTTGAACTCCGCTTAAGAAATTGACCCTCTGTCGTATCCTGCTCGTGCGGAGGAGTTGGTAAATATATATCTAATAAAGTGTTAATTCAGCTTGAGTTGAAGTCGGTATAGTTTTACTGACTCCGATTCCAATTTATATTTTTTAAAACCTTAATTGCTTCCGACTCCGACAGCCCTGGTACAATGAACGCGTTAAAATTCAATCCACCAGTCATTATTAAAGGCCAGAGAAAGTAGTAGCATTTTAAAACATATTTCTTGCTTCTAAAGTAAGTTTTCAAATTAAAACTTTAAAAGAAAAGTAAAGAAATTTTTTAAAACGAGTGCAGAGAAAGAAAATTACTGTTAGTGTATATAGATTAAAACCACTTAAATTCTCATTACGCATTGTTCCAATATAATGCATTCACAGACTTTTCTAAAAGCGTTGAAATATATTCACTTTTAACACGATCTTTGTCGTTTCCCGAAATATGGCGGCCATGCGGTGAAATCTTTAGTAACGATCAGTTCTCGTCACATGCTATTATTTGATTTTTCAGTATATTTTGGAGAAGAAATTATGTTTAGGAAAACATTACATGATTTTTTGCATGTTATATTCTAGCACGCTTTTGTATTAATTCAATTCATGTTAAACTGAAGCTTATTACCATCTTAGATGGCGTCATAGAATTTACACCTCAGGAGAAACTATGTTTACACAATCGAGATAAATAAAACGATAAGTATGCAAAACTACACGCACGCACACACACACACACACACACATAGACTCCATGGTATTTACTGGGCTTAAAAATAAAGTATACGAACTATATTATATATATATATATATATATATATATTATATATAGTTTTGTATACTTTACTCGTTACTCGTCTGTTTACAGATTTGAGTTCTCTGGTGTTTGTAAAAAACATTCCGCGACTGACGGCCGCTGATAGCCGCAAGGGTAAAGGACTTGGCAGATGGAAATTCTGTCGGGTATCGATCCCGGCTAGAGGTAGATGTTAAAATGTCGAGCCGCACTGACGAGAAGTAAACTTCGAAACATGTGTCTGTGGATGACTGATATATATATATATATATATATATATATATATATATATATATATATGAAGTGGTCAAACAATGTGTTTGAAATGGCGAAGGCCGACATTTTTTGGGAGATTATGTGCTTAATTAAAGTCATACCTAATTTGTTAATTGATTAATTATAATTAAATGAATTAGGCGTGCATATCGGTTTGGGCCTAATAGGCTGAAATGTACATACAGAGATCGACTTTTTCTCGATTTGTTTACGCTTTACATTTAAACCGATATGCACGCCTAATTCATTTAATTATAATTAATCAATTAACAAATTAGGTATGACTTTAATTAAGCACCTAATCTCCCAAATATATATATATATATATATATATATATATAATATATATATATATATAATTACGTTTAACTCATTCTTCATTTCCATCTTAGTAAATGGAGTTTTAAACTTGGTAATTTTTTGGAAACACCTTGTATTCTGAAAAAAGTTAATGATTGGAATGTTATTTTTTCAGATTACAAGGGGTGTCATAAAGTACAAAAAATTCCGTTTTTTTTACACACATTATATATATATATATATATATGTATATATATATATATATGTGTATATATTAGCATAACTACATGGAGTTTTGAGGGATAAAAAAAAATTAGAATAAATCTCTTATCTATATCATATATAGATTATTAAAAAATATTTGTTTTATTATCTTTTATTCTTTATAGATTCTTGTTTTTAAGTTGTTTCTTTGTATCATTCTTTTCGCTTGTATTTTTCAATTATTTGTCTTTCTTATCAGGTTCAATCCTTTATTAATTTATTTCAGGCATTTTTTAAGTTATTTTTTATATAAATTTTTAACTATTGCTTTCCTTAGAGAAGGTGCAACTGTAAACAGTGCTTCCAATTGCAAACTCCTTAGACAAAACTCACCTTATTTAATGAATAACCCCCACACACACACAACACACACGCACACACATATATTTATCACGTGAGAGAAACATATTTTTGATGAAAAGATCAATATCAAATCATATTTCAGAGGATAATTCATTGCATTCTGTTTTATTATGCTATACAATATACTGCTATTTTCTAAAAAGAATAATTAGAATGTTTTAGGGGACTGGAACGAATTAATGTCATTTTCCTTTTTTCAGTGGGAATAATTGATTTGATATACGAGAACATTTTATTACGTGCGGAACGAACTAAACTCGTCAGTTAATGTCCCACTGTTGCTCTCTCTCTCTCTTCTCTCTCTCTCTCTCTCTCTCTCTCTATATATTATATATATATAATATATATATATATATATATATAAGGTGTGTCATAAAAGTAGCGAGATTGAAGCTGTATTTACCGAAATAAAACGAACAATGAATGGAACGTTCATTTCTTTTCAGAATACAAGGTGAGTCATAAAAGTGCCTAGATGAAGCTGTATTTACCAAGAAATGAACAATGCATGGAACGTTATTTTTTCAGAATATAAGGTGTGTCACAAAGTACAAAAAGTCTCAATACTTTTTTGGCACACCTTTTATATATATATATATATATATATATATATATATATATATATTAATATTTATATATATAATATATATATATATATATATATATATATATATATATATATATATATATATATATATATTAAAATAAGTGTTTTGGCAGAATTTTTTCTTTTAAACATGTTGTGTTAAACTGTAATAATAGATGGCCAGAAAGATGACCAGAAAATTAGAAAGAATCGAACAAAAACTTGTCCGACAAGAATTGTCATTACAGTTTAACACACACACACACACACACACACACACACACACATATATATATATATATATATATATATATATATATATATATATATAATCCAAAGATCCAAAGTTTTTCAAGTGTCGTTTTTTGCATAGCTCAATGTGTGTTAGAGTCACAGACCAAAATTATATCAGGTAAAAATAACAAAGAAGATTTAGGGTGTTAGCACTATAGACTATTAAAATTCTATTTTCAATTGACCTAAGAATAATAAAGTTATCCTCATTTTGCATCTGATGATGGGAACGACTAGATAATTCCTTAGGTTACATGAAAAAGTTTATAATACTAACAACCTATATCCTCTTTGTTATTTTGTCCTATGTACTATCGTTTAGTTCTTTAAAAACACCTGTATCATGATTATGGTCTGTCCTGTGACGTATTTAGCTCTCAACATCAAGCCAGCATGTTTTATGAACAAACGGAAGGAGGATATCCCGACAAGGGTTTTGTCTGCCAGGAAACGCTTTTCGGAAAGACAGCTGCCTTTGAACTACTGTACATGTCTGACTACCGAACATCATGGCGTCAATTCTTGTTTTCATATTATGATTATCAATCATTAAAAACTACTTTTCGATATAATTCATAAAGAAAAAAATAACATAATAGGATTGCTTAGAGCTAGAAAGATTCTAAATGTGTCTAGTATAAATACCTAAAAATTTGTTAATAATTATCTTTATAATCTTAATTGTAATCTTATTATGATAGAGATTATGTGTCGGTTTGTCTGTAATCAAAATTACGTCAACAACAACATTACAATTTTCTTATTTATTTACATATTATTCTCAATCGTTATTAAATAATCTTATTTAATCTAATTCGCATCTTATTCATTAACGATATCACTATTAAAGTCTAGCTGAGATAGATTTGCCTCAAAACAGCCCATGTTATCAATGTATTTAAAACCCTGCAATATATATAATAATTAAATAGGTTTACATCGTATATGGTGTAGATGATTTTCATACCGGTTTTAACAAAACCGTGTTTCATAAATAACTACTTGATTTTCTTGGTTTCTAAATTATTGTATTTCAAACGTAACAAAAGCAATCCTATGTTAAATTCTATATTGAAATCAATTCGAATAAGTTAAAAAGAAGTGTAATCTTTTTTGTGTTCTTATTTAATTTCATTAGTCTTTCTAATTCAGTATGATATTTAGTTATATTAAAATTTGAATACTTGTGCTGGGAGGGCACATATTTTTGGTGGTAGATATTAATGATAATCTGAACAATTAAATCCCAAACGTATGTTTTCAAATAGATACAATTCACTCATTGTCCATATTTCTTTAACTTTCCCTCTCCTAACCACTCAGAAGGTGTCAATTTATGGCAGACATAAATTTTGGAAACTCAGGATGCGACAAAAGGTCAGTTTTTAAATCATTTACCGTTGGTTTGAATTTAGTGCTTTTCCCCGCTTAGACTAGTTGCCTGTTAAAGAATCCAGTCTGTCCTACTATTTACTCGTACCTCAGAGAAGAACATATATATTCATGCCTTTTTTTAAGTGCATTAACAAGAAAATAAACGCAAACAGCAGAATTTAGGATTTGAACTCCGATCGCAGATTCTATTTCTACGACGATAAACTTTTTTCTTCTTTTTTCTTCGTTTTAACAGCACGTCAACCCGTCTAGGGTTGTTTTATTCTATTAGGTAAATTGTGAGGGATAGTCAAGTTTATTACGTTTTTTCCAAGGATTTTTTCTTAATTTTTATTGGAATCAAATTCCTTACTTTATGATTGTCTCCTATGTTTCTCCTGTTAGGCGCTAGGTTCATTCCTTCTAGCCTCATAAAAGCAGAAACACCAAATTAAAAAAAAATATCTTTCAACTTCTCGCCTCGACATGATAACACACATAATGGCAGATATAGAAGAATAATTGCAGTGCACTAAAAAGATTCTTACTTGATTCAGAATCCGAAGCATTTGACGATACATTTTGCTTATAAAATCTTTATTGTTTATTTATCCTGATACTACTTTACTAATTTGAGATTCAGGAGGGGAAAAAACGATGTCTGGATACCAACTTTATTGGCAGGGTCGAAAGTGACAACGAAAAAGTTGCAGATAGATTTAAAATTCAACTCAGCACTGTTTATTTATTTATCTGAATGACTTTTTGCTATCTGAAAAGGAGAAAAAAAATGAGTTATTCGCACCGTTGGTCTTCCGCGGGAATATAATTATTCAATACATTTCGTCGGGAACATTAAAAAGTAAATTGTTTTATACAGCATTTTTTTCTGCCTCTTTCTCCTATATTATTCTTAAATTACCCATGATTAAAATTAACGTATATTTTCAACACTTAAAAAAAAAAAAAAAAAAAAATAGCGATTTAGATTCGCCTCATTCACGAATAGGGTCCAATCAATATCCGATGTCAGTCTCTCTCTCATAAACAGAAACTATTCAACATATAGATAGAATATGTTTATTGGAATATAGAGAAAGATGGTGGAAGACAATACGCGTGTCTGAGTAACTGCAGGAGGCTTTTCTTTTGCTAATCTCTAACAGGTTATTTCCTAGTTGAGTAACATGATATTACAGGGTGACCCAGAAAAAACAGAACCCAAATTATTTATTTTCCCATTAAACTAACTTAAAGCCCAACCCTAACCCTAACACTAAACCCTAATCCTAACCTAACCCCTAGTTGAGTAACATAATATTACAGGGTGACACAGAAAAACAGAACCCATAAATTTTGTAATAAAACTGTTAATTTTTTATTTCTTTAAAGTTTAAGTCCAACAAGGGTTAGGGTTAGGGTTTAGGGTTAGGGTTAGGGTTAGGGATGGAGTTTAGAGTTAGTTCAATGGGAAAATAAATAAATAATGTGGGTTCTGTTTTTTCTGGGTCACTCATGTTACTAGGAAATAACCCTCTAACATAAAAGTAATAGATAAAACTTTTAAATGGCTTGTGTATTTCTCACACAGGGGTGGTGCAGATAAAAAGTATTAATGTGTAGTATGATCTCATCACACACACACACACACACACACACACACACACACACACACACACACTTACCATCCTCATTATCCTCATTATCATCATATTCATCGGCACGTAATTGTTCTTATTTCTAAATAATATTCAATATTCAATATAAATATGGAAGGAAAAATGAGACACAACAATAGCATTCTATAGCCGTTTGTACTGTTCTATTCCAAAATTATGTAATTTGTGTTCGAAATTATTTAAAACATGTATGCATATTTATTAGTTTAAAATGTTGTTTATTGTCACTTACTGCAAACGTATGTGTATTTATTAAAAAAAAAGGAGACGTAAGTAATAAATAAATCGAGTAAATATGAATGAAAATAGTGAAACTAATCAATTTTATAGTAGTATATATAAATATATAGATGTTTTAATATAAAACGGCGATAATTGTATAAGCGTTAACTTTGGATAATATCTCTTTAATGAAATCATGCTCTGAAAACCTTATATATATATATATATATATATATATATATATATATATAAAGAGAAGGGGGTTGGAATGAATCCGACGGAATGAGGTAAAATAAGGATGGAAGAACAAAACTTAGACAAAATGTGTAGTATATTTCGCTGGAATATTGAATTCAGCTTCTTCATGCTTTTACTACACATTTTTTGTCTGAGCTTTGTTCTTTCATTCCTTATTTTACATCATATATATATATATATATATATATATATATATATATATATATATATATATATATATATGGAATCAAACCCGACAGTTTAAGGTATAGATAAAGAAAACTATAGTATTGTTATATTGTATATTGTGCTAACAAGCACCTGTTTCGGCTCTATGATGTTTATAAAATGTAATTATAATGAAATTATTTTGATAATAACAAAAACAGAATAAATCTAAAAAAAATCAAATGTTTATACAATGCCTATTACAATTGTTTTTATTTTATTCTAAAATAATTCCATTTGAATTATATTTTTAAACAACATAGAATTGAAGCACATTATATATTAATATATTTCTTCATCTATCTATCTATCTATCTTTCTATCTCTCTATCTTCTCTCTCTCTCTCTCTCTCTCTATATATATATATATATATATATATATATATATATATATATATTGTGTGTGTGTGTGTGTGTTGTGTGTGTATTTGTGTATAAATATATCTGTATTTGTGTATGTGTTTGGGTGAGTTTGGAAGTTTGTATGTATATGTATGTCTATCTTTCTGTGTGTCGGCTGATGGAAAGCAATGTTTAGCAAGTTAATCTTTCTATAATCTTTCATAACGATGTCAGTTCACAACTGCTTCTCCGTATTTAGTAAATATTTGTCTGTCGAGTGAGTTGTACAATGAAAAAAAAAAAGAAACCCCAACAAAATGATTGGTTAAAAAATAAGTTGAAATAGTGGCCTGTATGAAAGAAAGCAACATGAGTATAGAGATGCTTAGAGAGACGAATCATGATTAAGAATTTTCGAGCGATTCTTGTAGGGATTCTCGATCGATGGCTTCGACATTTCCGATGACATGAGGCTCATCAATGCTCAGATGTGAACAGAGGACTTGTATGAACGTTGGCTTTGGTTATTTATTCATTCGTTCTGACCAAAGGGAGGGCAATTGTAAAATTTACCGCAGGGAGGGTGAATCTTTTTACCGGGGTTTGGATAAACAGGTGCTTTTTTTTTCTTTTAATTTATACTTTTAATCATCTTACAAGTTGGCACTGGCTGTATTTCTTTTGTTGTCCCTAAAAGGACCTTTTCAATGTATGAAAAAAAAATCGTTACCCCTCGAGATCAGGAATTGTATGTTTTATACCTTAAAAAATCATCATCATCATCATCATCTGTTAAAATCAGTTTTAAGATAGGGGTGAACGGGTAGTGGCGTAGCAACCGTGAGCCAGTAGTGAACTCGCCCTTCCTAGAACCCTTCTATCCAGTCGGCATAAAAAGAAGATTTTTTTGCTGAGCTGTCGGGGGTAAGAGAGTTTGTAACTCGTTACTACTGTGTAGTGAAATCTGTCTCGTTCAGGTTAGATAGAATAATGTTACAGTTTGTTGAGAGCTTACATCCCCTTAAAAATACGAAAGAGTTCCACAAAGGGGAGGTAATAATAAAATAGGGGGAGTAACGCAATTACTTATTACACTGGGTATAAAATGCACGAAGAAACAAATAGTTAAAACTTCTACGAATGACGGGCTTCTTTTTGAATATACTGAATATGCTAAAGAATTTCTTCCTTCCTGTTTAAACATCTAAAAAAAATTCAATAACTGCGAACTGGAATTATTATTGAAATCACTTTTATAAATTTTCTTTAGCGTCTTATCCTATGGCTAACGGCTTTCAATATTTATGCAAAAATATTTTCGTGCCCTCAGATTCAGTCATTTATAGCAAGTGATAATCACTATCTTTACATAAAAAACACTTTGCTTTTGCTACCGACGGCCGCATTCTATACTAATCATGATATTAAATGTCTTAAAAAAGCGGATTTGCTTCTCTTACGACCATCCATAATTGCCACCTACAAAAGAAGAAATCCTTTGATACTATAATGAAGTATTCATGAGGTGGTATGTCAATTATTCTTATTCATATTCTGGTGTTTTTATATTCCTGAATCTGTTTGATTTTGGCACTTATAGGCATCAGTAACTTTTTTTTATATCTTCTTTTTAAATCCTCAGTGTATTTAATATAATGAGCCTGCAGACGATAGAAAATATTTCTTTTAATAATATTGATGGCAGATGAAAAAGAAGAAGATACCGCAGGACATCCTCCTCGAAATATCTGACAGACTAATACAAAATAAGAACCTTTGTCTAATTACATTTTCCTTTTCCTTTCCTTTCCGATTTTTCTCAAAGACAGAAAAAAAACAAGTTTTCAATAAACTTTATGTCTGATTTTTTACATTAATCACCTGCCCCCGCCAAAAAAGAAATATATTACATATTTACAAGCCACATCGCTCTTACGTGTTTGTATACTTCCCGCTTTTTTTTAAGCAACATTCTACAAAGAACCTTACGCCTTGATTGATTAGTTTTTATTTCAGATAACCTCCTGGTTCTAAAATGGTTTACGAGTCTTTAAGAAATATCTGACTGCTATTTAGAACTGTTGAGAATGTTGTTATATAAGTACTCTACTGCTGATACAATACTTAAACTGACCATACTGGCCATAATTACTGCGACATTCTTGGACGACGGACATAGGATTAAATCACTGGACCTTTACCGATACGTAGGATAGGACTTCTACGTTCACCAAAGGATTCCATGACGCAGGACTTTCTTTAAGCCCTTTTCAACTGGCCAAGGATGGCATTTAAAAACTTTACAAGAACAATCTCGGAGCCGAACGATTATTGCTGTGTAACATTAGACTACGTAGAGAAATGGCGTCTTAGTATGTTATATACCCCTTTCATATCGGGTTTATAAATAGAAGAGTGTAGACAGGGGGTGGTGGAGAGAGGGTTTCTTACTTTTCTTAATTCATCGCTGGCCATCTTTCTTTTGGTATGATTCCTCCTTTTGAGCTGGGTCATCAGTGAACATTTCTTGTTTGTAATAAATAAACATAATGTTTTTAGACGTCTACTCATTCTGATAAAAACCCTAAGCCCAAAAGGGTTTTCTTCTGCGGAGAGAAGCCGGTATCTTAGGAGCATCTGCCTCGTCAGCTATCAACCACCTTAACTAACTTAATTTCTGTTTTCACGCCTTCCTCTTGCGGGAGTTGGAGTTGTCAAGTAAAGGTCATTACCTCCCAATAATAACTATAACGGCTAACGTTAACTTTCCATTTAACCCCCTCCGATTTTGAATCTTCAACGAACTTCAATTCAAAATTTAGCTACACATTCATACATAATTCGTAGGCTATCCACGAATTAGGTAACAAGTATCATTTAGAATACTTCCCTTGCAATTATTACATGGCGTAGACAAAAAAGATCTAGAGGTCTGAGGAGTATGAAGGACCCAATCATTGTCATTATTCCCAGTATATAAGTACAATAGAGTGATCTGCCCCTTTGTCTAGGCTGAAGAGAGTGATCTGCGCTTGACTAGGAAAGAGGATGAATAGAATTGTGAAAGCGGCCATTTTGCAATTCAGCTCCAGAGACCATGTATTTCGGACTTTATACTCAGGTCCACTATGACACGGCTTGGTAGCATCTATTAGGATACCCTTTATGTATCAAATAATTGTGTGTGAAAATTATTCGGTTTGGTTTGGTTTGGTTTGGTTTCATCAACCTTTTTGGGTTTGTGCCAACACCATCCTTGTAGAAAAACAGAAGTGGTGCTATCTAGCCCATAGCAGTGGAAATGAGGGGGTCCATACCTTTCCCAAGGATATCAGTTCAAAATTGAACATACTAGCGTGAAAAGATTTCGAACTCGCTTACTATAATGTCGCCGTCCAGAACATAAGCTACTACGCCACGGAGACCCCTTCCCAGGATGATATTGACTGAGACTTATTCTTATCTAGATGGTTCCAGTTTCTTTGTTTAATTGCACATTAAACTTTCGGGGTTATTTCAACGTCATCTGTGTAGAATAACGGAAGTGGTACTCTCTAACCCATAACTGTGTGGTGAGGGGGTTCATACCTTTCCAAAGAGTATCAGCCAGAAAGGGAATCCGCTCGGTCAACTGGAGCAGTAGAATACACCGGCTTCCACTAATTAGGTATGGTAAAATTTTCACGTATTTTTTTAAAATCCCGTCTTTATGAATTAAAATTCAACAAAACTCAGAAAATAAATGAATGAAACTTAACATAATCTCTGTTGTATATTTAGGAGGAAGGATATAAAAAAATCACATGTAAAAATTATTTATTTTACAATATTTAAAAAGGGAAAATTTCCCTATTAATCCGCATCTGCCAAAATGACGCATTCTTGACGGTTTTTCTCCTTGAAGAAATACTTTTTTACGTGATTTCTTTCATTGTAATAATTAAGAAATTCATCGAAAGTCTTTTTTTTTTAATATGTTAGCTTAGGCTCTATTCATAAAGAAAAAAATTTAAAATAAATGACAATTTTAAATGTTTTTATGAGAGTTTGAAAAATGGAGGAGGTGCTGTCGTAACGAGATTTTGGTGATACCTACCACGAATAGATGTATTATTCAGAAATGTTATAGGATTTCTCGCACACTTGAATTATCCTCAATTTATTCAGAAATTGAGATTAGGTTAATTATGTTGCAAAAGTTGTTTACGTATCTTTCTGCATATTTGTGTAAATTTGAATCGTCATAATCGTGTCTGTCTACTTGTCTTATCAGATATTAACTCTCTTTTAATCGGAGCAATTTTATTCTATTCATCCATGCACAAAATTTAGTGAATTGATTCCTATTTATACGATAACTAATACATTCGATCGATTGAATCAATCTGTATCTGAAAACGGAATCTAGTTAAGTCTATCATTCGGCTGCAATCTTCCTGTATTTCAGTACTAATGTTAAATACTGGACCCGTCAAGGAACACGAACACTTGTATTTATAAAAATATAAGATTATATCTTTATGTCCTCGATTGTGTGAAGACTGAGAGTCGTTAGCAGGGATTACACATACATGGAGCCCTCTGGAGTTCTCTGCAAGCGATTTCGAACCTAATCTTTATCTGCAAACTTGATTTCCACGGCTTTTTATTTTTATTTTTTAAAAATTATAGTCCAAGTGACGACGTCACGCCTCTTTGATCGTGACACCAACGCAGTTTTTCTGTAGATGCAACCCTTCGCCCACGCAGTAGGTTTTCATTGATTATGGGCTACGCCTACATATTTTCTGCGCCTACACAGTGTCAAATGTACACCTGTCTCTTTAGGTACCATAGGCCAGTTCAATGCCATTTCCTGTTTTTGTTTCCTGGCCCGCACTTGACACCTACGCACTTCCTGCGCCAGCCCGGTCTCCAGGTGCAATGTATTACACTAAAGAGATCATTATAAACCGCTAACTAGCAATCTGTATAATTATGCAGGGTGGGTGAAGTAGTTGGATCGTCTTGTGATTGTACTCGTTGGGTTTCTATCTATGGCTCACATATAACTGTGCGAAAATTATTTGTATTATAAAATTATAATTATGCAGGGTGGCAGAAATATTTAGGACTTTTTCTGAGATTCCTGTATGTTATGGTTTCGATAAAGTAAAAATTAAATATTTGTACCCACTCTGTCGGCTGGAACAATAGAATACGCCGACTGCACCTCTGCAGAGGGGTAAAATTCTCCCAATAGGGTCGCTTGCTGGTCATCGATGGTAACCTGTCCTTAAGTACAGAATACTGGTGGCTGACCATGCCATGAAACACAGCACTCCATTTTGGCTCTTACTTAAGCTAGATGGGCGGTTGGAAAGACCGATCAATCGGCTGTTCACGTGAATCAAGCTGTGTCTGTAAACTGAATCTAGTTTAGTTTGTCATTCAGCTGCAATCTTTCTGTCTTTCGGTACTAAAAGAGACAATTTTAAACCGCTAACCTGCAAACTCTATAATTGTGCTTGTTGGCTGAACTAGTTGTGTCTTCTTCTGAGATGCATGTATGTCATGGTTTCAACAAGGTAAAAATTACATTTTTGTACCCGCCCTGTCGACTGGGGCAGTAGAATACACTGACTGCACCTCTACCGAGGAATAAAATTCCCCCAGCGGGGACACCTCTTGGCCGTCGGCGATGACTCGTCTTAAAGGAAGGAATCCTGGTGTCTGAGCAGTTCATGATATGCAACACTCCACTTTAGCCTTTACCTAGGCTTGATGGGCGATCTGGTTTCGTAAATCAATCTGTATTTGTAAACTAAATATACTTTACTCTATAATTCAGTTTCAATATGTCTGTCTTTCGCAAACTAAAAGAGCCCATTTCAAACCTCTAACCAGCAATCTGTATACTTATGCTGTGTGGCTGAAATACCTGGGTCGTCTTCTGCTTTTACGTTAGGAAACTACACACAAAATATAAATATAAACGTACAATATACGTAAACAACTAACCTTTCTGTATAAAATAACCCTATACAACTTGATATGACATTAAAATTAATCAATCAATCACACTTGTATATTGTCCCATCTACAAATTAAATATATATGTTTAAAGATATCCGTATTCGACAGGAATTCTTGATACCATATAAGTAAAATTAGTTGTATTAATAATAGTTATTTGAAGCAATAATTGTACTAAGTATTATTATTAGTTATAATGATTCTTATTAAACGTAAATAATTACTTGAAATCATATAATTATTTATAATAGATAGGAATAGTTGAAAGCAAATAGCTGTGTGCAAATTATTTATATTAGATGGGAATTTCTCTGAATTCTTTTAGATGAGGCTTGATATTTAGTTTTTATTTGGATTATTCGGACTATTGTCCTCATCTTCATTGTTATCTGTACAACGTTTTTACCGATATGCCCTCCGGCCTTCTTCAGATATTTCTTGTCGGACTCGGGAACCTTCTTGGACTCGGGAAGCCATCTCGGACTTGGGGACCTTCTTTTCGAATACAACAAGAAGGTTCCCGAGTCTGACAAGATGAAGACAATAGTTCGAATAATACAAATAATACTTAGATGGGAATATTTGATATCGTATAACATATATCATATAAAAAGACGATGTCACTATTACACTTTTCGTCGCTTCTCTTTTAGCATATCATCTCCTTTTAAAACTAAAAAAAATAAAACTGGTTTCGAGAAGGTAAAAATTAATCTTTTTACACATTATATATTCTGCGCTAGACAATAGGAATAGTTGAAACCAAAGAACTGTGAGCATATTATTTATATTAGATTGGAACACATGATATCATATAACTGTTGATAAGAAAAAATGCTACGTCACTAGTACACTTTTTGTCGCTTCTCTTGTGGCATATCAACTCTTTTGAAATTAAAATTTAAAAAAAAAACTTTCTAGAAATGATTTTTCAACAAAACCTTTACTCTGATGATGACCTAAGGTGATCCTATATTGAAGTTCCAACAAGGTAAAATCTAATCTTTGTAAGTAAAGTAAAGTCGTCGGGGTGGCCAAAGTCGGTATCAGCCAATCAGCGAGGGAGTCTTATCACCTTTTCACTAGCACTGGACCAAGGAGATTGTTTTAGCACCGGCGGTGGAGCGCCACACCTACCACCAGCTCCTTACTTTACTGCACTGGTCTCTGTGCTACTCATAGGCTGAGTTGGTGAGGGCCGGTATCGAACTAGGATCCTTGCGGTTCCTAGCGAACGCTCTACCGACTGAGCTAACCTGGTCAAATTGAACACATTATATATTCAGCACTAGACAATCTTCCAAACAATGTTCTATTGTTTGTCATGATATGAAAGATGGATTCATGCCTAGCTTAAATTGAAATGCTGTCTCATCAACTGATTAATTATTATTTATCAATCTATCTATCAAGGCGGAGAAAAATTAACTTTTGTATTATTTCCATCTGGATAAGCCAAATATGGTCATTTTAAGTATCGAGGGAATTCTTTGTTT
>CM042138.1:76927694-76937694 GCA_023376005.1 Doryteuthis pealeii | reverse complement strand
CTTGTGTGTGTGTGTGTGTGTGTGTGTGTGTGTAAATGTATGTATATATTATGATTGACTTCTGGTGACGGGGCGTAGTTTTTGACAGAAGTATTAATTTGCGCTTTCTTTTTTCTACTCTTTCAGTTTGACTTGTGTTGAGTTCAAAAAAAAAAAAAAAAAAAAAAAAAAAAAGAAAAGAAAAGAAAGAGAAAACAAAGAAAAGCAAGAGGAAAAGAAGGTAACCAATTCCAAAAGATGTGCTCTAGCTTAAAAACCCTGTTGTATTTCCTACTTTCATTCCATTAAGTTTGGTAAAGTAATAAGAAAGCCAGGAAGGTCCCTAGTCAATTAGAACCAGGCCACCGCCTCCGCCTCCGCCGCTCACGTCATCAATAGCGTCGATTCGCACGGTGAATGCAAAAGGGAAAATTATCACACGAGTGAATTGGCACAAAATGAGAAATGAGGACTCGACGCGCAGAGTGACAGGTAATTTGGCCGAAAGAAAGCTGATATTTAACATGTATTAACATTTCGCTCGGAAAAGCGTGTCTCGTGAAGTTATTGGTTGGGGAATTCGACCATCAGCAGAGATCACGTTATGAATTCAAGTTTCGCATTTTGAATTTCATGACAAACCTGTTACTGCTGACCGCACGTCTATTTAGATGGGAAATTATAGGCTTGCACATCTCTTTTTAAGGTAAATCTTGATCGAGTCATTCATTTCAGATTGGTTTCAATCGTTTTCAAGCGACTTGTGGCAGATTCTTGGTCAGTTTGAAATGCATAGAACTATTTAGATATAAGTTTTATCACTTATCAGGATGGTTGGTTGTTTTGTTTTACGGCGTATCGACCCTTTTCGGGTCATTTAATGCCGAATCATGTTATTTTGATATCAAGTTGCTTACAGTAGCCCTGTTGCTGAAATGGCCACACGTCTATTTAGATGGGAAATTATAGGCTTACACATCTCTTTTTAAGGTAAATCTTAATAGTCTTTCTTTCTTTCTTTTTTCTTTTCTCACTCTTCTTTCTCTATTTCTCTCTCTTCTCTTTTTATTTATCTTCGTTTCCATCTCCCCTTTTCTCTTTCTCTCTCTCTCTCTTCTTTCCCCTCTCTTTCTCTCTCTCTCTCTCTCTCTCTCTCTTTCTTCCTTTCTCTCTCTCTTCTCTCCCTCTCTTTTTTTCTCTCAATTTCTTCCTTTTTTCTCTTTCTCTCTCTTTCCTTCGTTTGTGGCCGATTCTTGGTTAGGTTGAAATAGATCATGCATAGAACTATTTAGATATGTTTTATCACTTTTCATGATGGTTGGTTGTTTTGTTTTACGGCATATCGACCCATTTCGGATCGTTTAAAGCTGAATCATGTTATTCTGATATCAAGTTGCTTACAGTACCCGCCGTTGCTTAAATGGTCACCCATCTAAGTATTAAACAGTCTCATTTTAACTTCAGTGATCTAGCGCGAATCGTTTTTTTTTCAGTCTCACTTGACCGTAACACATTTATCATGAAAACTAGCAGTACTTACCAATATTACATACAGTTTGTAAAATGATCGTAATAAAAAAAAAAAAAACAACAAAAACGAACGTAGATTAATTGATTGATTTTAACAGCTTTTACCGGCTTGTCGACCCATCAAGATTTATTCTGTCTAGAGGTTAGGGAATTGTGTACGCTGAACATTTATATCTAAATCCTTCTGTATTCTCTGAAGAGTATTTTTGCACACAGTGATATGATATCAAAAATTATTATCAATGCAAATACCTTACGATCAAATCACGTTGGAAGCATCGGTTCCCGCTAGATTACCGCACATAAGCAATGGACTTGTTTAATACAAATATCGCTTATTTACTAAGGGTTATTGTTTGGATTAAACTGAGCGCACTATAAGGCAAACGGCTTCGGGTTCGATCCCTGATCTCAGATGGCATCAGACATTACCCAAAATTATTAAACATTTCAAATAATACACATTGATTTTTTATCATTTTTAGACTTGGAGGGATCTCCTCATCATTATCATCATGTCGCACAATTATCACGACATCCATGACAATCTCTTGCCAAACCTTCTCTATCATTCAAGGTCCTCAACGCAGCATCCAATATCCTCGCAGAATTGGTCGATGTAGGTCACTGCTGGGCGGCCAACATTAACATGCCTATGTGTTGGCTTCCACAGGAAACGTCGCTTATGCCTTCGTCCTTGCTTCTCTAGCAGTACCCAGCATGCCTTGTCCGTTTCACTCTGGTGTTTTGTGAGATAGGGGGCAAGTGGTGGTACAGCTGCTTCTTTGTATGGTGTTGTTTCCACGATTTGTTCAAGATCACCAAAGCATTCTTGTGCAGCTCCCATCTGGCTTATTCTCCAGGCGCTTCGTTAGGGTCCAAGTGGTGCAGCCATACAGCAGCATAAACACAACCATAGCTTGGAAAAATTGTCGTTTAAGTTGACATCGAAATCGGATTTCCATATGACTGATAATCTGTTTATAGCCGACCATGCCTTCAATATTCGTGCATTAATATCGCTCGTAGCTGGAACTCCATTATATTCTCTTTCCGATTAATAGACTTGAAAAAGGTATAAACACTGTGATCACCCAACACATACAAAAACAATACACATACATACATACATGCATACATACACATGCACACAATATCCTCCTTAGGTATTAATGCACGTGGCCTTTTCAGGTGATAATAAAAATAAATTATATTAAATTTTATTAAAAAGAAAAAATAGAAATAAAATGAAATAAGACAAAGGAAGAATGGTAAAAAAGATGAAATAAATTAAGTAATTAAAATATGTTAGATAATACGATTAAAAAGATGAATACATAACTTTTAATCGTGGAAATAAAGGGGTGTAAAATATGGGAGTAATTAGGGTCAGATGGTAGATGACACAAAAGACATGTGTGGATATGTTTACATTAGGAAACTAGATCATATATATATATATATATATATATATATAAGTAAAGTAAAGTAAAGTCGACGGGGCGGCTTAAAGTCGGTATCAGCCATACAGCGAGGGAGTCTATCCCCTTTTCAATAGCGCTAGACCAAGCAGATTGTTTTTAGCATCTGAGGTGCTGCGCCACACCTACCATCAGCTCCTTACTTTACCGCAGAGATCCCTGTGCTTCTCATATGCTGAGTTGGCGAGGACCGGTATCGAACTAGGAACCTTGTGGTTTCTAACCGAACGCTCTACCGACTGAGCTAACCCGGCCCCTTATGTAGAGAGAGAGAGAGAGAGAGAGAGAGAGAGAGAGAGAGAGAGAGAGAGAGAGAGAAATACGTCATTAATAATTTAGAAAAAGTTAACTTATATATTAAGCATTTATTTTTTCAAAATTATACGTCATGTATTTAATTAGTTAGTGAATATTGATCAAAATAAATACATGTCAATATATCGACTAAAATACATGTCTATATGTGTGTGGGTATTTAGGTGCGTGTCGTATAGAATATGACATTATTATATAGCTACATTCAGAAAAAAATCTTCTTGCATGTATTAACATAGTCATGGAATAACATATATAACAAGATAAGACATGTAGTAATGTGCTAGATATGAATAGACTCAGTTAGATAGATTGGTAAATATATAATTTCCGAGTGACAGTTAGACAGATAGGAATAGAATGTGATATATATATATATATATATATATATATATATATATATATATATATATTGTATTGAATTCTCATTCGCATAGAGTCCTGTTTTGCTGTTTCACGTCTGAGTGTGATAGGCTGCTTCCATTTGTCATCAGTTCTTACCACTGCCCCATCAACACGCCCACTTCTTTGAAATGGAATTTTACTGTTATAAACATATTAGGCCACAGGGAATGCTTTATCCGTTTTAAAAAGAGCTTTGCAACTTTTGCGTAATTAGCGGCCACCAGAAAATTCCATTACCATCTATATATGGTGATGGAATTTTCTGGAATATATATATATATATATATATATATATATATATATATATATATATATATATATATATATATATATATATATATATAAACAGAATTGCAGAAACACGCACAATCTATGTATAAATATATATATGTATATGTGTATATATATATATGTATATCAATATATGTATTGATCAATGCCTGAAGAAGATACCAAAAGATCTGAAATACGTATTGCGTATGTAAAATAAAAAGAGTAAAACATTTTTTCTGAGAACAATATATTTTGCGGACCTTCTTCTTTTTTATAAAATATTACATTTTCTCCCGTTGGAACCAGAACAACATTCTTTATATATATATATATATATATATATTATATATATATATAAGAGAGAGAGAGAGAGAGAGAGGAGAGAGAGGGAGAGGGAGAGAGATAAACATTCGAATATATATATAAACACACTATGATAAAGAGATAGATTTAAACAGGGTGACATTGATAAGAATATATATATATATATATATATATATATATAGATAGATAGATAGATAGATGATAGATGTATACATATATATATGTGTATATATATGTATATGTAGATAGATCGATAGATAAGTTTTATATATATATATATATATATATATATATATATATATATATTTGATATACCAAACTTGTTGGTAAACCCTTGCGTTAAGAAAAAACCCATCAAATAGTTTGATTGCAAAAATATACTACCAAACATTACCTGGGAAGAAAAAAAAAAAAAAAGAAAAGACAAGATAGTCCGAAAATAATCGGTTGATAATATAAACTTGGCCAAAAAAAAAACAATTTATATGTATATATATATGAAAAATATATATTCATATAAAAACAGCCAGGATATACTAAAGCTAAGAAGTAATAAGTGCTCAATACCTAAATAGAGCAAATAATAAAGATAAACCTAATGAGTCAGATAACCTACTAAAGTTTCGTTTAATGCTCTTCAGGGCTAAGATCTGACTCTTAGCCCTGAAGAGCACTAACCGAAACTTTTAGTAGGTATATCTGACTCATTAGGTTTATCTTTATATATATATATATATATATATATATATATATATATATATATATATATAGACACAGACAGACAGTGATATATAGTAATTTCATTTTGCTTATTTGATACTCTCAATGTTCAATTGACTGTATCCTTCCCTTTCCCGTTCATTCTTTCTAACCAGGTAGTCATTTTCCTGATAACTGTCTATCTTCTGCCACCATTACAGACACAGTTGGCTAAAAGCCCTAAAGAAAAGAAGCATGCCAACCGAGCGATTCCCATTAGCCAAACGTCATTACACAGAATAGCTATGCGCCGCTCTTTACCTCCAAGGACTAATTCTCTGCCACACTCCGAATCGCTACAAAAACGAGAGTACAAGTCCTGAATAAAGCAATTCAAAACACATTTTCTCCACAGACACTCATAGTTGAAAAGGATTGCTCAAAATGAAATGCATGTATCACAGATTTTATAGCACCCGCTTGAATACGAGTAAAAAAGAAGAAAAGAAAAAAAATTGTTGATTTGAAAACTAAGGTCATGAATTGAATTTATACTTTTTTCTAACAATGACTTCAAGCAAAACTGCGGGAAGGTCCCCTGGAGCGACTCTTGAAATTATACACAACATTCTGTTTATAGCTATTAAGCGACCACAATTTATCTACGATACACAAGTATATCATAACATTATCTTCTGTAGAAATGGAAATAGTCGAGCAGGTTTCAAGTCTGCTTTTGACATAGCGTTTATTCGTTTATTCCTTTTTTCCAAAGATTTTGGCTAAAAAAAATTGCCTTGCGTCTTATACATCGTAGGTGAAGTTTAAGGCCTCCCGTATTAATTGTTATTATTATTATTATTATTATTATTATTATTATTATTATTATTATTATTATTAGCAAATTTATGCAAGTGCAAGTTTTTAAGTTTTAATATAATAAAATATCATGTTAAATTAGAAAGGCTAATAAAACTGAATAAAAATGCAGATAAAAAAATTGGAACAGAGGGGGTATAATCGAAAAATAGAAAAACTTTGAAACTAACTCTTCCATCATTTTCCCTTACTCCCGTCTTTCATTGGTAAATTTTCCTAATTTAACTATTTAGTTAAAATAGGAAGTAAGGGATAATATTACAGTTATTTCTTCTTGTTAATGGATTTCTTTTAAGATTTATCCCCGATATTTTTGCTCATATTCAATAAGATAAAACCAAACAATTAGAAATCAATAATACTAAGCATATATTTATTAAAATCAAATTTTTAAGATCAATATGCAAATTAGCCTTCCCATTCAAACTGTAAACCGCTATTTTGTTGTATATATAAATACAATTGCATGTTATTAGTATGTAGATATGGTCAACAGTATTAATAATGTAAAACAATTTTGTTAATCATTGAGGTTTAAATAAAAATAAAATCATGGAGAATGTGATGTAAATAACTAAGGAATTGTAACTTGTATAGTAATATAGTTTCGGTTACAGACAGACAAACCCACAATCTCCATTATAATAAGATTATCATTATTATTATTATTTCCTGCTATTGAGATGTCTTGTGTATGCTTATTGCTTGCCTTACTGCCAAATTGCTTTTATACTGCTAGGCTTCTGCTCGTTTAATGCATAGCTAGACTGTTTTCAACAAGATATGCTTAAATACACTAAAAAACTTTTTTGCTCTATCTCGGACCTGCTGAAATGGGGGTGCGTCTTATCTGCCCGTGCCTCGCATATACCGTCAATATATATATATATATATATATACTTCTAAACTCTGCCGGTGAGGAAAACCTCCAGATAACCCAGTTTTTCAACAACAAAAAAATTCAAACTGGTAACTAGGGGGAAAAATTAATAAAGAAAACACCACCACATCCGTACTTTCTAGAAATAATCATCCGAATTTGTATGTAGTGGCCAAAAGGAAAAAAACACCAGCGGAGTATACAAAGTTATACATGAAAAAAGTAGAGCATAATTATAAGGATCTACATGTCAGACACTATCTACATAAGTTTCACCCGAATGGTTCTTCAGAATAATTCTGTCAGAATTATCTTGAAAAACCATTTGGGTAAAACCTAGGTAGATATTGTTTGACTTATGAGGTCCCTTATATATATATATATATATGTCTGTGTGTGTGTGTGCGTGTGTGTGTGTATATATACATATATATACACACACACACATATATGTATATATATATATATATAGAGAGAGACTTCCTTCCTCCTACTACTATACCCCTCCCACCACCTCCTACTACCAATGATTATTACCTCCCACTTCTAATTCCTTGCTACTACTCGTTCTTGTTAAAAACGAGACACGAAATCATAGCATCATTTCCTACCTGTGGATGGCAAATTGTATTGCCGAAAGCGCACGTTTTGAAACCTTTGGTGGACTGTTATACCAGTTACACCCGACACACCAGAAAGATGGTCCGAAAATTGGAACGGATCAGCGAAAAACTTGTCCGACAGGAATTGTCTGAACAGTCCAACAAAACTTGTATAAAAGAAAAAAATGCTGCCAAAATACACTTATTATGATATATATATATATATATATATATATATATATATATATATATATATATATATATATAACGCAGTTTTTTCACCTTCTCTTCGCTATTTTTCTATTTTCTTATCCTCATTCTCAACTTCTTTGTACTCTACCTTTTTAATTGAGCATATTTGAAACATCTCTTTCCCACAATTACCCTTCCCATCCTCTAAGACTTTCTTAAAACGTTTCATTTCCTAAAAGCAACTGCATGCATATTCATGACTGTAAATTTTATTCTTACGAACGACAGATCGATAGTTTTACTTCCTGTTTCAAAAAAATAAGAAAGAATTTGTGAGTGAAAATAAAGTTTTGAATGAACATCAAAGATAAGAGTATTTCATTATTTCTAGCGAAATATCATAAAATCAAAACAGATACATTTTGTTCGGCAGGTTTTGTCGAAACACAGATTTGTGCAAACACTTTCAAATGATTTTATACTGTTACATAATTATGCGGTTGCATAAGATTATTGTCGGTCCCTTGTAATTCTGAGGGGATGACCCTTTTTATACCATGGCCGAGTCCTTCAATGGAAAATTACAGAAGCCCGCCAAAATACGTGAAGTCACGTGGGACCTGTTTGGTCCCAGTTTTCAGTTAGACGTCAGGCAGAGAAGTCGACCATTTTAGGTCCTGCCTAAAACTGGAACTCACGCGCGCTATGTTAGTCAGATATTTAGTTACATGAAATGTATAGTTAAGGAAATAAAAGTTTGTATAAGTAATATGTTCTTGTTGTTGATGAATGTCTTGGTAACAAGACTAAGAAATGAATCCAGGACGACCAGCCAGCAGGAACATAGCAATAGAAAACCAGAGCTTAGGAGATCCGAGACGATAGACCAGACCAAGTCAAGATGTTAGAAGATATACCAAGACGATCAGAAGCAAAGCCGACCAGAAGAAAATACGACCAGAGATAAGAAGCTAAGAAAGGGTATACAACAATACGACTCTTCCTTATTTTCTATAATTTGGTGTAATGGTTATCGTCAGGGAAAATGGACACGAGCTCAAATCCTGGACGAGGCCAGTCGCATTTCATATAACATTAACACTCTTGTGAAAGGTATGGATCCAAATATTATCCCTATAACTATGGTAAGTGGTAGGGCGGACTGGGTCTTGTCGAACTCGCGAGCCTTCATATTGAAATTGAGAGCTTTAACGGAACTTCTAACTGAACCCTTTACTTAATCCATTGATATAGATTTTTCTTATTCAGGTAAATCTTTGCCAACCAAATTCCTCATGGCTGTATCTACTTGGTATGTTTACCTGTTTGATGGGATATTTCAAAATTCACTATCTATACCCTTCAGAACTCATTCAATTCAAATAAAGTCCTATTCTTATTGTAAACTGGGTCCTTCTGCTCAATCATAAGTTACGTGTCCGAGAGCAGCAACCAGGGGATTACAATGGGATCGCAATAGTGAGAGAGTCGCTGAGAGTTGTTTAAAGTAGACAAAGAGTTAATCTTGACCAGATACAAATGTTGAGCTATGTTAAGTATTCTATGTTATTTTTTGCCTGAAGTCAAGATTGAACCTGCAACCTCTTGATTTCTGTCACTTTAAACAGAAATAACTGAACAACTACAGCCGTTACGCCATGGTTTCTACTGAATATTTCAGAGTGAATTTTTGGAACATCAAAAATTGAGACAAATAAATTATTAATTTCTGAATTTTTGAGATGAGGCTTGATAATTTCTATTATCTGGATTATTCGGACTGTTGTCCTCATCTTTATTGTTATCTTTACAACGTATCAAGAAATACCCGAAGAAGGCCGGAGGGCACATCGGCCGAAACGTTGTACAGATAACAATAAAGATGAGTACAATAATCCAAATAATACAAATAAAGCATAGTATGTTCTAAAATTTTGAGCAACATCTATCTCCCACTTTGTACTTCTGCTCCCTTCAAGAAATATCTGAAGAAGGCCGGAGGGCACATCGGCCGAAACGTTGTACAGATAACAATAAAGATGAGGAAAATAGTCCGAATAATATAGATAATAAAAATAAAGGCGATAATGTCTTCAAAATTTTGAGCAACATCTGTTTTTCCACTACTGTGTTAATATTGTATGTATCGAGGACTCACATCACCATGAGAACGAGATGATATGACGACAATATGTTGCATGAATTACCGCTAATCAGGGATAAATTGGTGTCCATTGCCGGGAAGTGTTTTGTTATGATGTCGTCCTAATGAGGTAACGTTATCTGATATAAAATATATCCAACGTTCATCTATGGACAAGTGAATGTTATATTTTATATGTTCATAAATTCTTGTTCGTTTATTTTGTTGGCTTCGAACAGAGACCTATCCTGTCGATGGAGATCATATTAGCTGACAGCCCCCTAATATGGGTGTTCTG
>CM042138.1:76915194-76925194 GCA_023376005.1 Doryteuthis pealeii | reverse complement strand
CTGATTGGCTGATACCGACTTTAGGCTCCCCCGTCGACTTTACTGTACTTTACAACATATACTAATGGTATGATGTGTTGAATATACATACACCTAGGTACCCCCCTCACAGTAATATGATTGGCTGATGTCAGTTATAAATACCAAACAATCTGGAGATACAAACGCCAACTATTATGCCTACAACTACTACACTCACTACTGCTTACTACTACGACGATCGACGACGTCGCACCAGATTACTGCTTACCTGCTCGACTGTACCGCACTACTACTTCTACTAATATATCCCTTACCCGTATATATCATGGTATACATTTAACAACTCCAAATATTTTCCAAATATTGAACAAAATACATTCTATTGGGAAAAATATGTACAATTTTACGTTATAACAGACAATTTTTTGTTTTGGGAAACAATTATATATTGCAATATTATATTAGCATGCATCATAATTTTTATTTGTAAGATTGTTTTTACTGAAAACGGCGCCTTATAAATATATCTACTAATTAGAAACAAGCAAATTGAGTACAAGGGGAATGACATAAAATAATCTATGCACAAAGGAATTAACAAAATAAGTCTGAGACAAATATGACATGAATTGCTGCACAGGGGAAAGTTACAAAAGTTGGAAAAAGTTCGAAAAGGGAGACAGAGAAACAGAAAGGAAAATACAGACACGATATTTTTTACCTTCGAAACGACAGGAACGTTTTGATTTACCATTTATTCTTTATGAAAAAGATCACCACACTTATCTTATCGGAAATTTGTGGTATCCGCCCCTTAATCATTTCCTGTAAGTCCAGCGCTAGGGGACAGAGAGCCCTAAATCTGAGACAGTCAACCACCCGTGAGGGTCAACGGGGAACTCAACAGCAACAGAACAACTTTAACACCAGACAGGATGAGAAATTCTATGGACGAGGCAGCAGTTCGAAACGAACAACGACAGCACAGAACTATATTCTCCAAACAAGAAACCATTACTATACAATTCTAAAAAAAACTAAGTAACACTTGTCACTTGCATTCAACATTTCTACACCCTTAGCGAATGTGTTTGGCAACTTTCTATGTTTATATGAACTTTACGAATTCTTCACACACTTACATTTCTCTTATTCGCACCATTAAAAAATTGTTAACCCAATTATATACATTATAAAAACCTTTCCTGGCAGCAGAAATACTTATTGTTACTACCTTTTTACTTATTATTTCTGTTAATCTTTCTGGTAAAAGAATAAGGTTCTAGGAGCCTTATATAGAACAAATAGAAGATTATATGACATTAAAAAAATCGTCCTGTTACTGGGGCTTAGAATATGGCTGACTGCCGAGGGGTTACACTCCCCTGAAAAGGAGGGTCCTGAGTATAACACTAAACTGCATCTGCATCCGAGGGTGAGTTCTGGTATATATTTTCTTGCCATTACTCTTTACTCCAGGTCCATTCTTTGTGGCCCTGTGTCCTGTATGACGTTAAGTTGCATCTAATGGTGAAGTTCCAATTCTGGAGCTCTGGGGAGTGTGGAGTGCCCTTTATCACCATTACTCCCAGGTCAACTCTGACCCGCAGTGGTAGTACCTGTTAGGGTTCCATCTATGGGTTAAATAGATAAATATGAGTTTAAAAATGTGTTTAAAAATTGTGTTTAAATAAAACAAATTGAATATCCACCAAGAATAAATAAAAACATCTTCTACATAAAATCACCCAACAAGGTTTAACATGCCGTAGAATCTAACCAACCAGCCCTAACCTATTTCTTATGGTCCCATCACAGAGCCGGTACTTATTACCCCGAACAACACAGAAGACCGGGTTTCATATATATGAAACCGGGTCATTCTAACAATAGTATTTTATGAAAATTGACAGCAATGATTAGATTCTGCGATAGAAAAATTGTTTTAAACAATAGAACTGAAATCTCGTCCTCGTTGCAAACTCACTACACCAGTTGTGAACGTTTCAACACCCATGCACGTTTTGCCATACACTTCTGTTAATTGGCAATGCATTTCTGATATGTTCTGGGAAAGGATATATTATTAGAAGTAGCAGAGTGGTGGGGCCACGGTAACACTGTGGTACAATTGAGCAGGTTAGTAATAGTACTGGTGTGATGTCGTAGTAGTAGGCGTAGTAGTAGGCTTTGTACCTCTACGTTGCTCTGTATTTATGGCTGACACCAGCCAATCATATTACTGTGTCGGGGACCCAGGTGTATGCATATTCATTACATCAATTTCAATCGGTTTAATTCGTTTTGAACTCAAAATCTGAATAACTGTGCAATCTTCACATTTGACGATAGCGTCAATCAGAAACGATTAACTAGCCAAGATTGAGCGTGGCAGCGATGTGCTCGCTGAGACAGGCGCATGCAGAACAAAAGCATCAGTGTTGCTAATAGCCGCACGAACCCTTTCCTTGTATCACAGCGCTTTGGAGACCTTACTTTTGGGATTAACTTCGTGTCTATATATATATATATATATAGAAAGAGAGAGAGAGAGAGACAAGAGAGAGAGAGAGAGAGAGAGAGAGAAGAGAGAGAGAGAGGGGAGAGACAGAGAGAGAGAGAGAGAGAGAGAGGTAGGGGTTTAGCTCAGTCGGTAGTGTCCGACTAGGAATCACCAGATTCTTGGTTCGATACAGGCCCTCGCCAACTTAGCGTATGAGTGACACAGGGATCTGTGTGGTAAAGTGAGGAGCTGATGGTAGGTGTGATGCTCCACCTCAGATGCTAAAATAATTCCCTTGGTCTAGCGCTATTGAAAAGGAGATAGACTCGCTAGTATTACCGACATTAGGCGGCCCCGACAACTTCACTTTACTTATATATACATACATACATATACATATATAGGTGTGTGTGGGGGAGTTGCTTACTTTTAAAATGATGTGGTAAATTCTCTTACATTCTAACACAAACATATAAGTGGAATCTAGCCTGTGGACAAAATAGATTATTATAATCGCTTTCTAAAAACGTTTAAAACCGAACATTCATGACAAGCTTTTTTTTGCATTAGTGTCATTTTACCATCATGAAAATTGATCGGCAGAGGCTTGTCAATGGATTTAACATTGTAAAATTGACACTAATGCAAAAAAGCTTGTAACGACATTTCGGTTTTAAACGTTATGCAAAAGTGGTTTTTAAAAACCTGTATTAAGACATTCTCATATGTTTACTGAAAGTAAATAGATAAATAAATAAACCACACACACACACACACACATATATATATTTATATATATATATATATACGTAAGGTAGAGGAACTGTACCATGCACTGCGTGTACGGTATCCTACATCCCATCCTCTCACACACATACGATCACAAAGGGTAGACACACACTCACACATATATACATCGTGTATTTGATGAATTATATACACACACATATAAATATAAATATGCACACATACACATACACAGCGTATGAGTAAGTAAAAAAAGTAAAGTCGTCGGGGCGGACTAAAGTCGGTATCAGCCAGTCAGCGAGGGAGTCTATCCCCTTTTTCATAGCGTTAGACCCAGGAGATTGTTTGTTTTGGGCGTCTGAGGTGAAGCGCCACAGCTACCATCAGTTCCTTACCTTACCGCACAGAGCCCATACGCTGAGTTGGCGAGGACCGGTATCGAACTGGGAACATTGTGGTTTCTATCCGAACGCTCTATCAACTGAGCTAACCCACAGTCGTGATGGTGCAGCACAGAGATTTGTTGCGGAAAGATAAAGGAGCTGATGGTAGGTCTGGTGCCTACCCAAATCGCTCAAGGCGACGCGTTAAATAATCTCCTTGGCCTCAGGTCTCCGCTGTTGAAAAAGACTCCCTTACTCATTGCTGATGCTGACTTAGGCTTCACTCCGACACTATAATCTCTCAATACATATAATATATTATATATATATACCAGTAACTATATCTATATTATAAGTAGCTATATTATATATATACAATAAACCTAATGGTGCAGAGATATAAATACTAACAGTTTACAGCTTAGTAGCTCAATCAGAGCAAGAATCTGAGTCAATGCTTGTGCTCGCCTTGATAGTCGTATGAGCTACAAGCGAAACTGTTAGTAGGTATATATTCGTGACTCATTAGATTTAACTTCATTATTGTACTAGACTATATTTGACACTTGCTTGATCTTTTAATTCTTGTTTAGCCCAGATTGTCTCTTGTGCGCATATGTTTATAAATATATTTTTCATATATATATTTTTTTTTGACATAATTATGTTAGTAGTCTACACCGGTGATATTACGCTGTCTCGGAGAGACTTTTCGGTTGGTACGGCATTGAAAAGGCGAAAACCAAAACGAACAGTCCAGCTTTTCTGAAAAAGTCGAACAATCAGATAGTCAGAAAAAAAGAAACACACACACAACACACACACATATAATATATATATGTATGTGTGTGGTGTGGTGTCTTTCTGTCTTCCGTCTGTCTGTCTGAGTGTCGCTCGTCTCTTCGATATAAGTATTTATATTATATATATATATATATATAAATCGAGTAACTATACCTTAATTATACATGAGCTACCATAGTGCTTGTGTGTCTTGTGTTGCATCGTGAGATTTCTTGTGTGTGTGCTCATTGTTAGTTCATGGATGGAGAGAAGCGACGTGTCGGATCCCTAGGCACCATCGATCCAATACATCTCTAAGACTTTGAGGATTCAGTTTTCAATCAATACAAATAAACTTATGAACACTGACAATTGGTATTATCAAAAATGGTCACATGGAATCTGTCTCAAATTCATATTAGCGCTGCAAATACTCATGACTCTCAACAACAAACACTCTAATCAAATAACTAGTAAGATAAACCAAACTAATCCTCTTGTTTCCCGGTGGGGGTGTTCAGTCATCTGTCAAGATCAGCTACCAGCGTAACACCCCCCTGTTTTCCTGATGTGTTGCTTCTTTTGTTTCCTTCAACTGTTTATTTTTTTTTTTTTATTAATATTCCCTTCTTTAAGAACTAACCTCCTTTGTCGTTGTTAACTAACGTTTAGAAAATCCCTAAAGCCAAATTATTATATGCTACATCTTAAATTACATCCTAGATTGGATTTTTTTACGAAAGACTGACATTGTTCTGTCGACATCCTTTCAGATATTGTGTTCACCTGCGTCTTTTCGTTTCATATACTTATACTTTCTCTGAACACCAATATTATTCAAGATTTTATATTGGTTGATGATCCTGAAAAAGGTGAAACAATTTGTAGAAACGTATAGTTTGTTTCTGTTTTACACGGTCTATAAGTTTGCTCTATCCAATATACTTGAAGATATCTTTACAACCCCCTTTAATTTGATATACATACGAGGCTGAGTCAAAAAAGTAAAATACATATTTGTGTTTCGCCAACAGGATTCAGTCTCAACTACTACTTACCAATACAGAAACATGCATCATACCCATCAAAAGCAACAGCTCCGTCCTCTTGGATCACATCCCTAACTTCCTCCAACATAATCACCGTTTCTCTCAATTCCAGTCAATCTCATCCCAACTTTTCCACAACTCATCTCCTCGAATTATCACGCACATGCTCTATGCTTGCCTCGTAAAAATTCTGTTGACTGTTCTTTAGAGCCACTTCTTCTCTACAAGAATACAATCGACTATCATCCTTTCGGCCCCATGAAATTTGAGAGGCAAACATCTATTTCCATTGACGTCATTTTGACAACCATTGCTCACTGGGTACACTCTGACCCGGAAGTGGTATAGTAGTATCGTGTTCGGTCTAGGCCTGCTCGCCCGAGTGCGATAGATAGCGTTAAATCAGAGAAATACTGATTACATATATTTTAAATAAGGACTTAAAAATGAATTTACCTTAATATTGTCGGCATCACCACCATTTGTCGGCATTAGCATTATATGTTTATCGTAACTACAACCCCAACATGCAATAGGAGTAAGATAGCCGTTTCGTTTTAAAACAAACGAAACGGAACCAAAACCAGTTCTCTTTTAAAGCCGTTGTGATTTCTTCAAGCAAATGCCAACTGAAATTAATATCAGCAGGATCCCCATTGTCTCTGACTTTCCAGTTTCCTTGCAAGATTCAAGTAAAGAGTGTGATAGAAATTTCAAACAGTAAACTGTGTAGTGAAAAAAAACTTAGGTAGTTTTTTTTTCCAGATACAATCAGCTAAATGATTACGAGCAAAAAATTGCGAGACAACACTTTTGCTTGTAGATTTCTCCAGATTACGTCGATGAGCTAGTGTTCTCACAAATACACCTGCCGAAGCCGAATCCCTACTGTATATCTTGTGAAAGGCAGCAAGACACATTGTTCTCTACCACAACTAAAATAAAACAAGATGTGTGTGTGCGTATGCGTGTGTTTGTGTGCTTTTTTTTAGGCACACCTATTCGTTCAAACTGTTTTCATATTTCGCGTCTCTGTCGTCCACGAAATATTATTATATCAGACGAAAATGCTGCCATCGGCTTTGTTATTTTAATAACCGTTAATCTTGTCGACCATATATGATTCGATGTTATTAAAAGGAAAACGGTATCGTGACCTAATGATCCGTGCGACCGTCTCAAGATCTACTCAGGTAGGTTTATACTACTACAGATCCGGACTCCTGATCCTTCGTACTCACTGCCTGTAATAGACCTTACAATGTCGTCGACCCTACCTTAGTATTATATGAGTTTAAACAACTACATCTGGTAGCTACCGAACTTTCTCATAGTTACACTCAAGTATTTTCCAACCCACCTCTACTCATCTTCCTCCTTTCTCTTCTTCAACAATCGCTTCTTCTTCCTGTTATTACAATTACGGATGACGATGTTGTTGGGTGAGCTGAATAAAAAGGAACAAAATAATCCAGAAGATATAGTACACGTTTATACTCTAAAATATCCGAAATGACGGCTGTTTCCATTTCACATAGCTAATACCCTTTGGAATGGTATACATTCTACACACTATTACTACTAATCTCTCTCTCTCTCCTCTCTCTCTACTCTACTCTCCTCTCATCAATGCTGGGTATGAATAGTGGGTCCATTTATTTAACTCTGCTATTAACCAGATTAAAGAAGGGAAACACTATAATTCAACTCCACTAAAAATAATGACCTTTTGTCACATTCTACGCGTGTGGAGGTTTCGGTAATATATGGATATAATATATGTATATATATATATATATATATATATATATATATATGAAATAAAAGGAAATTTATCCGACAGTGTGAATTTGATATATTGAAAAAACAAATGATGTTTACAAATGCTTGGGATCATCAGGAGGGTGCACATTATCTCCTGATGATCCCAAGCATTTGTAAACATCATTTGTTTTTTCAATATATCAAATTCATATATATATATATATATATATATATATATATATATTATATATATATATATTACCTGATGAGAAGTAACTGATGAGCAGTAAACTTCGGAATACTTGTCTGTGGATGACTAGTATATATATTATATATATATATATTATATATATAATATATCTATTATATATATATTATATATATATAGTTAAAAAAAGTAAAAAAAAAAGAAAAAGTATGAAACTATTCTGCAAGAGGAATAGAAGTTGCTGAATTGGGAAGTTGATAAAGACAATTTCAAAAAAACAGTATGGAACTTCCTGGATAAGATCTTTTTTTTATTATCCCTGAAAAGAATGAAATAGAATTTTGGGGGACTATTCATCAGTGATGCCCCCGGGTCAAGGAAAATTTCTAGTCACACCGGAGCTACCCATCCCGCACTTGAACAAGTGACATCTTTGCAACTAAATATCTGGAGGGCCAGGGCAACACCCAACCAGGTCCGTCTAAATAATAATGAAAAACCAGAAGATATCATCGAACAAAAAAGAAAACAATGTGATAGCGAAAGGAACAATGAGAAAGAAGAAAAATAATCAAGAAGAAGAAGAAGAAGAAGAAAGAAGAAAGAATAAAGGAAGAGGAAAGGAGGAAGAAGAAGAAGAAGAAGAAGAAGAAGAATGAAGAAGAAGAAGAAGAAGAAAGAAGAAAAGAATAAAAGAGAAGAAGAAGAGAAGAAGAGAAGAAACAAAGAAATAGGAAGAGAGAAGAAGAAGAGGAAGAAAGGAAGAAGAAGAATACTCAGAAGAAGAAGAGAAGAAGAAGAAGAAGAAGAAGAAAGAATAGGAAGAGGAAGAAGAAGAGGAAAAGAAGAGGAAGAAGAATACTCAAGAAGAAGAAGAAAAGAAGAAGAAGAAGAAGAAGAAAATAATCAAAGAAGAAGAAGAAGAAGTAGAAGAAGAGGGAGGAAGTGGAAGAGGAAAAAATATCAAGAATAAGAAGAAGAAGAAAAAGAAAAAGTAAAATTAATTAAGAAGAAGTAGAAGACGAAGAAGTGGAAGAAGAAATAACCAAGAAGAAGAAGAAGAAAAAGAAAAAAAAAAAAACTTAATCGAGAATAATAAGAAGGAGAAGTAGAAGACGAAGAGGAAGAAGGGGAAGAAGAAAAATAATCATGAAGAAGAAGAAGAAGAAGAAGAAGAACAACAACAACAACAAATTAATCAAGAAGAAGAAGAAGAAGAAGAAACAACACAACAACAACAACAACAACAACAAATTAATCAAGAAGAAGAAGAAGAAGAAGAAGAAGAGGATATGAGAAAATAACATGTTTGAGTTTGGATTTCTGTTATCTGGAATTCTTCGAACCGTCTGATCTTTTGAGCCGGAGCCTGAAGCACAGTCCTAATTCGGAGCCTTATCATCTCTCTTGTGGTTTACAAAGTCTTCTCTGGCCTGCTTCTATATATATTTACCAACACCTCAGCTCGAGTAGGATGTGACACAAAGTCACATACGTGACATTTTGCAAATCTATTATTTAACAGAATTCTTAGCTCTGTCCTGTTTTTTAATGATAAATTATGGGTCAAGAATACAATGGGTATCTTCAATTCACATATAATAGAAATATCTTCGACAAATCTATGTGTATATAACAGGTGAATCCATAATTATTTGCATTACAAGTATCGTAATCATTATGTTCATATGTGGTGTCATGGGTTGTTGTCAAGACCCTGTAGTTAGTTTGAAATAGATTTATTGGGGTTGAAAGCGTAGGCGGGTAGATTTCCGTTGGATGACCCCAACTGACCCATAGAGAGGCGTGAATCTCGCGCGCCCTGACAAAAACGTAACTAGTTAGATTTAGTTTTCAACCTGACGTTGAGCAGAGAGAATGTCTATCTCTCTGCTGAGGTTGTTACCTCCCGTGGAAGAACATGAGCAAGAAAAAAAAACTTGATCAAGAAAATAAAAGTCTTGTGAGTTGATTAATTTCATGACTAAAACTATCCCTTAGAAGAGATTAGACAACATTACAGCCGGAGAAGAAGAAAAGGAAACAGCCACACAAGATAGCATGGAGAAATGAAGTAAGAAGTAAGTTTCAACTCTGTATCTGTCTCAAATGGTTGAGATTTTTTAAAAAGATTTAAAAATCATTTTTTAAAAAGCTCAACCATTTGACTACTGGTTTTTAAGATCTCAACCATTTGACTCATCTGATGATTGCATAACCATGAAACTTTAAGTTATGAGTCCAAATCCATAATATTACAATTGATTTATTAGAATTGAGCACCTTTTCATGCAAATACTTTTCTCATTTTCTCATTCATTCTCTATTCATTATATATATATATATATATATATATATATATAATATATATATATATATATGCATCTGTCTCTCTGTGTGTGTGTGTGTGTGTGTGTGTGTTTGTGTAGATACATACGAATAGACGAATCAAATCGTTTGCAAAAGATATGTATCTTCGACTGATTGGTGTTCGGTGCATTTGTGAAATTTTGTAAGTGACGCTCTCTTCACAAGTCAGAACTTTTCGCGCGTTAAACTTTGATAAGTCAAGGCGTGATCG
>CM042138.1:76892694-76910194 GCA_023376005.1 Doryteuthis pealeii | reverse complement strand
TTATTTCCCGATCTATTACATGTAACTTTTTCTTTCTTAGGCCTGTTGTCTGCGGCAGTAGAATACACCAACTTCACCTCTGTAGATGGGTACAATCCCCTAAATGGGACCACCTGTTCACTCTAGGCGGAAATCTGTGGTGGCTGAGCAGTGTATGACATGCAACACTCCATTAGGTGCTTACTTAGGCTAGAGAGGCGGTCGGAGAGGTCCACTGATCAATCGGCTGGTTAAGTCAAAACCTAGCACGAATATAATTGCCCCAAATCTATTGCCTTTATGCCAACATGGCGTTAAACTTTCAGTTTTTGAGTTCTGGGTAGCGTGGAATACATCTTTATCGTCATTACTCACAAGGCCACTCATAAAGTGGAAAAATGATTTGAACTGTTTAAAAAATTGAGTTTGAAAATAAATTAAATACCCAGCAAGAATCAATAAAGCAATTGTTTTCGGTAGAAAATAACCCAACAAGGCGTGACATGCCGTAAAATCCAACTAGCCAACCAAATTTTCTATTTTCTGTTTTTCTATTACGGTCAATTCACGTTGACTGCATCAGTTTCCGCTAGAAGTTAAGCAGTGATGAGCTTGTTCAATCCTTATCGGGTGACCACTTAAGCACAGTAGGTACAGTAAGCATATAATGACTTTAATTGGCATTAAATAACCAGAACATGTTGATATGCCGTAAAACAACTATTGTTACTTTTTCTTTCGGGGGCGGGTGGATTGTTCTTAACTAAAAAACCGAGCTTTTTTCAATTCATTTATATATATATATATTTGTGTGTGAAAGGGTTCGATCTTTGTTGGATGCCCATTCTTGCCGAAACTCTTGACAGTGTGTCACATCCTACCTATGGCGAACTGGTTGGGTTGGGTAAATACAATCCCGCTTATTTTTAAAACACGTTTCACATTTGATATTTTAAGATGATATGATGTTAAGATATTATAGGATGTTATGAATATTTGGTTCTTTCTTTCTTTCTTTTTAAGAATAAAATATATTAACAATAACATTAAATATAACAAGAATCGCTTGGATTTTAAGGACATCACTTGATCTTGAACAGAACTTTAAAAAAAAGCTAAAAAAAAATATCGATGATCATCTTACATTCAGCTGAAACAGGTTTTTTTATTGAGATTCCAACGTAAGGTCCACATATTATTCTCAGAAGGAGAAAATCCGTTAGTAAAGTTCTTTCGTTGTAGCCCATGAGAGCTGAGACCTCAAACTTTACTTCGATCCATGGATCCCAATAGACTTTTAGAATCCATTAGATAAATAAACTGGAGTGGGGAGAACAGGAGTGAAAGAAAAAAATGGACTTTGTTCGCCAACGTTGTCAATTCCCCCATGATAACAATGGATTTATGTCTTCTCCCTCTTCCCAAGAAAAATACACTTTCATCACCTTTATTATCTAACTCATCACCGTCACGGTCTAACATACATATGGCCAGTTTTCTTTCCTTTTCATTTGTTTTTTGTTTTTTTCATTGTTCAAAACAGAACATCATTCTTAGCTGACAAAAATCCACCGAAGATGGCCCAGGAGCCTTCAACGGTGTCTTTAAAGAAGATGCCCGTAAACATCTCGATGTACTGGCCAACGCTAGAAAAGTGGCGGTAAGCAGTTATGCCAACGAGGAACTTGCCAATGAATATATTCTTGCAGAATTCTCTATGTGAATGAATTCATCGTTCATGTGTTTAGGCGTGCATGATAATATCTCTTTTGTTGCGGTGTCATGGTGCGAGTAGCAGTTTATGTGGTCGTTTTTGGCTCTGGGTTTGTGGTCGACTTTGAATTCAAGTTTATTGTTTTTTTGTAAATAGGACGTCTAGAAAATGTAGGAAGTTATTAGGTTCTTGTTCGTGTGTAAACTGTATGGCGAAACTGCATAAAATTTAAAAAATAACACCATGCCAACTGCGCACACTTTACAATTGAACCAATGGAACGACAGTGTTCAGGACAATATGAAACTAAGTAGTTATTTTTCCCGTTTATGGATACTTGACGAAGTCGATTGTATGGTTTGTGACAAGTAGATACATTGTATAATTTTGCCGTCTTCTTGTTTCACTTTGTCATCCTCGTTTCCTGGTTAAGTTTAGGGGAAGTGTTACGATCTTTGAGGCCGTTTATAGACTGCAGCTGAAAGCACTTTACAGTGGAGATCCCTTGTGTACCTTAGTGTATGGTAGAATCCTTAGTTCTTCCTTAGAGAAAAATTCTTGGATGTTCTTCCGTGTTAGACATAATCCTTTGGTTGTTCCTTAGTGAGGAATCCTTGCTTTTTCGTCGGTGACTGGCAGAATCCTTTGGTTGTCCATTAGTGAAGAATCCTTGGCTGTTCCTCGGTGTTAGGCAGAGTTCTTTGGTTGTTCCTCTGTAAAGAATCCTCGGTGTTAGGCAGAATCCTGTGGTTGTTCCTTAGTGAAGAATTATTTGATCTTCCTCGGTGTAAGTCAAAAGCATTTGGTTGTTCCTTAGTGACAATCTTTTGGTTGTTCCTTAATGAACAATCCTAGGTTGTGCATCGGTGTTAGGCAAAATCCTTGTGTTAAACAGAGTCCTTGGTTGCAGATCCGTTCGTCCGTGCCGAATACGTGCAAATGAACGACTTTCAAGATGAGTGATTAAATAGTTAACTAACCACGTATTCGAGCGTGTTGATTGGCTGGCTTTAATCGACGCGTCCACGCCGTCTATAAGTTTAAGTGGTAGACTTCAACACACTTTATATCAAAGTTTCAACAATCTTTTTAACGTAAGATCATGCCCCACTTAAATGTTGTATATTGTATTTCAGAATAAAGGCTTATTTTTCTGTCTCTCATCTTAGTTCTGTTGAAACAAGCTTCTACAGCCTCTTACCGATTTGGGGCCTGTCCCTCTATGGGGGGACACAAAGACATTAAACTAAGTAAAGCTTAATCTTCTCTCATACCCATGTGAATATGGTTTTAATTCATAGGTCAATAGACAAACTTTACAAAATTGCTTTTTAGCAGATCAGTCACATGGAATTGGCTCTAGCTCATATACACACACAGAGACACACACCTACATACACATATATCTATATATGTACAAGATGTGTCAAATGTATCGTGATTTTTTGTACTTTTTGACACATCTTGTACTCTGAAAAAAAATTAACGTTCAATTTATTATTCATTTTAATCTTGGTAAATACAGCTTCAAACTCGACACTTTCATGACACACCTTGTAGCTGAAAAAAATTAACGTTCCAGTCAAGGAATAATAAATACAGCTTCAATCTCGATACTTCTATGACACACCTTGTATATATATATATATATATATATATATATTGTGTGTGTGTGTGTGTGTGTGTGTGTGTTGTTGTAAAATATCCATATATATGATGGATGTTTTAAAACGATTTTGGTTGTATTGAAAGCATGGAAAAATACAATAAGTTGATATATCCCATAAATATAACCGGAAATGCTCCAACGGAGGCAGAACTATTTATTAATTCATAGATAAACACATACTCTGAATATTTGAGATTTTCATAAAATCTAACTATATTTATTCGATTTTGGACGAACAGATATCATATTGATTTCGCAGAATACAGTGACAGTCTATAAATACGAGCTCAAGTCCGCAGGGTTTTCTATTGTTTACACTCAAAAACTATTTTCTTATTTCTATATTCTATTTTTGAATTAATAATAATTACTTCATGGATTCTTCAACTGTTTTATCTAGTTTTGCGTACATGATCAAGAATTGCATAGGAAGGCATATGGCATTTTAAAACGGTAACGAGTGGCAGTTTAATATCTGAATTATGGGGAAAAGAAAATTCAAAATCTAGCAAGCTAGAATTAAAACGAAATAAAACACCTAGGGAGATAAAACATATAATACACAACGACCAGGGATGAAAATATTTGAATATAAATCAATTATGCGTGCGTAGTGGCTAACGTGCTTGTCTACGACATCGTAGTAAGTGAGTTCGAACTTCAGTTGAGCTATTACGTTCACTTTCGAACTAATACCCTTATGAGAGTTATAAATGCCCTCATGCCATAGCCATTGTACCACTGCTGTTCTTATGCAAGGAGAGGTGTAAATCAAACCGTTTTGTAATCTATAGTATAGATATAAACAATTCTCAATGATATAAATATAGTGGTAATTGTAACCATACACCTACGTAAGTATGTATCAATTAATTGTTCACCTCTGACTGACAGTTGCCAACGGCCGAGAGGATAAGGAGATTGACTGACGAACATTCAGTCGGTTTTCGCCCCCTGCTAGAAGTCGAGGCCCACTGATGAGACGTAAACGTCGAAACACTGTCTGTGGATTACTAAAAATATATATATATATATATTATATTATATATATATATATATATAAACACTCTTATATATGCAATCGAGTATTCTTTATCGCTATAGTAAAGATTTCATAATAGATTATAGAGGGGCGTTGTGTTATGGTCACCGTCGTAGAAAATGAACATGGTGAGGAGTTTAAACACTGGACCAGGCTGTTTGTATTTCCTATAGCACCAATATCCTTGGGAAAGGTATGTATCCAACTCTTCTTCACATTGCTGACGGTAAATAGTAAGGAAGAGTCGGGTTTTTAAACTTGGTTGACAACCTGTCTAGGAGAAGGAAAACTGAATTCAAATCCGTTAAAACTCTGCTTAAGAATTACCATTAAATATAGATAAGAAGGATATGCCACACTGTCACAGTGAACAACCAAATCCCGATATCAGCATTAATTTTGAAATCATCAGTCTCTTAAACTATATAAGATAATGGAAATCCATTTCAAGCGTAGATGTTCTAAAATTACAAAGAAGAAATTAAGAAAGTTACTTAACTCCTTATTTAAATTATCCCTTGTTGCAAGCCGATCCTATTTCCTGGTTTCAAATACATAATTGCAAAAGAGAAGCCCATTATACATTTATGTAATGACAAACATATTTAAGGCAGTAAGTCTCTAATTGAATTCGAAATATGGCTTCAAAATATCATTATTTGACGCGGATGCAGCAAAAGAGGTATCGATTTTTGTTTCAGGTGGAAACAGAGATACACCATTACAGCTTATTTAGTAGACTTAATATGACCCGATATCACTAATATGGCGCCCGGGACTCAATCAAATTGACTGCAGTTGTAATTGTGCACGAGAGACGAAATTTCAAACCATTGTTTCACAGTGAGGCGCCAACAGTTGCCTTATCGCCTCCACTGTTTTGTGTGAGTCGAATTTCTTTCGCCGACCCATTATTGATAGAAAGAAATACAATGAAAGCAAGATAGTCCCTTCATTTATTCAGATGATATATTTCATATTGTTATAATAGCATTTTATTGTGTGTATATTGATTATTCTACCGTTTTATGTTGATTTTATAGTTTACATAGTATGCATTTATCAACCCCACTAGGATATTTTTCGTGTCTGCTTATTGATCAGAGCCAAAATATTTATATGCCTTTATATGCCTTTTTTATAGCGTTGTGTATAAATGAAATGGTATATTGGAATGAGCTAAAGTTATTTTCTAATCTCACTGACATGAGCTAAAGATATTTTCTATGTATTTAAATCCATTACCTAAATATTAATGTCTATGTCCAAACTTGATGCCAAGCCCCTAAAATCGGTGAACGAGTTCACGTACCTGGGTAGTATTATCTCATCCAAATAAAGCGATGTTAATGCACGCATAGAAAATGTACGGACTACTACAGACAGACTATCAATCATATGGAAGTCTAATCTCACTGACAGGTTAAAATGGCAATTCTTCCAAGCCGTAGTTGTATTGGTGCTATGGTACTGCTGTACCAATTGGAACCAAGCAAATCCCTTAAAGTAAAGGAATGTAAGCTTTGTGCGAACATGCACAGAACAACTCAGTTCATTTATGCGGGTCACAATGAGAAGAAAAATGAAAGAAAATAAAGAAAAAAATATTAAATGTCAAAAAGTGGCAGCGTAAAGGAAAACAGAAAGTTTACAATGAATGGACGTAGAAATACTTAGCGTAAATTAGGATTTTTTCTCAATGAATTTTAACATAGATTTTTAGATTAGATATATGGGAGTATCACAAGAATTCTTCATGCTGTCTTATACAAATATGAATTTCACATTAAAACAAAGGAGTCATATTTGTACAAGTATGAATTAAAAAGAAAAGAAAAAAAAGACTAATTAGTTCTAATATCTGATGCCTAATATTCTTTGCTCTTCCATCGATAGTAAAATTGCAAATAAATCCTTTTACATGTATCAACGTAGAATAAATCAGATGATCACATGAAAGACATGGATCTGATTTCATTCCTTAAACTATTTGTGAGATGAAAAACAATTGTTTACTTCATGTGAAAAACTCTATCTTTATTTCTTTAGAAGTTGTATTTTTTCTTAGAATGATAATAACAGTACAGAATGGAAATAGACGATAAGAAATGGAGATCAGATGAAGAATCAAGACCGTCGAGATCATGCAGTGTTAAAATTAGTTTGAATATTCACTTGATGTCACTCAAATTCCAGTAGAATAACAATTATAACCCGATATAAAAAGAATTGGCAATAATAATAATAATAATAATAATAATGATAATAATAATAATAAAATCGAGACTGTCCAAACTACAGCACTGTTGGGATCGGCTAGAATACTCAGAAGAATCCTGGAGACCTCAGAAGACTTGCAGTCACTCAGCCTCCAGTGAACCACTGGCTACGGTAGGTGTGAACACCTCATAATAATAATAATAATAATAATAATAATAATAATAATAAACGAGACTGCCTAAACTACAGCACTGTTGGGATCGGCTAGAATACTCAGAAGAGTCCTGGAGACCTGAGAAGATTTGCACTCAGCCTCCAGTGAACCACTGGCTACGGCAGGTGTGAAAACATAATAATAATAATAATAACAACAACAACAACAACAACAACAACAACAACAATAATAATAATAATAATAATAATAATAAAATAATAATAAAATAATAGAACGATTGGTTGGTTGGGGTGATTTGTTTTACGACATATCACCCAATTTCGGGTCATTTAATGCTAAATCAAGTCATTTTGATAGACAAAACACCTATGTTGTTTACAATATTTAGTATTGCTTAAGTGGTCATCAAATTAAGTATTAAACTGGCTAATCGCTGCTTAACTTCGGTGATCCATCGGGAACTGATACTTTCCACGTGTCTAGATCGTAATAATTATTGAACGGTTATTAGAATAAACGAATAGATAATGGAACGGCTGTTAATAATAAGCAAATGCAGCAAACTGGCACAAAAGAAATGCAAGAAGAGAAACGAATGAGTGAGAAATTAGATCCACTGGGAATTTTGCGAAGGATTGAAATTTCACGATATAGATATATATGCACAAATCAGAATCTGTTCACGAAATGATATATGCAAGAACCAGAATCTGTTCAAGAAACTTAACCAGATAAGAATCTCCGGGACGTTTATATAAAACAATTCCTCCAATACCGACCGGAAGACCAAATATAAAATAATGGACCATATGACATTTAGGCACCCCTGTTTGATCTCGGTTAAGAAAGGACGTTTTTCATTTACACCATCAATATCCGGTTGTTTTAACAGACGATTTTTAGATTTAAAAAATTTTATATAAAGCTAACCCTAACCCTAAGGCTAACCCCTAACACTAACAAACAACCGTATATTGACGGTATAAATGAAAAACATGTCCTTTCTTAATCGAGATCAAAAAGGGTGCCTAAAGGTAATATAGTCCAAAATAATTAACAATAAGAAAACTTATCTTCTAGTGGAATATGCTGCGCCAGCAGACTATAGATTGAAAGCGAAGATAGCCAAAAACCGGTACCTTGCCAGAGAACTGAAAATGTTGTAGAATAGGAAGTTGATGATGATACTAATAGAATTTGGAATCAAAACAACAGCTGACAAGAACCGCTAAAATAGACAGGATGAAGTGGATTATAGAGGAAGAACTGAACGCACCCAGATCACTGCACTACTACCATCAGTTAATATAGTTTGAAGAGTAAGCGGGGAGTGATGAGTGTTGTTGTCACTTAAACCTCTGTGGAAAATCACCTGTTAGAGCTGTTGACAAAAACCTCGCAAGGGGTAAAATAATAGTATTTTATTTTAACTTAAAATTATCGGTAGCATAAAAATGGGATCAGGTGAGAATTGACCAATAGCTATTCAAACGACGATCTTATTCTCTTTTTAGGCGTTATGAACGTTTGACAAAGCAATATTACGAATTCTTCTCTAAGAAAAAAAAAATTGATGAAAATGGAATTTGCTTTGTGAGATAAGAATGGAGCGAATGCTACCAAGAACGGATTAATTTAAAACCTCTATAGTGGCGCCCTCTAGTCCTACAGACTGGTATTAAACCATTTTTCTCAGCAATACCCATCTGTAATTTACATAATTTTTTTCATTACTCCCCAGAGGACAGCAGGTGGAGCAGAAGATAATGTTAGCATGAGACACTCATCTTATTTCAATTATGCGTTAGAGAAGGTGCTCAGATGTGAAAAATTAAAATACTATCTGTTTGTGGAGAGGGGTGGGGGAGGAAAGACTCTGAAGAATTTCTGATGATAGCGCATAGGTTCAGCTTTCAGTGTTTGTGATCCTTCATTTAGAATGGTTTTGTTGATTGGGTTTAGAGAAGATAAATAAGAAACCGATAAAAGGTCGAAGGAAAAAAATGACAAGAGGAAAGAAAAAAAGGACATTCTGGGGTACAGATAAAGAAATGATTGATTGACCAGGGAAGAAAATAAGGCGGAAAGGGAATGTCGGACAGAAGGGAATTAGATAAATGGGAAAATAAAAAGAAATAATGATGAAAGCGAAAGAAATGTATTAGAAAGAAAAAGAGATCGTAAAATAGTACAGAAAAGAATATATGAGGAGAGTTCAACCATGTAAAGAAAGAAGGAAAGAAAGAAGGAAAGAAAGAAAGAAAGAAAGAAAGAATGAAAGAATGAAAGAAGGAAAGAAAGAAAGAAAGAAGGAAAGGAAGTAGGATTAAAGAATCTCGAAAACGTAATAGAAAAACTGAAAACTGATAGAAAAATACATCGAAAAATGATAAGATTAAAAGCAATAGAAGAAACAACACGATACGAATGAATGAAAGAAACTCATAAAGAAAGACAGAAAAAATGAAAGAAAGAATTACTGAAAAAATTAAAGAAAGAAGGAAAAAAGAAAGAAAGAACACATATTGATAAAAAAGAAAGAAAGATAATTAATATGAAGAAGACAGGAAAAGAAGAAAAGTGAAAGAAAGAAAGAAAGAAAGAAAGAAAGAAAAATAGGATTGAAAGATTGCAACACAGAAAGATAAAAAAACAAAAAAAGAAAGACAAAATAAAAAAGAATACAAATTATAAAAAAAGAAAGAAAGCAATATAGATATAAAGAAGAAAGGAAGTTGAGAAAATTGAAGATAAAGAAAGAAAGGAAGGAAGAACGTGAGACAGAAAATGAAAGAAAGAAAGAAAGAAAGAATGAAAGACAAAAAAATAGGATTGAAAAAATGTAAGACAGAAAATAAAAGAAAAAAAGAAAGAAAGAAAGAAAGAAAGAAAGAAAGAAAAATAAAATAAGCTAGAAGAAAGAAAGAAAGAAAGAAAGAAAGAAAGAAAGCAATATAAATAGAATAAGAAAGGAAGATGAGAAAAAAGAAAAAAAAGAAAGAAAAGAAGGAAGAAAGCGGGACTGAAAAAGAAAAAGAAAAAGAAAAAGAAAGATGAAATAAAGAAAGGATGAGTAGAAAGTCCACATAGAAATTGAGAATCAATGATAGAAAAAATGAATAGAAAAAGAACGAAAATGCATTATAATTAAAGAACGAAAACATGGAATATTACGTAGTGAACCCTGCTATTCTATGAGCAAATAATAAAATTCAGTGGCAAAGATGGCGCCGTTAAACTGAAATGATATAATTGATAGTAGAAGGCCCAGTTGAAAAAAGAAAAAGAAAAAAGAATGAAATGAAACTGAAAGAAAAATAAAACAAAAACAAAAAAGAGAGCAAGGTGGAGAACAAGGATGCATGCATGTGTATCCCAAACTAATCCGTTTAGGCACACAAGAAATTATCACGTCTTAATTATGACACGAGAATTAGCGTGTTTCAAGAAGGTATTCTTGCATGAAAATTGTTTACGAACTTGATGGACATAAAGAACATTTGGGTTGATAGGGAGGCCCGGATGTTCAAGGAAAACAGCAACAAAACGAAAGAATAGAATAATGCCGGATCCTTGTTGCTGCGATGGCTGTTAAAACTAAATCGAGAAAAATTGTTCTGACAGTTTGAGAAAAAATTACAATTGAGAAAAGGCATCGCAGAGAGTGGAACAAGGGAGATGAGTTTTGCGCATGCGTGCATCTGCGTTTGAGCTGTCATTCAATCCAAAGTAATAATAATAATAATAATAATAATAATAATAATAATCGTTCTTCATGCACTGGACCCTGTGTACACGAGATTCAATCTACTCCTCGAGGAGCCAGGCATTTCATATTAAATTGGAACTCTCCAAAATATAAACCGCCCTGCAGGCTGAGATAGAAGAATACACCTCAACAGAGGGGTAAAACTCCCAATGGGGCCACCTGTTGCTCGTGGGTGGTGACCCGTAATGGTTAAGGGCGGAATCATGTTGACTCTACAATCCAAGACTAGCAACACCCCCATTTTGGCACTTATCCAGGCTTGGCGAATGGTCGTAGAAGCCTCCTACGATCAATCGCTTGCCACGTCTAATCCTAGCACATATATGATTGTCCTTTTGTATGATTGTCCTTTATATGCAACGGCACGAGAGGGATACGTAGATTGATAGATATATAGGGAGATACATACAATATATATATATATATACACGTGTATCATTTATGGACATTTACAAGATAGATATATAGATAGATAGATAGATAGATTACCATTGACAGATATATATATTCGTGTAAATAGCACAAGATAGATAGATACGTACATATATACACACATTTGTGTATATGGTGCAAGGTAGATAGATATATACATACACACATACATATACACATAAATATAATCAATAGTACAGAGATACATAGATTGATAGATATATAGGGAGATATTGTGACCCTCAACCATTATAACATTTGTGCTAGAAGGCAGTGGCGGAGGGACTTACTGTCTTGGGTATGGCTTTAAATTGCATCTAGCGGTGAAGTTCCAAATCTAGAGCTCTATGGTGTGTGACGTACCGCTTCATCGCCGCTACTGTCCGGTCAACTCTGACATGTAGTAGTAATACCTGTTAGGGTTCATCTATGGGTTTAATAGATAAAAATGAGTTTAGAAAGTGTTTACAAATTGAGTTTAAAGAAATAATTGAATACCCAACAAGAATGAATAAAACAAAAATATCTTCGACATAAAATAACTCAAAAGTTGTGACACCGTAAAGCCCAACCAACCAACCAAAATATAAAAACCCTTGAATGTGCACATCATCATCGTCATAAAGAGTATCAGCTATGCTGAGCTGCTTTCTCCCCTTCTTGTGATATTCTTTCTGGGACTTCTTGGGGGTTCATCAACTCTGTGTCCGTTATAGTTCTTATAAACAAACATATAACTTGGTATATCTTTTGAAGTTTTATTTAAACCCAAATTAATCAAAAGCTGACTGCGTACTGTTAAGTATCTGGCCGCTATCCTTGTCCAGTTGAAAAGAACTTAAAGTAAATAAGTAAGTCCTGAGTTATAGAATCCTTTGGCAAGTGAATAAGTCCCGTGATACAATCCTATGTTCCGTCGTCTAAGAAGATCCAAGTAGTAATGATTAGGTATGACCAGAAACAGCACCCCACAAGGAAACAGCTATACGGTCAGCAGCCCCCATCTCACAAACTATCCGAGTGAGACGGACAAGGCATGCATGACACTGCTGGAGAAGTAAGGGTGAACTCATATGCGACGTTCTCCTGTGGAAGCCAACACATGGTCATGCAAGTGTGGGGCGCCCTGCAAGGACCTACATTGACCAGCTATGTGAAGATGCTGGCTGTTCCGCAGAGGAGCTTCCAGGTAAAATGAATGATAGGGAGGGTTGGCATAAGATTGTTGTCGATACCCATGCTACATGCGCGACATGATGATTAGGTATGACCAGAAAAGCCAGTATAAATAATAATATCAGCAGCTGAGCACTGCCAGTGATTGGGCAATAGGTTGGTCACATGTTTATCGGCGAGTCTATAGGTACAAGTAGCCATCTGGCACACACCTTATATCCAGAAAAATTTCAACACGTACGTGGAGAGAAATAACCATCTTGTGTCCGTTTTTTAAGTGATTATTCTAAATCTCTGACTCGTTCTCACTACAGGACTGATTAAATAGAGAACAAGTTCAGCATCTGCCTATAATTACTTGGTATTTTCTATTACACCCCTTTGTCAGAATTACCAGTTACTTTTTTAAATCTTACACACACAATACATAATCAATTGGTAACCTAGTAATTGAGAAATATAATGGTTAGCAAGCAAGCAAGCCTAGAGAATCCATTAATACTGAATTTCGACTTCGATCCTCGATGGATGTGCCATAATTGCAGCCTTGTGTCACATCCTATCCGTAGCAGATGGGTTGGGTAAATACCTACATTCCTTCACTTAAGTATATTCTTTTTTCTTCTTTTTTCCAATCGCTGCGTTTTATTGGCAATAAATGCTCTGCTATATCGATGTTTATTCATTTATGTATGTCTCTCACAGTCAAACGGAAAGTCTTAAGGGTTTCATCTTTTCCATGTATATTGACTTGTCATTCGACACCAATATAGTTTATGCAAAACCGACCTACGAAGTAATTTGAGGTCACTGAAGGTCATCAGATAATGGAAATGTGCAATTTCTGTCCCAATGAAATAAGATATTCATCTGAAGTAGGCAATATTATTTTTAACCAATAAGTAGAGAGAACGGTGGGATCTAAGCACAGATTTTTTTACATGTATTTGAAAGGGCCAGTTTAGCTTGAAAGGGACCAGCTTAGCTTGAAGAGGCTGGCTTAGATCAGATCGTAGAACATTCGCCTCTTAATCATAATGTTACGGTTTTGATAGCGGACCCGCCAAGTTATATATATATATATATATATATATATATATATATATATATTTATATATATATATATATATATATATATATATAGGCAATCGAATTTCCCTACGTTTAAATATGACGTTAACACACTAAGTATGCAAAATGGTAATGACATTTATTAGAGAAATTATATCAATATATGTTAACTTAGAAAAGGAAGCTATGCGTAAGTTTGTAATAATAATAATAATAATAATAATAATGAAACGCATAAAAATTCATGGACTTAGAGATAAAGACGGATCACCTTATCCTAGCTTTAAGACCAGAAGTAGTATTAATTCACAAATAAAAAAAAGAAATTGGCAACAGGTAGACTTTGCAGTTCCAGCAGATCACAGGGTGAAGATGAAGGAAGACGAAAAAATAGACAAATACCTGGGCCTTGACAGAGAATTGAAAAAGCTCTAAGATATATCAATTGTAATTGGTGCACTTTGAATTTTCCCAGAAAGCTTGGAAAAAAGACTGGATGATACTCCGGCGAAAAACACAAAAAGAATCAAATAATAATAATAATAATAATAATATAATAATAATAATAATATAATAATAAGCGAAAATTGATAAGACCCAACAAAATAGTAAATGAGACTGTAAACCATATACTCTGCGAATGTAGCAAACTAGCACAACAAGAATACAAAACTAGACACGACTAGGTTGGGAAGGTGATCCACTGGGAATTATGCAAAAAATTAAATTTTGACCACACAACAAAATGGTATATGCATAAACCAGAATCTGTTCTTGAGAACGAAACGCATAAAATTCTCTGGGACTTTGAAATAAAAACGGATCACCTTATCCCAGCAAGAAGACCAGACCTAATGCTGATAAACAAAAAGGAAATAACTTGTCAACTGGTGGATTTTGCAGTTCCAGCCGATCACAGGGTGAAGCTAAAGGAAAATGAAAAATTGGACAAATATCTGGATCTTGCCAGAGAACTGAAAAAGTTATGGAATATGAAAGTAAAAGTTATACCAATTGTGGTTGGTGCACACTGCACTACTGCAATCTGCCAGAATACTCAGAAGAGTCCTGGAGATCTGAGGAGACTTGCTGTCACTCAGACTCCAATTAAAGACCATCAGCTAATGCTGATGTGAAAACTCAAAAGGAGAAAATAATGAAACGCATACAATTCCATGGGACTTAGAGATAAAGACGGATCACCTTATCCTAGCTTTAAGACCAGAAGTAGTATTAATTCACAAATAAAAAAAAGAAATTGCAACAGGTAGACTGCAGTTCCAGCAGATCACAGGGTGAAGATGAAGGAAAACGAAAAAATAGACAAATACCTGGGCCTTGACAGAGAATCGAAAAAGCTCTAAAATAGGTCATACCAATTATAGTTGGTGCACTTGGAATTTTCCCAAAAAGCTTAGAAAAAAGACTGGATGATACTCCAGTGAAAAACACAAAAGGAGTGAAATAATAATAATAATAATAATAATAATAATAATATGAGACAATTATTGGATACAAAATTTAGAAGTCTTCCGCGCTTTATCAATTTATTTGCAATTAATTAAAACGTAGATAATCGATATGGGATTCGATATAGAGCATAATGTATGATGTTAAAATAGGTGTATTTAATAATTCAAACACACATTCAGTTCGGAAGATAACTCATTTGAACTGTATGAGGTGCATCGGCGTCATAATGCCCACGTGATCAGCACTCATATCTATTATAAGATTACCATCATTAATCTCTCAAATACAATAATCTTCTGGAGACAGCTTCTGTTTTAGAAACTTATTAATACCTCAGATATTAGAGTAAACCAAAAGATAACAAAAAAAATGATATAATCTTTTCATTCTGTTCTTCCATTTTGATTTCTCTGAAGGATTTCCTGTCTGTTTCTTTAAAAGAAATATTGGAGCGTAATAAACAACCTTAAAAAACATATATCTAAATCCCTTGAAAATAAAGCAGTCACCTCCTGATCCATCTCCCCCCTAGTCCCCTCTCTCTCCTCTCTTTCTCCTCTCTCTCTCTCTCTCTCTCTCTCTCTCTCTGTCTCTCTCTACAGGGAGAGAGGGTTTCCGGATTATTTCTAACACGGTAAAGAAAATGATTGTCCTTAATTCTGTGTTTCAGTACTCCCCCCACATAGATACACACACCTCTCTCTGTCTCTCTGTCTCTTTCTATCACACACACACACACACACACATACACACGCACGCGCGCCTGCGCCCGTACGCCCGCACGCACGCACACTATCTTACACTATCTCCATAGTGCGATGGGTAAATTGACGTCATTTTAGATCTTTAATTTCAGATTTTCGCTTTATTTGTTTCAGCTTTTGTCTACTGTGCAGCAAACTAGAGTGGGTTAAAAAAAAGTATGTCTGTGAGGAAGGGGACACCAGGACACATGCTATACTGGTTGGCATTCACTTCATAAGCTCCAATACGAAGATTTGAGAGTGTTTCGGAGATTTTACGTCATGTCAACCTTTGGGTTATTTTATGCTTATTGTTTTATTTATTCTTGATGGGCATTCAATTCTTTAAAACTCATTTTTATGTATTTAACCCTACTAGCAATCCAGGTGTGTCTGGTAGTAATGTCGATTAAGGGTTACTCCACATTCCCCAGATCTCCACGAGATGCAGTTTAACATTCTTCTTCTTCTTCTTCTTCTTCTTCTTCTTCTTCTTCTTCTTCTTCTTCTTCTTCTTCTTCTTCTTATCCATTCTTTTCCTTCATTCTTGTTATTCTTCTTCTTCTCATCTCACTCTTCTTTTCTTCTTCTTCTTCTTCTTCTTTTCTTCTTCTTCTTCTTCTTCTTCTTCTTCTTCTTCTTCTCTTCTTCTCTTCTTCTTCTTCTTCTTCTTCTTCTTCTTCTTCTTTCTTCTTCTTCTTCTGGCACGAAAAGCGCAGAGGATTAAAAAAAAAGAGTCGGATGAGTCCAATGGTGATAACTTACCTACATCAACTTTAAAGCCTAAATCTGATCGTTCTGATAAGAAAAGGACTCCCGAATATGTTGGTGGGATCTAAGACCATTATTGACAGCATCCAAAGCAAGTCAATCAGGTGGATACCCATAAGGTACGAGGGTGAGTCAAAAACCAATGCCATTTTGTTTAGGACAGATTATAATTACCAACACAGAAACATGTAGAAGCTAGTCCTCTGTGGATCACATCCCTACTTCTCCACATAGTCACAGTTTCTCTCAATAGCAGTGTTCCACCTTCGAACGAGAGCATGTATCCCTGCCCTGTAAAATTCTCTCGACTGTTCTCTGAGCCACGTCTTTACTACAGATTGCTCATCAGATTTAGCGCATTCAGACTATCATCTCTTCGACCCCATGAAAGAGGGTTTGAGAGGCAAACATTATTCCAGTGACGAGGAAGTCAAATCTGTAGTAAAGAACAGTCAGGGTTTTTACGGGTCGGGAACATGCTCTCGTTATAAAATTGGAACATTGCGATTGAGAGAAACGGTGACTATGTGAAGAAGTAGGGATGGAATACACAAAGAACCAGCTTCATTTTAATTTATGATACAATATAATTATACCTGTCTTAAACAAAATAGCATTATTCTTTGACTCACCCTGGAAGAATGGTCAAAACATAAGTATAAACACCAAGTTAAAACAATCATCACGATCGTCTTGTCGTACTGCCAGCAAGGATTCCATCACTCTCTTTAGCGCTTAGTTAAAGTCCAAGTGGTACAGCCATACAGCAGCACTAACACAGTTAGACATTAGAAGAATTCCCGCATTATCTTCCCAAAGAAATCAGACATCGATATGATCGATAATCTATCAATAAGAGTCTATGTCATTTCTATGTGTATGTTGACATCGCCTTCAGTAGATGGGATATTGCTACCTAGGTATATAGACTGGTTTACTATTTTCAGCGGTTTGCTATGCAATGTGTATATGTCTCCATTTTGTTTGCAATATATGAACTCCGGTTTTTGTGAGTTCAAATAGATGCTAAAAAATTAATGATAATATCACATCTCAGAACTTTATACAGAAATTATTACAACCAGCCTAACATAGAGGCATCAATGTTCTTACTGAACAGAATACCAAAATTGCGGGCAAATCATACAAGGGAACTTTAGATAACAGAAATTACTGGAAAAATATTTAAACAAACTAATTCTATTGTAATCATATTATCATATTAAACATCGATTACATTAATATTGTTTCTAATCTTTTATATAA
>CM042138.1:76867694-76887694 GCA_023376005.1 Doryteuthis pealeii | reverse complement strand
GGAACAGATGTCCCCCGTTAATCCTCTCCACCAGAAGACCCTTACTCTAACAATAATGCTACAATATGCTAAAGAAAAGCAAGCATTTAATACTAGCCGTGGTCACAAGATTCACAGTGCCGTTCTATTAACTCCCATAATAATGTTATTCCACACAAAGAAAATGTGTCACATTGTGAAAACCATTTATACGTGAGTAGCGTATACTTCAACGGAAATAAGTTCATGTAGGTTGTGATTGGTGCAAAATGCAGCAGTTATTAATTGAATTTCTGCCCCTTATTACATCTTACCAAAAAGAACAAGTTTTTTTTTCTTTCTTTTTTTAAAAATTCTATTTCAGAAGGTCCGTGAATTCGCAATTATTTCACATAAAATTTTCTGGTAATCCTAGAAAATAATCTAATTTTTAAAGATTTTTTTTTCTTTTAGAGGTAAAATAAGTACATGACTTCGATATCATATTATTTAAAGTTATTATTTAAAATTAAAACAATACATAGGGGTGACAAGACCTTCAGACCACCCTGTGCTTCATCAGATTAGCTTACCACACACACACACACACACACACACACACACACACACAAAGTTTATCAGATCCAGGGTTTTTATTTAAAATCTTTTCTTTCTAATCCAAATTCTGTCATGAGCAGGATGTGACACCAGGTAAATTTTACATCAGTGTAAAAAAAGTAAAGTCGTCGGGGCGGCCTAAAGTCGGTATCAGACAGTCAGCGAGGGAGTCTATCCCCTTTCAATAGCGCTAGACCAAGGAGAGTGTTTTAGCATCTGAGGTGGAGCGCCACACATACCATCAGCTCCTTACTTTACCGCACAGATCCCTGTGCTACTCATAAGCTGAGTTGGCGGGGACCAGTATCGAACTAGGAACCTTGTGGTTTCTAGCCGAACGCTCTACCGACTGAGCTAACCCGGCCCCTAAAAGTGTTGTTGGTTTGAATTCACAGTTTTCCTTCTCCTAGACTGATAGTCTTACTAAAGATAAAGAACAAGTCAGCCCTACTATTTATCCATAGAAGGGCATTAGCACAAAGTGAAATGCAAACAATCTTGTTCAGGATTTGAACTCAGATTGCCAATTCCATTTTCTGGTATCACTGTAAGCGCGCGGTACATTAAGTGAATCGACCAAAATGCCATTCAAAACAATTAGAGTTTTATTGTGCGAAGATGTCATTTAGTCTGGATTCTACCAGTGTGTGTAATGTCGGTAACTTAATTAGGGATACTTTATGTCCGCAACTGACAAAATCCTAACGTCGCAATAAATAAATAACAATGTCAATAAAATAGAGAGAAGAACATTCACTCTTACAAGTAAACGTTAGTATGTGTACGCGACTTGTATGTGTAAGTTTATCTCGTGTCGACGTAGACAAACTGTTTCTAATTAAGGCGCACATGAAAGCGGATTGTTGAAAAACTAATGAAATGAAGCAGGTGTGTATGCGCGCATGCGTTTGTGTGAGTTTCGGAAAGCAACTCAAACAAATGCAGCCTATTATTGTCACTTCAATGTTAGTACAAAAATCAATTATTTATCTGTGTATATGCGCTTAAACACCCTTTCAGCAACGGTATTTCTTAGTGCAGGCGTGAAATCTCTCTCTCTCTCTCTCTCTCTCTCTCTTCTGTCTTTCTGTCTATGTATCTGTCTCTGTCTCTGTCTCTCTCTGTCTCTGTCTCTCTCTCTCATGCCTGAAGAAGATAGTAGAAGATCGCAAATGTAAGATAATTCTTTTTATTTAAATTCTAAATTCATAATCCATTTTTGCGGACCTACTTTTTTTTATAAAATATTTTAATTTTCACCCGTTGGATCCATAAAAACACTTTTATATATTATATATATATATATATATTATATATTATATATATATTGTGTGTGTGTGTGTGTGTGTGTGTGTTGTGTTTGAAATGGGTGTCATACAAGTATTGAGATTGAGCTGTATGTACCCCAAAAATGAACAAGAATGGAACGTTCATTTTATCCGAATATAAGGTGTGTAAAAAAATGCCGAGTTCGAAGCTTTATTTATCCATATAGAAATTAACAATGGATGGAGCCTTAATTTGTTCAGAATACAAGTTGTGTCAAAAAGTAAAAAAAAAACCCAAAAAACAGATAAGTTTTGACACCCCTTGTATATATAGTTATTTACTAAGCGTAGCTTAGATGTGGCACAAGGCCTGTTTACTAAAGCGTAGCTTAGAGGCAGCACAATACCAGAAGTATGGGGCACCCAGTGAATTGAACTCACTAAAAATGCTCTGCTAATCAAGCTTGCTAACCATTATACCACACACACACATACACACACACACACCACACACACATATATATATATATATATATACTTGTGTGTCTGTGTTTATATGCGAGTATATGTAATTTGTGCATGCGTATATACATATATGTGTGTATTTGTTTTGTATCGCTTTGAATGGGAAAGAGTTATGTAACCAATCTATGAGCATATAAGTCATGAATAAGATACATGAATAAGCATATCTATCTATTATTTAGCTATCATTTTCCTTATCTAAATTTCCCTGTCTGTTTATCTATCTCTCTCCCTCTCCCACTCCCTCTCCCTCTGTCTGTCTGTCTGTCTCCATGCATTTATATATATATATATATATATATATATATATATATTATATATATGTATTTTGGCAGCATTTTTTCTTTTATACAAGTTTTGTTGAACTGTAAGACAATTCCTGTCGGAAAAATCTTGGTTGATCCGTTCAATTTTCGGTTCAAAACGAGCGCTTTCGGCAATACAATTTGCCATCCTCAGGTAGGAAACGATGGTATGATTCGTGTCTCGTTTTTAAGAGAACGAGTAGTAGCAAGGATTAGAAGTGGGAGGAAATAACCATTGGTAATAGGAGATTGTAGGAATGGTAACCTTTGAAACCTTTGGTGGACTGCTACAGTTACACCCCGACACCAGAAGTATGGCCGAAAATTGAACGGATCACCAAAGACTTGTCGATATATATATATATATATATATATATATATATATATAGAGATTGTATTTACAGTTTGGTATGAATAAGTTATATAAGTAAAGGGTACTCAGTATCCTTGATAGAGCATGTATATCTAACTTAGGCTAGCAAAGACAAGGATTCAATGGTGTTTAATAACTAATAGTTTCTCACCTATGCGATTTTCAAAATAAATTTGCTATGGAAATATCATAGACTAGAAACTGACATTTACCAAACGGTGTTGACTTCATGTCTTATCTACCCTATCTTATATATATATATATATATATATATATATATATGTATATATATATAATGGACTCTCCCGTCGATTTTTGACGTATGAAGGTTCATACACACAATGAACACCCACACAGAGATTTGTTTATAGTGGTGAAGGCTTGTGTTGGACCATCCACACTTTTTGGCTCAGTCGATAGGAAAGAATTGGTGCATCAATCCAATCAACGACCGACCTCAGGAATTTTGAATTCAGAGTTATCCCTATCCTAGACTGGTTACCTACCCAAGGCTGAAGGGCCCAGTCTGCCCTACTATTTAACCCATAGCTGGAAGGAATTTTGAATTCAGAGTTATCCCTCTTCTAGACTGGTTACCTACCCAAGGCTGAAGGGTCCAGTTTGCCCTACTATTAAACCATAGCTGGAGGGAGAATATATGGATTCATACCTTTCTCAAGGGTATTAGCTCTATGTGAAATGCCAACAGCTTCGTCTAGGAATTGAACTCGAATCGACGGGTCCATTTTCCACGACTCTAACCACTAACCCACGCGCCTCCATAATATATATATATATATATATATATATATATATATATATGTTTGTGTGTGTGTGTGTGTGTGTGTGTATGTCTATGTGTGTGTGTGTGTGCGTGTTGTGTGTTTTCATGTTTGTGTTGTTTTTTGTAATAATGCGTGTATACATATATTATTTATAAAACTAAACCCAGGGCGTTGATATGTTAAGAATCTAAACGTTATTGCCTTATTACATTTCGTTATATCTACTTGTCTTTCCACGTGTGTTTTATTGATTGAATAAACACGTTGAAATATTATGCATTGCATGCTTTCGAAAAAGTCTTCAAGAAAATGGTGGACAATTTGAATATTTATGGTAATTTAATAAACAGAATCATGCTCTCCGACATTTTTTATCACTCAGCACAAACAATCGCACAAAGCAACACACAACCACACTCACACACACGGGAACACACTCGCACACACACACACACACACACACACACACACTCGCACCCCATATATATATATATATATATATATATATATATATATATATATATATATATATATATATATACTAGCTGTATCTGCAGAAATTCTATGGAATACATACACAATAATCGATCAAATTGTTAACATAAATAACATTCTTAGATAGAAAATTATAGTTTTCTATTTCTCTTTTAAATGAGGATTTCCGTAACAGATAATGCCTAATGATGAAGCCTCTGAAATATTTAGGCCAGTCTAAATACCTAGGTAGCAATATCTCGTCTACATAAAGTGTCTCAATATAGGAAAGACATGAACCGTTATTGACAGCTTATCGATCACATGGAAATCTGATCTCTCTGATAAAATAGAACGAGAATTTATTGAAGGTGTAGTGTCATAAACACTATATTAGCTACATCACTTAGATTTTGACGAAATGTTAGACAAAAATCCAGATGAGAAATATACAAGGACGCTAGGTGATGTTTTGAACAAATCCTGGAAGTAGACCCCCCCCAAAAAAAAATAGCTTCTATATGAACGGTTAAATTCTATCACACAAACTATCCAAGTAAGAAGAATAAGACATGCTAGTTACCGCTTGAAAAGCTAGGACAAACTCATAGGTGACGTTCTTTTGTGGACTTCTATACATGGACACACCCGTATCTGCTGACCAACAAAACTCATATAGAATGGCTATGTGCAGACACTGGATTCCATGAAAAATGATAGAGATGGATGTGATATATATATATATATATTATATATATATATATATATATATATATATATATTATATATATAGTATCCGATTGCCGCTTTAACTTTTCCATCGCAGTAGCGTCAATAAATAATACAAAAGTGCCAATATATTAAAAATATAGAGCAGTAATAATACTAATAATATTATTGTTAGAGGGAAAATAAAGGGTCTACCATGGTTTCAATCAAAAATGATTTCCTTAGGACCCTACTCTTCATTAATTAAATCGATGTAATTCCTTAGTTAAATTGAAGATATTTATCGGATAATAACGGTTTAACGCTACGATTCAACCGTTATTCATCTAATGAATAATTCATCTAACAAAAATATTATTAGTATTATATATATATATATATATATATATATATATATATGATTTTTGGATGTTTGTTTATTTTTTAGAAGCATTGTTGGATAAAGTATATATTAATATTTATATTTTTGCTTGAAGGCAATTACAATGCTCATATCGCATAAATTCGATAATTTTCGCCGAAGAGAATAAGGCTCCGGGTTTGTTTGTTATTGTTCACTCAGCGCCCCCTTACCTCATATGGTAGAGACGTCTCAGTATCATTGACAGCTTAATTTCGCAGGAATTTCTCTGTGCTGTACTGTGGCCGAAACAGTATAGTTTCTGACTATCCTGCTGAAGTCCCGGTTTCGATTTCTGTCGGAGGGAAATCATTAGTATATATCGCTGATGAGACTTAATAAAGTTGAAACAGTCTGTACGATATTCTACACACCGAGTAATTCTTTGCGAAATTCATTTGTCATTATTATCTTCTATAATTATCGAATTCATGCGATATGCGCATTGTAATTGCCTTCAAGCAAAAATATAAATATTAATATATTATATATATATATATATATATATATATATATATTCAGGTGAATTCTTTGAATACAACAGAATCCGAATTGTTTTGCAAATTTCCCTTTTTTCTTTTCAATCTTTCTAATTATAATGATATAATAATTTGTTGATATCATCATCTTGAAAATATCTATGAGATTCCGAAAGATTTATTATTCTGAAAATGTTCAGTTCTCCTTTGTGTTTTTATGAGATTAGCATTGTTTGTATCAATTGTATTGTTTGTGTCGCTAAGGTGACGCTAAATAACGCTAGCGTTTAAATTACATTTTTTTTAAAAAGATGTGGGATGTGATATGGACACGTGGTGTAGAATAAGAATTGTTCTATTTATGTAAGACACTCAAGAATGTCACTGCTGGTTTTGTAATTAATTCTATAAATAGGGGATTTTCGAAATCTTAATAACAATTCTTTTCTAGATAATATCATCAATAAAATGATTAGAAAGATGGGAAAAGAAAAAGAAAAAAATACGAAGCAATTGGCATTCTGTTGTATTCAACAAATAATGTCTGAATGAAAACATATATATATAAATCAATCTACAGACGTGCGTTTCGGGGTTTACCCCTCATCAGTGCAACTATACTTATTTTTCAGCAGCTACCTCTGGTCGGGTTCGAGACCCGAACGAACTTTCGCTCGTCAAGTCTCTTACCGATGGGTCCACAAGCAGCTGTCAAGGATAGAAGGCAGAATAATCGCTATATTTCCTAAACCGGAAATAAACTCACCAGAGGTCTCTAACTTGTAAACAAGTGAGACTAGGAAATGGATACAATAGAAACCTACTCGAGTTTCATCGCTAGAATCATCAGGGTTAAATCCACTGAATTAATCGAGTTAATATGTTCATACGTGTGATCAGCTGCAATTAATCGGTAACTCGATTAATTCAGTGGATTTAACCCTGATGATTCTAGCGATTAAACTCGAGTAGGTTTCTATTGTATCCATTTCTTCAATAAATTTGCTCTACTTTGTATTGAGCACTTTGTATTTGTTTTATCACGGACTTAACTCCTGGACCCTGTGCACCTCCAACGATCATGCCCATATTCACCGATAAGCGACCCTTTATATATATATATATATATATATATATATATATATATATATATATATATATATATATATATATATGAGGTATAAAAATAGAAGAACAATATTAAATATTGTACTAACATATATCTGTTGCAACCTCTTTAATTTGAAAATGATTTCAATTGAATTATACTTTATAAACCCCACAGGTTGAAACAGATATCTGTTAGTACAATGCTTAATGTCGTTTTTCTATTAATATACCAAGTACTGTCGGATTTTTAAAAATTTTTAGTATAGTTTTCACAAACACACACATACACACACACACACACACACACACACACACACACACACACACCATATATATATATATATATATATATATATATATATATATATATATATATATAATCGAAATTATTGAACAGTGCATATGGCAATGTCCATATATTATGAAAAGTCACAAATCACTAACATTTTTCTACGATACAAGGCAATCTTTCAGAAGAACTATCCTCGAGCATTAAGTGCCTGTTCAAAACGTTTTACGTTTGATAAGTGTGATTTAGAACTCTTCAAAAGGCAACATCGATGGACAGTTGTTATCCTTGTGGTAACTTAGGCAATTCTTTACATTATCGTTTACAGCCTTTTAAAAGTACTTCTTTAAGTCTTACGCTTAAATATAGATATATATATATATATATAATATATATATATATATATATATATATATAGAGAGAGAGAGAGAGAGAGAGAGAGATAGATAGATAGATAGATAGATATGATTAACCATATGTGTGTATATACACATATATTTATATTTATATATGTAAACAATTTCTTGGAGAAAATCCAGCTAGATTTAACTCCTTAACCCATCCGAGCACAACGAACAAGACATGCTGGTCACTGTAAAAAAAAGTCAGGACGAACTCATATGTGCCGTTCTCCTATTCACTCCTACACGCAGACAATGAAATGTTGACCGACAAATAAAAAACTTGCATTGATCAGCTATATGCGGACTGGATTCCGTGCAGAGGGCTAGCTAGGAATGATGACTGAGAGGGACGGATGGTGCGAGCGTGTCAAGAGAATTGATGCAATCACCCCGGCTTGATGATGATGATTATGAGGAGGAGGAGGATGACCCTTAAACCAATAGGCAAATATTAAATACTCTCGGCCACTAAGAGACGACAAAGATTTGTTCTATTCTTTCTGACATTTCCTTTGGAATTCATTTCCTGTCATTTTTCTTTCTTTGCTCCACTTTATTTTTCTTTCCTTCATTTCGTAACATTCCATTCGCTCAAAGCCTCTTTTATCTTCTGAGTTTTTTTCATTTGTTCCCTTACTCCATCTCTACATGATATTCCTTTCTCTTTCTTATATTTTTCTTCATACATTACTTAAAAAAAATATTCTTCCTTCCTTAATGTTGATCTGTTTACTTTCTTCATACCTTGCTTTAGTACTTTCTACCTTCGTTTTTTTTCGTTCTTTGATTCTTTCTTTCTTTCTTTCTTTCTTTCTTCAACACCTGTTTTTCTTTCTTTCTGTCTTCCTTTCTTATTTTCTTTCTTTTCTATACTATTAATTAATTAATTCCTTCTTTCTTTCTTTTTCTAAATTTTCTTTTTTTTTCTTTCTTTCTTTCTTTCTTTCTTTCTCTCCCATCCGTTTTATTTTCTTTGACTTTCCTTCATTTCTTGTTTTCTTTTTTCTCTTCTCCAATATCAATTTTTCTTTCTTTCTTTCTTTTCTTTTACCCATCTTTCTTTTTTCCTTTTTTCCTTCTTTTGTTCTTACTTTTTTTCTTATTAATTTGGGTTTGTTCTTTTTATCTTTCGCGTTTGATCTTTCTTTCATTTTTTTCATTTTTTTCTTTCTTTCCTTTTTTTATATAATTTGTTCTTTTTCCTTCCTTGATTTTGTAGATTTTTCTTTCTTCCTACCTTGCTTTCATTCGTTCTTCTTTTCATTCTTCCTTGCTTTTACCTTCAATTTATTTCATTTTTTCTCCTATCCTTGCTTTTGTACATTTGCTCCCTCTTTCTTTTTTCTTACCTTCCCTCCTTCTTTCATTCTCCTTTTTATTCACTACTTTTTAAATTTTCATTCTTCCTTTCTTTCAGTTTTTTCCTTCCTTGCTGTCTTTCTGTCTTTCTTTTAATTTTTTCCTTCATTGCTTTTATCTTACTTCCTTCGTTGCTTTTATTAGTTCTTTCTTTTATCTAACTTCCTTCCTTGATTTTATACTTCCTTTATACATTCTGTTATTTTTTCTTCTTTATGTCTTCCTTTCTTCACTTCTTTTTTTATTCCTTTCATCTTTTGAACTTTCCTTTGAACTTTATTTCATTTTTCCCTTCGATATTTCTTTACATCTTTATTTTCTAATCTTTTCATTTTCGCATACTGTTGTTATTTCTTTCTTTTTCTTTTTTTTTCCTTCATCAATCGTATTTATCTTTTGATATTCAATATATTCCAATATGATTCTTTTTTTGATCTCATTTCTTTGCTTGAAAATCAGGATATTCTTTCTTTGTACGATTTCCAAATTATGATATGCACTCAGTTTTTTCTTTTCTGTTTTCCTTTCTTCTTATCTTCATTCCTTGTTTGATTTGATTTTTTACCTTGCTTTCTTAGATTTATTTTCTTCTACCTTTTTCCATTCTTTCTGATTTTTGTTATTTCTGTCCTTATTTCTTTCTTTATTTTTTGTCGCTTTCTTTGTTATGCCAGAATTGCTTTCTCATATTTGCGTAGAAAAGGCTGTACGATGTTCTACGCATCACACATTGTTTGCCGAGTCCACTTGTCATGATTATTTTCTATAATTATCAAATTTTATACGATATACGCATTGCAATTCCCTTCAAGCAAAATATAAATAATAATATATATTTTATTCGACAATGCTTCTAAAAACAAACATCCATTTCCTTATATATATATATATATATATATATATATATATATATATATATATATATATATATATATAAGTTGTGTCAAAAAAGTATCGAGATATTTGTACTTTTTGACATATCTTGTATTCTGAAAAAAAAAAGTTCTATTCATTATTTCTTCAGAATACAATGTGTGTTACAAAGTTTAAAGCTGTATTTACCAAGATAGAAATCATAATTTTTTCAGAATACAAGGTGTGTCGAAAAGTACAAAAAATATCGATACTTTTGGACAAGCCATATATACACATACTACTTTGTTCCCAACTCTTTCTTTCTTCCCATAATTTTGTTTCTCCTACGTTTTCATTTGTCTTTTTACTGATTCACTTCATGCTCTCATCTCTCTCTCTCCTCTCTCTCTCTCTCTCTCTCTCTCTCTCTCTCTCTCTCTCTCTCTCTCTCTCTCTCTCTAAATAACATTTGTCATTATTTTCAGTCAATCACCGTCCATCTTTGAATATATATCTCCACACTTACGTGTCCTTTTTACTTCTATAGATTTCATATTATTTCCTATATTCCTTTAATATTTTCTTTTCTTTTCTTCGTTTCCCTCTTCTGTGCCTTTCATCCTTTCTTCCTTTCATCCTTCTGTCGTTTCCTTTAACACTTTCAATCTATCTTCATCCGTACAATCCAAAATTAATACCAAAACTTTTATACGTAAATCACCATTTGCTGATGCCAGAAAAGGCATTTGACATATAACATACCATTTTTCTTTTTCACCATTCCCTTTTTTGCCTCGCTTCCAAATACTTCAATATTTTCCTTCAATAAATCTTCACATGTGCACTTCAAGAATTCTTCAGGCTATTCCTATGATTGTATCGAAACTTAGAGTTGATATACCTTTTTCTTGCAAAGCCAGAGGCAATTGGCAGAAGAGTCGAATTACATGTCGGTCTTCGAAACTAAAAGAAATATCATCTCCTTGCGATATAAAACCGAAATGATATTTAAATAAGACACCGAAAGAAATAACATTTATAAAAGATAGAATAGTAAACTTTGATATATATCTACCCGTTGGTTGGGCAAATTTTTATTTTCATTATTTTAAGAATTTATTATCTGATATTTACGAGACGTTATTTAGTAAAGTTTTTGTTCAACATTTCTAAACAATCAAGGATTACGTGAGATTAACTTGACAAAAGATTGGGAAACATCTGTTTTGTTTTTTCATTAGTTTTGAAATTACACTTGAACAAATCTCAGTAGGAAATTAGATTTTATCTCTGAGATTCTGGTAGATATATTTATCCGCATCCAGGATGTGGCAGTAAAAACGAAAAAAATAGATTGATACGATTTACAAGGTTCATACAAGGTTCATAAAAATTCATTCAACGTTGAGAATTTTCCATACAGTTATTGTGCAATTTACCATTTACATGCGAACTAATTGCAAAGTCGACGGGGCGGCCTACTGTCGGTCTCAGCCAAACAGCGAGGGAGTCTATCCCCTTTTGAAACCGGCTCTATACGATCATTCGCCTTAGCATCATCATCAGAAAATATCACACTGGCAGCACATATTTACATGACTCTCACACGCCACCTGTCACTATCAATCATTATTTCTGGCAAGTCCTTCTGACGACATTCAGTACACACATACACACACACACACACAACACACACGCACACACACACACACACATATATATATATATATATGTATAATATATATTAAAAGTAAGTAAAGTAAGTAAAGTCGACGGGGCGGCCTAAAGTCGGTATCAGCCAATCAGCTAGGGAGTCTATCCCCTTTTCAATAGTGCTAGACCAAGGAGATTGTTTTAGCATTTAAGGTAGAGCGCCACACCTACCATCAGCTCCTTACTTTATAGCACAGATCCCTGTGCTACTCATACGCTGAGTTGGCGCGGACCGGTATCGAACTAGGAACCTTGTGGTTTCTAGTCTAGAGCTCTACCAACTGAGCTAACCCGGCCCCATTGGGCATTATTGGGGCCGGGTATATATATATATATTTTATATATATATATATATATATATGAAAAAAATATATATATATGAAAAAAAAAATATATATATATGAATATATATATATATATATATATATATATATATATATATATATATATATATATATATATATATATATATATATATATATATATATATATAACATATATTCTAACTATAAATATTTTATCATCATATTCTTTCAGTAGCAAATTTTAAAACTTATGAGTTTCATAAGTTTTCCAAAAATTAGAAAGTTTTATGCACCATAGAAGTTTGATTCTTTTAAAGTCGGGACTTCTTTCCAATGAGGAAAAATCTTTGAAGTATTTTCGGATTAAACGCTTCAAAACCAAAAAAAAAAGAAAAAAAAGAAACAAAAAAAGAAAAAGAAAAAAGAAAAAAAAACACACACACAAAACAAATAAACAATAAAACAAACCAAAAAAAACTTGAAAAAATAGTTGGACATTGAATATCGGATTTCCATAAATGTCTGAGAATGCAGAGTCTTTTTTTTGTGACAAGATCAGTCCGTTGACCGATTGGAATATCAGTGAACACTAACCCTTCAATCGACTATTCACTACGGAGCTGGCGCCTTGGGTTAAAAAAGAAATAGTCGTAAAACAGTGACATCCAAATCGGCTAAAAATAAATGAGTGTCGTAAAGCGGTTTTGAACGCAAGTAGTTGTTTTTTGTTTTTTAAATTTTTTTTTGCTTCTGAAACGGATTACCGCAGTGAAATTTACAAGAAAAACATAAAAGATTAATGTATGTTCTGTCCATAAGACTGTGCGTATGTGTATTTATGCATATATGTTCATGAGTGTGTAGTGTATGCGCGCCTAGGCGTTTGTACCTGCGAGTAAAGTAGTACCAAATTTTCAAAAGGCAGAAGGATGAAAGAACTGCCTTAACATGTAGTTCATTTTATATACAGGGTGTTCGGGATAAATTTGACATATCTATATTTGGTTATTTTTCTCCGTAGGTTAGAGGTATTGACGCACACTACGCATCATTCAAAAGCTTGTTGTGTGTGCACTCATATTGAATTACATTTTAACAGGCTGTCACTTTATTTACATGATATTATTACGTTTGCTCGATACATGCGTGTGTCTGTCGGTCTATGTATGCATGCGTGTACACACCTATACGTGTATGCACACGTTTACACCGAACATATGCAAGTCTCTCTCTCTCTCTCTCTCTCTCTCTCTCTCTCTCTCTCTCTCTCTCTCTATATATATATATATATATATATATATAATATGATAATTAATGTAGGCTTGTTTTTTATTTGATTTAGTCAATTACGATCGATTCATGATTTCGCAATTTTCAAATAGACAGTTCTTTGTATCATTATGCCGAACACGCCAAGCAAATTTTTTTTTTTTAGCTAACTGCACTTAATTTGACTCTATTACGCTCTGCCTGATATAACTTCAAACTTTTGTTCATTTCCGTATATATATATATATATATATATATATATATATATATATATAAGGTATGTCAAAAGAGTATCGAGGTTTTTTGTACTTTTTGACGGACCTTGTATTCTAAAAAAAAATAACGTTCCATTTATTCTTCATTTCTATCTTGGTAAATACAGCTTTTACCTTGGTAATTTTTGACAAACCTTGTATCCTGAAAAAATTAATGAATGGGACGTTATTTTTTTCAGAATATAAGGTATGCCAAAAAGTACAAAAAATATCGATACTTTCTTGACACACCTTATTTATATATATATATATATATATATATATATATATATATATATATATATATGGAAAAATAATAAGTTAATGTGGAAAATGGGAAATGTAAGGATGGTTTATTGATATTCGAAAAATATATTTGACAAAATTTATCGTTTCGATTGATACGTACAAATTATAATATATATCTAAATTAAGTTAGATTTTGTTTATCAAGTGATATCTGTTTTGCTCTGGAGAAGACAGGAGATACACATCTTATAAATAATTGATTTAGAAATATGTTTGATAATAATAATGATACACTTATTAACAAACCAGAATCTCTTATTGAAGATGAGACATAAAATTAACTGGGACTTTGAAATACAAATGGATCACCCAATTACGACCAGAAGACCAGACATAGTGGTAATCAACAAAAATGAACTCACCATCTAGTAAAGTGGTGCTCAACCTTTTTATACCAATGGACCCTTTTGATTCCTATTTTACTATGGTGGACCCCATAGCAATTTGGTGTTTAAATATCCTATTGTATTCTTATGATTATTTTTTCTTGCCTAGACCCCAAAATTATGCAGTCCCCGGGGGCCATATTACCCTAATTTAGAACCACTGATCAAGTTAATTTTATCAATCCAGCAGGCCATATAGTGAAAAATTAAAGCGCGAAAAGTAGAAAGCGCGTGGTGTAATGGTTAAAGTCATGGGAAATAGACTCGTCGCCCCGAGTTCAAATCCTGGACGTGGTAATTGCATTTCACTTAGCGCTAATACCATTGGGAAAGGTATGAAACCTACTCTCCCTCCAGCTATGGGTAAATAGTAGGGCAGACTGGGCTCTTTAACCTTGTTTATGTAACCGGTCTAGGAGAAGGAAAACTCTGAATTCAAACCTGTTGAACTCTGCTTAAGAAATTGACCTTGTGTCACATCCTGCTCGTGCGGAGGTGTTGGTAAATATACATATAGGGAAAATTAAAGAAAGCTGTTTTATATAAATGATATAGTATTGGGATATTAGGGCTGTACCAAATTTTCTTGGTATTTTTTATCAGTATGATGGGATATTTCAATGTTCCCTATCTATTCATTCAGAACTCATTCTATTCAAATAAAGTCCTAATATTATTGTTATCTGAGTCCTTCTGTTTAATTATAATGAACTAACCATCAGTCTTTTAGTACTTTGCTTGGGTGTGGTGGGAGAGCGGCTGTGAGTGGTTTAAAGTAGGTAATAAGTTAAAAAGTACTATTTGGTGCACTGGCTCACCTCAACGCAATCAAAAAATAGAAACATCAGTTTCTTTTTTTTTAAAGTAGGTTTTTTAAAAATAATCTTTATTCGTTGACCGAATTGATATATGGACCACAGCTTATTGAATGATCCATGAAGCTGTAGTCTATATATTAGCTTGGTAGCCAAGTAAAAATTATAATAATTTCTGTGGCCCTCCTGAAATTTGCTATGGCCCATTTTGGCCCTAGATTGGGAAACACTGGTCTATATAACAATGAGATTACCAATTTATAGATCCAAGACCATAATGAAAGAAAGCTCTGTTATATAAACATGACGGTGATACCAATTCACAATTGGCACACCTAGTACGTTCCTTAAATTTATGGAATAGAGACTTGGTGAACTGGAGGTTGTAGGTGTAAATTGAGACCATCCAAACCACAGCTATTTTGAGATCATATAAAATACTTAGAAGATTCCTGGAAACTCGCGGAGACTTTCTGTCTCACTTAGACGTCAGTAACCCCCCCTCCCCCCCAAAAACGCAGTTGAAACTTGTCTGAAAAACTCACAAGGAGTAAAACATTAGCCATGTCAGAATCCATTTATAAGATCTGTTGTTTCATTTTTTTAATGAAAGGAGATACGATAAAAAAAGCTAATGTTTTTTTATAAATATATTGCTACGAGGATGTTGTCCCACTTATGTGATTACATGAAAATCCTGTTATTAGGTTGATTTAGAAAAAATAAAACAAGGGAAATATTTCCAATTTAAGGTTTTTCGTTCTCTTTCTGTAGAACATATTCTGCGAAACCGTTCCTGTTTTTTTTTTTTTTCTTGTTTTTTTTTTTTTTTTTTTTTTTTTTCCACGCATTTTCCACCTTCGTCTCTTTTTGACAAGATGTATCTGTTGCGCTATCTTGTGTTATTCGTAATGATTCTTTAAAAAAAAAGGCGGAAACCAATTAGTGATCACCAAGCAATTAGTGATTTGGATCTATGTTTCCAGTTCAGAATCAAAGAATTCCTAGCGGAGTGAGCTTCTGTTTTTGTCAATTATGATTCGTTTATATACTGTCTCAATAATACAGAATATATTCAGTAATGCGCATAAGTATTTCAACTAATACTAAATGTATATGTGAATCATCCTCATCCAATCAGATTTCATCTCGATGATTCCACGTGTTGGGTATACCTAGTTACTGGTCCTTAAGACACAATTGTGGAAAAGAACAAAGATGAAGAGAGAGTGATAGAGAGAGAAAAGAGTGGAATGGAGAGAGAGAAAGAGAGAGAGAGTGTGTGTGTGTGTGTGTGAGAGAGAGAGAGAGAGAGAGAGAGAGAGAGAGAGAGAGGGGGCAGGGACGTCTGTTCATGAGAGCGAGGAAAGATAATCACTATAAGGAGAGGACCTAGAGAAGTGGTTTCCAACCTTTCTTAAGGCACGAGCCCCTAAATACTTAATATTTTCTCGCACTCCTTAAAATAATAATGTATATATGAATATGACAGAAATAAATTTGTATAATTAATTTTTGATGATCTATAAACAGAAATGAAACATGGAAAAGAAAGAAACATCACAACAAAGCAGGATGCCACCCAAGGGCAATTCAAATTCTTATCAGGTTTGAATTCAGAGTTTTTCTTCTCCTATACTAGTTACCGTAACAAGGATAAACAAGCCCGGTTGCCGTACTATTTACTCATAAGATGGGGGGAGAATAGTTGGATTCATACCTTTCCCAAAGGTATTACCGTTAAGTGATATGCAAGCAGCCTCGTTCAGGATTTGAACTCGTATCACCATATTCATTTCCAGTGACCATAACCATTACACACAGACACCTCCAGAACAGAAATATGTAAGGTTTCTTTTATTGTTCGTTCGATTGAAGAAAGATTCTTTTCTTTTATAAATTGTGTTGGTGGGCGGTATTGCGTAAGTCTAACCACGTTGCATCTAAATCTCACTTAGGCGGCTGATTTAATAGCTCTTTTGTTATTTACACGACACTGATGCAATAAAACAGATAATTTCTACCTGACCAGGAAGTTTTTTTTTTCGCCTAGAAAAGTTGCCATACCAAAATTAAAGAGACTACTCTACCCTGATATGTACCCATAGGTAGTGAGACGTGTAGCTTTTCTAAACCTTTCTCTTTACGGGACAAGACTTCGTGGTATAGTGGTTAATTTGCTGGAGGGCCAGGTTAGCTCAGTCAGTAAAGCGTTCAGCTATAAACTACAAGGTTCCTAGTTCGATACCAACCCTCGCCAACTCAGCGTATGAGTAGCACTGGGATCTGTGCGGTAAGGTAAGAAGCTTTTGTTTTTTAATAGCGCGTTTGGAAGTAAAAAAAAGCCCTTCAAATCCCGATTTGGAAAATTTCCCCAAACTTTTCCAACGTACCAACTATCAGGTAAGGTGTACGGACATGGCCCCTAACTAGAAACAACAGTTATTGTTAATTTCATTAGTTTTAAGGGGTCCGCCAGGCGTCTTAGAAAGAGAGTTCGAACTACTGGGTATTATTACGTTCACTGTCGGACCACCATTATTGTGGAAGATATACCCCCTTTCATCCACCAGCTAGTGGTTAATTGGTATCGCTACTGTTATTCTACAAGGATGTATTTGACATTAAATAACCCACGACAGTTGATATGCCATTAAATAAAGAAACCAAACCAAACAAAAATAGTATTCTTTTTAATCACAACAAAAGCAGCAATTCAGATATTTAAGAGCCCAATAATTAAAATGCTATTTTACTTTACTGTGGTGATCGTTTCAAAAAACAGACAATACACATCTAAATATGTATATGCACATATGAATGGATGTTGAGAACATAACCAATTAAAAAAATGTGGAGGGCCACCTGAAAATATTGGGATTAATAAATAAAACTTTAAAAAAACAAAACAGCACTTTGGAATTTTATTATTATTCATTATCTTGTACTCTTCCATGCTTCTAATACAACCAAAAATAATCATCACACATATCTATAAAAAACATACGTGGACTCCCTAAAATTTTGTATGCAGATACACAGAAGCGTCCAGTATTAAACAAATAAATTCTATTGATTCAACCAACTGTGTTTACTCGTGAAGGACGCTATTCGTGTAGCTTATTCTTCGTAGCAATAGCCTGACAGAACCCATCTTTCTCCAGGTCAACAACGTGTCTGAATTCAGACTTGTCCTTCTCTTATTTGAGATTAAAGAACCCGGGCCGACATACTATTTACCCATAGTTGGAAAGATAATTTGATTAATACCTTTCCCAAGGGTATTAGTGCTATATGAACTGCAAACAATAGCTTTCATATCGCATTAACTTTTCGGGAAAAACGCCTTCAAACAGTGTTTAGTCGTAGCGCGGGTTGTTTTTTGAACAGGCACATATTTCAGCAGGCACCGCTTAGCGTTTTTAGAACAGAAGGCAATGATGCGTTTATGCGATAATACCCGGAAAACTTTTACTAATAATTCTACTGAAAAATGAAATATACAACGCTACAGCAAAAGACCAAAAAGAATCTGATACGGTGTACGCGAGTCCAATTACCAAGAGGATAACCATTACGCTGTAAGCGCCTTCTTCTTGAGTCCCAAAAATCAACATCTACTTTGAATTTTTTGCATAAAAATTAACTAAGGATTAAATAAGTTACAAAAAATGGTTATTTAAAAAAGTGTTGGACTCCAAATTAGATTACAAATATTGTTATATATATTTATGAATGATTTCCCGCCGAAATTGGTAATAGTTCCCAATGAAATATGGCAACTTTTCAATCTAATCAAATATTCTTTATTTATCTGAAGTATTGTCTCTTAAGATCTCATAATGACAAGCCGTTGCAAAGTTGATGAATTACTGATGCGTCGGGTTGTTACATTTAAAACTCAAGGGATGTCTATTTCTGATCTTTCAAAATAGGCTAATAAATCTGATTTTTTAGAAACGCTGAAAACTCAGGATGTTACTGACTCCTTTAAAACAACTAAATCACCAGAGCGGTCACACGAATCGACTCTTTGGCAGAATCAGGCGATTCACTAACTCGTCATGGTGGATCTTGTATGAAAACTCTAATGTTTTTACATCTTCTTATTATAATGGAGATTGTGTGTTTTTCTGTCTGTAACCGAAACTATATTACTAATCGAGTCACAATTAACATAGTTATTTACATCACATTCTCCATGATTTTATTTATATTTAAACCTCAATTATTAATAAAATTTCTTCACCTTTTTATTAGTGTTGTCCATATCTACATGATATTTACCGCGTACCCCACTTTACGGGTCAGGCACAAAGTCCCTATTAACGTGGGACCACCCACAAACCGAAGCTCATGGAGTGGCAGGTGAAAAAATTGCGTCGATCCCGTCGGCATTCCCCCCTCAAGGGGGGGCCTCAGGCACTGGGCAATAACCCAGCCCTGCCCTTTTAAATCGAGGGGGCAGGTGTTGCCTGGGGGGGTGGCCCCCTGGGATCGACGCCGTTAATTATAGCAATGGTCCAGAGGCCGAAGCCACTGTTGACCATATCTACATACAAATAACATACAATTGTATTTATATATACAAAAAATAGCGGTTTGCGGTGTGAATGGGAAGGCTAATTTGCATATTGATATTAAAAATGTGATTTTATTAAATATGTGCTTAGTATTATTGATTTCTAGCTGTTTGGTTTTATTTTAATGAATATAAGCAAAAATCTCTTCAATGAATCTTAAATGAAATCCATTAACAAGAAAAAATAACTGTCATTTTATTCTTTATTTCCTAATTTAACTAAATTGTTAAATAAGTAAAATTCAGCAATGAAAGACGGGAGTGATGGAAGAGTAAGTTTCATTTCTATTTTTCTATTATACCCCCACCCTGTTACATATCTTTTTGTCTGCCTCTAATTTAATACGATATTTCATTACATTAAAACTTAAATACTTGCACCCGAAGGGTGCATATATTTGCTAGTACAAATAAAATACGAAGTACTAAATGAAAA
>CM042138.1:76842694-76862694 GCA_023376005.1 Doryteuthis pealeii | reverse complement strand
AAATGAACAATGAATGGAACGCTAATTGTTTTTAGAATAAATATACAAGGTGTGTCAGAAAAGGATCGACATTGAAGATGTATTCATTAAGATAGAAATGAACAATAAATGTAACGTTAATTTTTCAGAATACAAGGTGTGTCAAAAAGTACAGATTTTAAAGCTGCATTTACCAAGGTAGAAATGAAGAATGAATTGGACGTTAATTTTTCAGAATGCGAGGTGTGTCAAAAAGTACAAAGGTCTCGATACTTTTTTGACACACCTTGTATATGAAGAGAGAAATAGAGAAGAAAAAAGAGAGAAAAGATGGATAGAGAAAAAAGTAAAATAATAATGAAAAGGTAGAAATAGAAATAGAATAGAAATAGAAATAGAATAGAGATAGAAAGAGAAAGAGAAATAAAGTAAAAGATAGAGAAAAGATAGAGATAGGAATAGAATAGATATAGAAATAGAAGAGATAGAAATAGAGAGATAAAAAAGTAAAAGACAGAGAAAGATAGAGATAGAAATAGAGAGAGAGAGAAAAAAGTAAAAGATAGAGAAAGATAGAGATAGAAATAGAGAAGAGAGAAATAGAGAGCGAAAAAAGTAAAAGATAGAGATAGAAATAGAGAGAGGAGAGAGAGACAGAAATAGAGAGAGAAAAAAGTAAAAGATAGAGAAAGATAGAGATAGAAATAGAGAGAGAGAGAGAGAGAAATAGAGAGAGAAAAAAAGTAAAAGATAGAGAAAGATAGAGATAGAAATAGAGAGAGAGAGAGAAATATAGAGAGAGAAAAAGTAAAGATAGAGAAAGATAGAGATAGAAATAGAGAGAGAAGAGAGAAGAGAAATAGAGAGAGAAAAAGTAAAAGATAGAGAGATAGAGATAGAAATAGAGAGAGAGAGAGAGAAATAGAGAGAGAATAAGAAAGAGAGAGAGAGATAGAGAGAGAGAGAGAGAGAGAGAGAGAGAGAGAGAGAGAAGAGAAAAAGTAAAAGATAGAGAAAGATAGAGATAGAATAGAGAGAGAGAGAGAGAGAGAGAGAGAGAGAGAAGAGAGAGAGAGAGAGAGAGAGAGAGAGAGAAAGAAGTAAAAGATAGAGAAAGATAGATAGAGAGAGAGAGAAATAGAGAGCGAAAAAAGTAAAGATAGAGATAGAAATAGAGAGAGAGAGAGAGAGAGAGAGAGAGAGAGAGAGAGAGAGAGAGAGAGAGAGAGAGAAGATAGAGATAGAATAGAGAGAGAGAGAAATAGAGAGCGAAAAAAGTAAAAGATAGAGATAGAAATAGAGAGAGAGAGAGAGAGAGAGAGAGAGAGAGAGAGAGAGAGAGAGAGAGAGAGAAAGTAAAAGATAGAGAAAGATAGAGATAGAAATAGAGAGAGAGAAATAGAGAGAGAAAAAAAGTAAAACATAGAGAAAGATAGAGATAGAAATAGAAATAGAATAGAAAATAGAAGAGAGAGAGAGAGAGAGAGAGACAGAGAGACAGACAGACAGACAGACAGAACACACACACACACACACACACAGATAAATAGAGAGAGAAATAATGTAAAAGAAAAGAAAGAAAAGAAAGCATTAAAACTAAAAAGAGAGAAAAAAAAACGATATGACATGGGCACCCCGGTGTTTGTTTTGTATAAATGTCTGTAATCGATTACTCTGTGTTCAATAACTGTGAACGTAATATAAAGTAAAAAGGTCGGAGAATTATAACTTCATCCTGTTTTTCTCTTGTTTATCCAACAAGATTTTGATTGCTTAGTGGAGCGTTTCTTCAAGTAAACCTCATTCATTTTCTGCTCAAAGAACAACACAACACATGGAAAAATGAGACAAATCAACACTAAATGCGCACACACTCGCAGCGTAACAGACATTAAACAAAAGAAAGGACAAAAAAAAAAAACAACACGTGGTTGTATTGTAAAGAATTTAAGTTTCACCTTTTACAAACAGTTCTGCAAATTCTGCCTTATGTCATCGTTGGTCTAGACAAACCAATAATCACATAAAAAGAACAGCACCTGACAAGCTGGTGCTGCGCTGGTTGAAATGGATGCATTATTCCTTGTTGCGTAATACCTTTCAAATATACTAGCAAACGTATACACTCTCCACCGGGTACAATTATTTAAGTGTTAATGTTATAAATAAAAGTAAATAAAAGTCGGTATTAACCAGACAGCAAGAGAGTTTATCCCCTTTTCTCTAGCACTAATCCAAGAGATTGTTTTTGCGTCTGAGGGGGAGCGACACACCTACAATCAACTCCTTACTTTACCGAACAGATCCCTGTGCTAATCATAGGCTGAGTTAGAGCCAGAGCTTAAACCCACCCTGAGAAATGTGGAACGCTTCACGAATTTGCGTGCTATGCTTGTGCAGGGGCCAGCCTTGTGCAGGGGCCAGGCTGATCTTCTCTGTATCATTCTAATTTTTGTATATGTATTGCCGACTAATGTAACTAAATAAGAACGCATATAAAACGTTTATGCTTATTTTAATTTAATTTTAATTGATTTCTGAATAAAATGATACATATGCTTGCTTTTAATACGTTTTAGAATTAAACAATAATATTAGAAATCAATAACACCAAGTGATTATTTATTAAACTCGGTTTTGTTAAAACCAATATGCAAATTAGCCACACCATATACTATGTAAACCACTAGTGCTACGCGATATATAAACATATATTGTAGGGTATTAAACGCATTAATAACATGAGCCGTTTTGAGAAAATTTAACTCAGCTAGACTTTAATAAAAATATTGTTAATAAATAAAAGGATAATTAGGAGGAAATAATGATTATCTATTAGTCATTGAGAATATAATATAAATAGTTAAGGGAATTGCGTCGTCGTTGGTGTCATTATTTTGGTTACAGACACTCACAAATTGACCATGTGTATAAAAGAATTAATAAGCTAATTTATCCAGATTGTCTTTTTCAATGAACAAATTGACCTCTCAGCTTACAGTAGTTTATGATTATATATATATATATATATATATATATTATATAAAGGGCGATCAGAAAAAACAGACCCACGCAGACTTAAAAATCAGGCCTGTTTTGTTTTTTGGTCACCATGTACTCGGTGCATATATATATATATATATATATATATATATATATATATATATATATATATAATATAGGCTGCCCCCAAAAAAAGGCCTGACTTTCAAAAAGATTATGTGTGGGGCCTGTTTATTGGGTCACCCTATATATATATATATATATATATATATATATATATATAAACAAAAATTATTATTAAGACAATCAGGAATGTATGTTGTTTAATCTCAAGTAGTCATTGGTCATCTTCAGGAGAAAATGAAGAAATTGTTGATACATTATAGAAAGGGAGCATTATAGAAGAGTTCAAGTGTTATAGTGGGTTTAACATGCTGTTAAAATCCGGGTAGGCGAGTGTGTTTGATAGTAGCATGTTCATTCGTTCCGTGAAGAACCTCTATGAGGTAGTTTGTTTTTTTAGATGCTCTTATATATTGAGGGAGGGGTTCATGATGACTGTATGTGTATACATGTATATGACTGTATGTGTATACATGTATATGTATGTGTGTGTTACATATACTGTGTGGGTGTGGGCGCGTGTCAGTATCACGGTACTGTGCGTGTGACTTCTAGATTTTTAATTGGGTCAGGAGTGGCTTGTTTGATGTTTGATGTGTGGTGGTCAGTGTTTGTTTATTTTGGTGACCTCGGCCACCCTCGTAGGTGTAGACAGGTTTATTATCCACTGTTAAAGAGGACTTGTTTCATGATTAAAGCCGTATGGATGAAAGGTTTTTAATATTTGTATCCATCTGTATTCGTGGCTCTCTATTACCGTTTTGGTGTCAGTGTTTGTTAGAATTCTTTCAATGAGCGTAAACTTGGCTTATATATATATTTGTATGTGTGTGTGTATGCGTTCGTGTGTTCGTGTATGTGTGTATGTTTGTGGTTGTACGTGTGTATGTACGTAGTTGAATACATTTACTCGAAAATAAAGTTATAGATTCTAATCCAAATTCTAGAAAGATCTATGGAAGTTAAACAATAAAATCAGTCAATTCTAAGGAGGAGTGTGTGTTTACTACTTTAAAACGGCAAGTGTTAGTCACCATCACTAATTTAGCGTTCTATCTACCAGGTGCGCAGGTGTGAAATACACCCTGATAACCAGGAATAAACTCTGACAATCATACTCTGTATCTTTTGCACATCAGAACCTTAGAAACAATATGATACCTTGCATTAATTGTAGTACAGAAGACCTCTTCTCCACTTATTTATCAGCGGGTAGCACCGCCCTGTCGGTTGGAGCTGTAGAATACATCGACTGTAAAAAAAAAAAATCCCATGAATGGGGCTACCTGTTTGCCATGGCACAAGATCCGGAATGCTTAAGGACGGAATGCTGAGCAGTCCATCTCATGCAATACTTTACTTTGACCATTATATATTCAGGAGATTAAGTGCGTCAGAAAAAGACGGATCTTTAAAGCAACGTTATATTGACAATAATTATATAGCCTGTCGACTGGGGCTTTAGAATACGCCGACGGCACCTCTGCAGAGGAGTAAGACATACCCAAATGAGGCTACCTGTTGGCCGTGGATGGCGAGCCATGATGCTTAAGGACGGAATCATGGTGGCTGAGCAGTTCTTGTCATGCAAAACTTCACTATGGCCTTTACTTAGGCTGGACGGGCGGCTGGAGAGGCCCCCTCCAATCAAACGGCACGTCACGTCAAACCCTAGCATCTATATGATTATGCCAACCATATTGCACTTATGGCAAGCCCCAACTCTTTTTATCATATGTGCTAGAAGGCGCTGATTGAGGGACTTAGTGTTCTGGGTATGATTTTGACACTATCTGTCAGTGAAGTTCCAATTCTGGAGCACTGGGGAATGTGGAACACAGGTCATTACCATTACTATCGAGTGGTAGTACATGTTAGGTCCCATCTATAGATTAAATAGAAAAGGTGAGTTTAAAAGTCGTATTTTAAAAAGCTGAGTTTTAAAAAATTGAGTACCCATCAAGAATGAATAAAACAAATCGTCTTCGGCATAAAATAAAGGTTGACATACCATAAAACCAACCAACCATATATATATATATATATATATATATATATATATATATATATATATGATTGCTCCAAAATTACTGGTCTCATGGCAACCTTTTTTATCTTATATGTACAAGAAGATGGTGGCTGAAATACATGTAAAAAGACGATCCAAGAATAATGTGGCATGTTATCAATTAAACCAGACTACCCAACTATTTCCCATAGCTGTAGGGCGAATAGTTGAATGCATACATTTTTCCAATGGAAGTAGAGCTATGTGAAAATGCAAGTAGCCTCGTCCAGGATTTGAACTCGTCTCGTCATGTCCATTTTCCATCACGATATCCATTGCACCACGTACCTCCAACCGTATTGTACTCGAAAACAAAAGATCATTTTCCCAAGCCAATTCCTGTGTCCATATATGTGCAATAATCCAACTAATGTTGTTTATACTTCTGTTAGATTACACATGTTTACAACTGTGCATTTGAATTCTCGGGCTATTGTGTCATACACAAGCACACATGCCGTTGTGCGTGCTGTCTCGATCTGCCTGCCTACCTGTCTGTCCCACACGGTATGTTTGTCCATAATAGCAGCTACTTCCATCTGGAGAGACATCAGTGCGCCACGTTGAGATGCAATTTCCTTGAACCGGGAAAAGGAAGTTTGGCTACTTCGGATAAGGGCTTCTCTTTTCAGTTCTCCACATCTGCCTTCGTTGTTATTGTCATCAGTAATACTATTACGGTGAAAGCCTTTACGTCCAGTTAGGTACAGGATCATTTTAAGACGTGACTTGATTCCATCATGGCCGACACTCAACATCATCGCTGTTATTTAATAAAGCTAGCTTAGTAATACACAAGGACATTTTACCACAAGATATAAAGAATAAGGATTATGTTGCGCCAGTTTTTAATGAGGGGAATGTATATCTTTTATGAATTATTACAATGAAAAATCAAAGAATTAAGCAAAGCAAACATTCACATTGTGACCATCCTCCCAATCGATATTATCATCATGAATGTCCATAGCTCTTGCGATGTTTTATTGGATGTTATCGATTAATTGATCAAGTAATGATACCTATTAATTGATTTCCATCACATTTTTATTTTATTAGGATATTCTTTTTTTCTTTCTTTCTTTCTTTCTATGATTTTTCACCATTTTTATTTTACTTCCTTTCATTCTTTTTGATTTTTTCCTTTTTTTATCACTTTTTCACGTTTGAATTTTCTTTCTTTCTTTCTTTCTTTCTATGATTTTCGCCATTTTTATTTTACTTCCTTTCATTCTTTTTTATTTTTATTTTTTTATCACTTTTTCACATGTTTGAATTTTTTCTCTCTCTTTCTTTCTTTCTTTCTTTCTTTCTTTCTATGATTTTTCACCATTTTTATTTTACTTCTTTTCATTCTTTTTGATTTTTCCATTTTTATCACTTTTTCAAATGTTTGAATGTTCTTTCTTTCTTTCTTTTTTTCTGTAGTTCTGTCTTTCTATTTTCAATTATTTATCTATTCATATGATTTTTATTTTAGGATCACATCAGCTTCAATTTATTCATTTATTTTTTTTCTTTCTTAGTATTTATCTTTCTTTTTTTTTCTCGTCTTTTTATCTCTCTTATTCTATTTATTTATTTGCAGTTTTTTAAAATTTATTTCATGATCACATTTTTCACCAGCTTCACTCTTCTGTCATTCCGTCAATGATTTTCTGATTTTTAACACATTTGACGTAAATGATTTCTTTCTTTCTTTCTTTTTCTTTCTTTCTTTCTTTCTTTGCTTGATTTTGTTGTAGGATCACATTATTTCATGACCTTGACTTTCTTTCTTGCTCTTTGTCTTTGTCTCTGTCTCTGTTACTCTCTATCTCTATCTCCCCCTCTCTCCTTCTCTCTATTCATTTGTATTAATATTCATTTTAAGATCACATTTTTCCCCACCTTCAACTTCTTTCAATTATTCATTCTTTCTTTCTTTCTTTCTTTCTTCGTATTATTTTCAATTCTAGGATCACACACTTCAATAGTATCAATTTGTTTCGTCCTTTTTGTTTCTTTTTTCTTTTTTTTCTTTTCATTGTTTCTTTATTCTTCTATTTCCTTTCTTTTTCCTTTCTTTCTTTCTTTCTTTCTTTCTTTCTTTCTCGTATTACTATCTTTCTTTCTCTTCTTTTAAATATTGTTTACAAGACGCTACTTAGAGCCATGCTGTCACCATTATTCCTAATGTCTATCTTTCAAGGTGTATCATTAAGGGGTAACATAACCATTTTATCATCCTAATTATAGTTTCATCTCATCGGGCAATAACTGCGTTGAAACAGTGGCCATTATCTTTGAAGAAATGCTATAACCCTTATTATAAATGAATTCAGACCCAAAGAGAATACAAAGTCGTCACCACTTTCTGTAGACAATTATTCTCTTAAAAGTGTACAAAAGACGTCGATCCCAACATATAAAACGAGGTGATTAAAAACCTGAAACGATGTTAGAGTAAAGAAATCTTAAATTCTTTTAGATCTCAAAATACAAACAGACCGCCATATTTGGGCTAGAGAGGAGCAAATTGTCATAGAAAAAAGGAAATGAGACAAAAAATCGGACCATATGACCTTTAGGCACCCCTTTTGCGATCTCGATTCATAAGGACATTTTTTCCATTTACACCGTCAAAATCCGGTTGTTTGTTAACAGACGATTTTTAGAGTTTTTTTTAATGATAAAACTAATCCATAACCCTAACCCCTAACTAACCCCTAACAAACAACGTGTAAATGAAAAAAATGGCCTTATGAATCGAGATCGCAAAAGGTCATATGGTCCAAAAAATCAAATAATGGTATTGAATTTTTATAGTTTGTTTTGGTTTCTTTGTTTAATAGCATATCGAGCATCGTTGGTTAGCTAATGTCAAAGTCATCCTTGTAGAGGTACAGTAGTAGTAAGTATGCAGAGTGGTCATATTGTCTGAGAGACAACAAGTTTCCGCAGGTCTTCAAGACTCTTTTGAGTATTCTAACTGATTTTTTTAAAAAATTGCCTGATTGGCCTCAATTCTTCTTCTGCTTCCATTATTATTATTATTATTATTATTATTATTATTATTGGGTTTATCATTAGGCCCGACACTAGCATTAATGTTACTAATTTGAGAAGATAAACTTTTATTAGTAGTATTAAAAAAATTATTTTTTTTTTTTGTGCGCTTTTAGCTCCAAATTTATTATCGGCTTGGGATAACTACAATTTATTCATCACTGTTCCCATTTCTCTCCAGTCGACGTGAATTTGACATGTGTCATATTTTATGATGCCCTAAATATTTCCCCGTCGGCTTCATCAACCATCTTTCTTTTTCTATTAGGAAAAAAAAAACGTCTTTTTCCTATGTATGTAAGTATGTATGTATGTGCTTCGATTTCTATGCACATTATGTTATAGTCCACAACACAGAACACACACAGCACACAAACATACACACATACACACACACACACACACATACACACGCACACACACACACACACACACACACACACATATATATATATATATTTTATAAGTGTTTACTAAGATTGATAGTCCGGCGCATAGACGCATAAAGACCGTTTTGTTGAACAATACCAAGACTACACTGTCCAATCAGAGACAGGTTAGAATACCCTGGCTACATAATTTGCAGAGTGTTAAGACTTTCCCTGCCCACATAAAAACCTTCCCTGCCCGTTGATAAGGCACCAGTACTAGAAGTTCTGGTGAGTATTAAGTCACCTCCTTGCTTCAAATCTGACCCGCGGGGTTTGTACCTGTTAAGTTAAATATCTTGCATGAGAGCAGCAACTCCTATTATCGCTGATCACTCCAGAGCCCCATTCGATCCCTCTACGTGTGTATCTTGCGACCCCATAGGAGTCACGTACTGCAGTGTTGTGGTATCATGGGAAGTATTGATAGAAGTACGAGTGTCCGTAGTCCTGCAGCAAATAAAGGGATCCCAAATGTCCTTTTGAGTTCTTCTTCATTCACATAGGCGCTGAATCGTGTTGGAGATACGGGGCTGTCTGACACTGGTTCCCTAACAATGCATCTTCATCGGGAAACTGATCTACGTATGTAGAAATAGTTGAACACTATTCCAAACAATAAAGCCAATCATGTCTACCATGAACAAAGATCCTCTTGCCTTCACTGAAACAGTCCTAGTTAGAAAAATAACCACTTATGTCTCTTACTGTGACATGACACTTGTTTATACTAAACATTTTCACCACAATGTACTTCATTGCAGCGCACGCACGCGCGCGCACACACACACACACACACATATATATGTATATATATATATATGCATATATATATATATATATATATATATTGTAATACAGGTACAAGTGATAACCTACTCGAGTTTCACATAAGGATCTTCAGGGTTAAATCCACTGGATTAATCAAGATATTGATTAATTGCAGTCGATTACACGTGTGTGTCTTTCACGATAAACGGTTCGTTACGGGATAGTAACGTTGTGAGAAAAAAATTGAAGTCGAATATATATATATATATATATATTCGGCTTCAATTTTTTTCTTACATATACTGGATATCACTTTTCCTCATACAGTCTTTATACCTTGTCGAAAAGTAAGGTTCACTCGAAATATCGGAATTAATCGAACCAGGGACAGAACAATAGCTGGATATTAAAACTCTTTTTTTGTTCTGTTTTTTTTTTTGTGCTGTTTTTTTACATGATTCATAATACAAAAGAAACAACGTTCACAAGCACAAAGTTTATACACAATGAATATATATATATATATATATATATATATATATAGTCAAATTCTGTAGTCAGGTAGCCTGCTATCTGCTCTACAAACGTATTGAGCACTCTTATATTCCTTATAACGCGACTTATTCGGTTAATCATTTCATCGACGGTCGAAGTTGCCATTAACTCTATATTTTATATTCTCTCTGTGACATACGCACTACCCCAATTTTGGTGTTGTCATTTTTCTTGATTCTCAGCACAAGACCGAGTCAGGGTACTTTAAGTTCGACAGGGTACTTTAAGTTTAAGACAATGAATATATTTCTTTTCAACATAGATGTACATTGTTTTTATCTTAAATATTCTACTTTTCCATTCATGACTACTTTCCCACCTCCTTTGATGTTAATCATGGTAACAGTTAATATCATCATATCTCATTTCTGAGATATTGTTCATTCGAACTCATCTGTCGCTCCTGTCCGCTTTTGTCTTTAACTTTCTTTTGGTTAATGTCATTATTTCTCGCGTCTAATACATTGACAATGTCAGTAACGTCAATGTATTTATTTATTTTTGCCTCGTCTTCTTTCGACTTCATCCGACTTCATTTCAGGCCTGACTGGTTCTAAAATATTTTTCTTTGTAAGAGAATTCACTTTGAAATTTCAATCAAGATTTGAGATATTATTGGCTTTGTTTAGCCGGGTTTTTCATGTTGGGTTGGTTTGGGAAATATTCCTCAGACATTCTTTTTTCTATCTAAAATAATTCAACTGAAAGCCATCAAATACATTGTCATATTTATAAATAATCATGCATGCGCATACATACACATACTTATGTATGGTTATTTATCTATTAATGCTGAAGAGCAAGTTCGATCCTCGCTGGATGCTCTTTGAAATTTAAATCAGGATTTGAGATATTGGCTTTGTTTAGCCGGTTTTTATGTTGAATTGGTTTGGGAAATATTCCTCAGGCATTTTTTCTATCTAAATAATTCAACAGAAAGCCATCAAATACATTGTTATATTTATAAATAACCATGTATGCCCATACATACACATACTTATATATGGTTATTTATCTATTACTACTAAATAAGGTTAGAGGTCGGGTTAGCTCAGTCGGTAGAGCGTTCGGCTAGAAACCATAAGGTTCCTAGTTCAATTCCGGTCCCCGCCAACTCAGCGTATGAGTAGCACAGGGATCTGTGCGGTAAAGTAAGGAGCTGATGGTAGGTGTGGCGCCCCACCTCAGATGCTAAAAACAATCTCCTTGGTCTAGCGCTATTGAAAAGGGAATAGACTCCCTCGCTGACTGGCTGATACCGACTTTAGGCTGCCCCGTTGACTTTACTTACTTAATAAGGAGTGCGATCTTCGTTGTATGCTCTATAATGATGACTTTGTGTCAAATTCTACCCGTGGCGAAAGGGGTTCAGTAAATACCTGCTTATATATGTTTATTTGTTGATATAAACCTTCATTATTTGGTTTCAGTTTTCTCTCTTTGTTTAATATTCATCAAAATACATACTTGTAAAAGAAAAGTGGTACTATGTAACTCATCGCTTGGTGGTGAGGGACTTCATAACATTCCCAATGATATTGGTTGATTAGTAATCGTAATAGCTAGACTCGAGTTCGAACTCGGTTTCTCAGATTTCGTATACCACCTCTATAGCCACTATCAATATGGATTCATCCTGTTCCTCTATTTATCTTTCATTCCCTCTCATTTTCAACTTGAAATGGCTTTTTTCAAACTGTATAGTACTTGATACACAATTGGTTCTTTTTCTTTTTGTTTAATGGCATATCAATCTTTGTGGGTTCTTTAATGCCAAAAGCATCCTAGTAAACAAAAAGAAGTGGTACTATTCAACTCATAGCTTAGAAAAAAGGGCCCATACTTTTCTTAATGACATAAGTCCAAAAGTTAATGTTTTATCCGGAGTTCGAACTCGCTTACTACGATATCACAGGCCAGCACATTAGCCACTAAATAACGGAGACGCCTCCTAAATTATGTGTCGATATGATTATAAGCAAAATTCAGATAAATAAACTTATACGGGACTTTTAATTTACTCAAATTAGATGGGCAAAAGGCCAGAAGTATAGAGCACCGGTGTGTATCAAATACGCTAAAATAAATTTAGTCTGGCTTCACAATTCTCTTGTGACAAAGACGATAAAATTTAACTGCTGAACTTTCCAAGATAAATGTTTTAACATTCTTTTTTAGTAAAAGTAAGGAAATGAATCCGACGATATATAAAGGTAAGATAATATGAAAAACACACATATGTTGTTCAAATAAAGGTTTTTATTATACTGATATTGCAATATTTCGATTTGTTAAAAATCTTTATCAGAGCATGTTATGTTGTGTTGATAAGAAGACAATATATGAAGACGGTCACAATTTACATAAATTGTCTTCTTATCAACACAATAAACATGTTCTGATGAGGATTTTTAACAGATCGAAATATTGAAATATCTGCATAATAAAAACACTTTATTTGAAAAAACATTTGTGTGGTTTTCATATTGTCTCACCCTAATATATTTTTTTAGTATTTATTTTATGGATATATTGTCTTATCACATTTATAACTTTACTCATACATTAGGAGTCAACCTCCTTCTCAACTATCGATTTTATGATGTGTTTTAATTTAGAGTATCATTGAAATATTTAGATACATTTCCCTGAAAAGAACTGTAGTAATAATTTTCATTAGTTTGAGAACTTCTGCTCCTTCTTTAGAAAAAAGATGTGTCATGATTTTTTCCTGTTTGGTTCACAATAAACAGGCTCTGATTCAGGATGTTGTACTGCTTCAGCCACTTCCTGGTTCTCCTCAACTATCACATCTGTCTTAATTATAATCCAATCTTTTGATGTCGTCTGACACAATTATGTAGTTTCCTTTACAAGTGAAGCATAAGTTTTTGTCTGGTTTCACTATCCTCTTGAGACAAAGAGTGTAACCTAGGATCGAATGTTGAACTTTCCAAGAGGAATTCTTCACCGTTCTTATTAGTACATTTTTTATTGATATTTTGTCTGATCACAGACTTAACATTATTCCCAAATTTTGAGTCAACCTCCTTCTCGGCCATTGAATTTTATTATGATATATTCTAATTAGTGTCTCATAGAAATGGTTGATTGGCATCCTTTCGTCTACAAGAGACGATGGAGTAGTGTCCAATTATTTTAGAAACCTCAAGGTTCCTAGTTCGATACTGTCCCTCGCCAACTCAGCGTATGAGTGGCACAAGGATCTGTGCGGTAAAGTAAAGAACTGATAGTAGGTGGGGCGCTCCACCTCAAACACTGAAATAATCTCCTTGGTTTAGCGATAGTGAAAAGGGGATAGACTCCCTCGCTGTCTGGCTGATAACGACATTAGGCCGCCCCGACGACTTACATGGCCTGGGCGGGTTCATATGGAGGATGAGCTGTTGTCCAAGCTGCAACTCCGCCCTCTCCACACTACCGTTGTGAACCAAAGGATATATAAGAAACCAATGGAGTTTGGCAGCGGTAGTGTCACAGGAGTTGCTGGGTAGCCCTGGATTTCAGCGTCAGCTTAAGGACTCCGGCTCTTGATTTATTTTCGGGGTTTACTCCCCTAGCCCTTTCTTGAAATATTTCGATGTAATTTACTGCATAGAGCTGTATTTAAGATTTTCAGTAGTTTGAGAAATGTCAATATTTCTTCTGCTTTCGAAAACATCTGATTCAAACAGAGATATAAACTGTAACAAGATCAATTTTTAACCAGAGATTTACAGACTTTAAATTCAGAGTTTAACTTCTTCTAAACCAGCTTCTCAGGATATCAGCGCTATGCGAAATGCCTACAGCCTCTTCATAATTTGAACTCGTTTCGGCGTATCCATTTCTTACGACTATAACCGTTATACATAAACGCCTCTTAAAAGTACAATATACATACGAAATAAACTAGAGCTAACAGATCTGTGTTCGATAAGGCCAGTGACTCCGTGTTGGAGATTAAAAAGAAAACATTCTTACGATTTGAAAATTTGATTATTGTGATGAATTTGGTTTAGTTATATATATTTACCTAAGTACTACACACAAGCAGAATGCGATACAAGATCAAATTTAGGCGGTGTTTTACCTGTTAAATCCCACATAAATTGACCTTGTGTCACATCCTGCTCGAGCGTAGGGGGTTGTCAAATTGGCCGTTTTATCTAATCTTATACGTGAAAAAAATATTCATATTTTACACACACACACACACGCACAGATATATATATATATATATATATATATGTGTGTGTGTGTGTGTGTGTGTGTGTGTGTGTGTGATTTATATGAAAAAGGTGACACCGGGGAAATTTGTCACAATGGTTAGTTGATGCAAGTTTCACAATGATAAGACAGCGATATAACAAATATAAAGTGCTCAATACGTGAGTAGAGCAAATGTATTATCATAATGGTACACAGTATTAACCTACTCGAGTTTCACCATAAGGATCTTCAGGGTTAAAACCACTGAATTAATCAAGAATGACTAATTACAGCCGGTTGCACGTGTGTATTACGGTCATTCTTGTATTCTTATGTAATTGGTCATTCTTGATAAGTTCAGTGGTTTTAACCCTGAAGATCCTTATGGTGAAAATCGAGTAGGTTATTACTGTGTACCATTATGATAATAATAATAATATATACAGCGAGGGAGTCTCTCCCGTTTTCATTAGTGCTAGACGAAGGAGATTATTTTAGCATCTGAGGTGGAGCGCCACACCTACCATCAGCTCCTCACTTTACCGCACAGATCCCTGTTCTACGCATACGCTGAGTTAGCGAGGGCCGGTATCGAACCAAGAACCTTGTGATTCCTAGAGGAACACTCTACCGACTGAGATAAACCGGCCATACTATTAATTCTTAAAGCTCTTGATGAAACACAAACACCGCCGGAAAAATCATTGGGAAGTAACCATTAAGCATTAATTATAAAATATATGTTATCGGTGTCCTCATAGACATTAAAATCAATAATTCTAATGCCTCCTTATATAAAACAAAGTCTACTCTTATCTTTCGCTGTTTAGACCAAAGTAGTAAATTCCCATGTAGATACAACACGGCTATCAAACAAAATCTTATCAATGTAGGTTATCTAATTTTATCTTCTCGTACAACATTGTACAAATACCTTTATAGCATTTAACAATATTGATTAATAATGATATCAAGTTGATCAAGAAATGAATCAAAACTTCAAGAAAATTTTTTTAAAATAACAATTTAAAAAACAATACAATGAATACGACTGAATAATTACAGACGATGTAACCGATATGAAACACTTGCATAGTTAACACCTCCTGACAAATGGTAGTGCCTGTGTCGAAGTGGCAAATGTGCGAGACGGCAACTTCTTAGTAAGCAGGTTCGAGCTCCATTCGGGCTATTACGTTTCGGTCTAATACCATTCTGAAAGGTAACAAACCTCTCACCCCCTAGAAATGGGTTAAATAGTTCCACTACTGTTCTTATAAGTAAAGTAAAGTCGTCGGGGCGACCTAAAGTCGGTATCAGCCAGTCAGCGAGGGAGTCTATCCCCTTTTCAATAGCGCTAGACCAAGGAGATTGTTTTTAGCATCTGAAGTGGAGCGCCACACCTTTCATCAGCTCCTTACTTTGTCGCACAGATTCCTGTGCTACTCATACGCTGAGTTGGCGGGGACCGGTATCGAACTAGGAACCTTGTGGTTTCTAGCCGAACGCTCTGCCGACTGAGCTAACCCGGCCCTCCAGCAAATTAATTACTATACCACGAAGTTCTTATACTTGGATGGGATTGGCATTAGATAACATACCAAGATTGATATGCCATTAAAGAGAGAAAAAAATAAACCACTTATCGATAGTTGAAAAAAGGGAGAGGTTTCCGCTAGCCTGCTTTGGTCGCGGGGTTGCTACAAATAATTTAAATATGAATCCCATCCCACTCCAGGTTTACAACTTGTTTGGATTCAGAGTTTTCCTTCTCCGAAAATACTTGCCATACCAAGGTTAAAATGTCCAATCCTCCCTACTGTATAACCATAGCTGCAGGGAGAATAACTGGATTGATGCCACCTCAGTCAGTAGAGCGTCAGCCTGGGAACCACAAGGTTCTGGGTTTAATACCGGCCGTTACCAACTCGGCGTATGAGAAACACAGGGATCTGTGTGTTAAAGTGAGAAGCTGATGGTACGTGTGTAACTCCACCCAGACTCCAAAGCAATCTCCTTGGTCTAGAGTTAATGAAAAGGGGATAGACTCTCTCGCAGTCTGGCTAAAATCGACATTAGGCCACTCCGATGACGACTTTAATTACTTTATTTAGAGAAGAGTTGAATTCATACCTTTCCCAAAATTATAAGCGTTTTTTGAAATGCCATCAAACTTGATCAATGTTTGAACTTGGACAACTAAGTCCTATGCTGATAACCGATAAAACCTCTTCATTACCAGTATTCCCTGACCAATTTAACTCGGAGTGGTATCGCATGTTAGTGTCTCAGAAAATGTATATCTCAATGTATAATGAACGCGATTCCCTAAAAGCTAGAGATCGCGAATACTATGATAATAAGGGAATAATTTGTCTTGTTTCAATTTATTTGCATAAGGTATAACCTTGTACTATAAAGTTAATATTAGTAGATATCTATAAATCTATTTTGTCTGTAACTTAAGTGACGCATGTATTTATCCTTGTTTACAAACTAGCTTTTCTAAAAAAGAAAAAATTCCAGGTTCATGCTGAGCACAAATCAATATCTCGTATCTTCTTGCTCAGTTTGTTTGTTAATCAATTATTGTATTTTGAAAGCAACTGTTTTCAGCGGAAAATACGAAGAATGCCAGAGGAAATATCTATTGCAGACTCTTAGCAGATAATCCCCCTGCTTGCGTTGGGAAGACATTAGTTCTGAGTTCACACACACACACATATATATATATATATATGTATATATATATATATATATATATATATATATATATATATAAATATAAAAAAAATAAATTAAAAAAAAAAGTGAACAAAAATGGTACTTAGATACAGAAAAATCATTAAAGTAATTCCTCTTTTAGCATGACTAAAGAAAATGTTTGACTTACCTCGTTACAAGCTTAGTATTCCGTACAAAAGAAAAAAGTGTTTTTGGCTACGTATCCCATTTAAATATGGAGTTCCGCGAGTCTCATTGGCTGGTTCTAACAACCAATCGGAAGCGCGGTGCTTTGTATTTGATTGGGATGAGGTCAACAACCGTCCAGTATATAAAAAAAAAAGATTTTCCCCATCACGTCTTTTTTAGCGGTTAAGAAAAGGTGGTTGCACCAGAGTTAGATCGCCTCTGGTGGGGTCTGCAATGCGAGGGATGTATGATGTTGTAAGACCCGAAACATCCCAATGAACTTTGCATAAAAAACATCACTGAAGACAACCACCGGCGCCCAAAAAGAAATAAGCGTATGTTTAAAGTATATATATATATACCCAACCCATCTGCACGAGTAGGTCTATTATTTAAGCGGAGTTTATCAGGTTTGAATTCAGAGTTTTCCTTCTCCTAGATTGGTTGCCTAACCAAGGTTAAATAGCTCAGTCTGACCTACTATTTTACCCAAAAGGTGGATGGAGAGTAGACGGATTCATACTTTTCCGAAGGGTATTAGCGCGATATGAACTGTAGCTTCGCGCAGGATTTGAACTCGGGATGCCGAGTTCCTTTCCTACGACTCTAACCATTACACCACGCGCATCCAATATAGATGGAGTAAATAACATATCGACGGGCATTCAAGAAAGAGTGCTCATTGGAGTTTGGTAACATAGCCTGGTTGAAGCAAGTGTATGGATTTTTAAAAGTAAGATGAAACTCCGATCAAAATTTTTAAAGATTATATTTAGGATCTAGGAAACGCGTGGTGTAATGGTTAAAGTCATGGGAAATGGACTCGTCGCCCGAGTTCAAATCCTGGACGTGGTAATTTCAGTTAGCGCCAATACCCTTGGGAAAGGTATGAATTCTACTCTCCCTCCAGCTATGGGTAAATAGTAGGTCAGACTGGGCTCTTTAACCTTGGTTAGGCAACCGGTCTAGGAGAAGGAAAACTCTGAATTCAAACCTGCTGAACTCCGCTTAAGAAATTGACCTTGTGTCGCATCCTGCTTGTGCGGAGGGGTTGGTAAATATATATATATTTAGGATCTAAAAAAAACCGGGTAAGTGGCAAATTTCGAGGGGTGTATTCAAAAACAATGAGAATTAAGAAGAGAGAATGATTAATTAATTTTTAATTAGATTTTTGGTTATATATCAAATGCCCCTATCTAATGCTGATGATTTGAAATCATATCTATTTGAGCTATAGATGGGACTCTAACAGGTATTACCACTCAGATTCAGGGTGGACCTGGAGTATAATGGCAATGGAGAAGTACTCCACACTATCAGAACTCAAAAACTGGAACCTTACCATCAGATGCAGTTTAAGATCATATCAAGGGCACCTTTTTTTCATCAATTTCGCTGATGATCCTCTTGGATATTCTTTGCGGTAGCGATTGTTTCTTTGCTGCGAGTTTTGATTCTTTATGACGTTTTTGTGATTCATTTAGTTAGGAGTGTCTATTATCTTATATATATATATATATATATATATATAATATATAATAGAGTAAACTATAGACACGTGTTTCGAGGTATCACCTCTCGTCAGTATAGTTATACGATTTTTAGCAGCTACCTCTGGCTGGGTTCGAGACCCGAACGAACTTACGCTCGCCAAACCTCTTACCCACACATCCACAGTCAGTCGCTAAGTATAGCAGACTATTTAATCGCTACATTTGTAAGGGGAAATGAACTTCACCTAGAGTTCTCAAACTTTGTAAACAAAGTGAGATTTAGCTGAGCGCCGAATACGGTGAATTTGCAATTATATCCCTCCTAAATAAAGTGCTCAACCGAAATTGGGACCGTATAATATATATCTGATGAGTCAGGAAATTTAGACACTTTGTCTAAGCTCCCTGAAATAGACTATAATGCTAAATCTCTAAGTCTTTTGTTATTTCTTTATATATATATATATATATATATATATATATATAATATATATATATATATATAATATATAAATATAATATAATATAATATAATATAATATAATGGAGAATGGATATAAAAAGTTTTAGCATATAAAAGTGCTCAATTTTAAACAGATTTAAAAATCATAGATGAAATATTATGGTGTTAAATATATAGTTACGAATATTAACACCCTAATATATATATATATATATATATATATATATATATATATATATATATATATATATATATATATATATATATAGTGAGAACCTTTTATATTTTGCGCTCTAGTCAGACTGAAAGCTGGTAATATTCTTAAATCATTGGATATTGATTGACAGAAGAAACTCGGTAAAACAAACTTTGAGCTCTGAATTAAATCGAAATATCGGTTGATCAAAATACACCAGTTTTAATTTAAAAAAAATATCAAATATATCTTCTAATCAGAAATCCTTTTCTAAAATATCCCTTCAAAATCAAATAGCAAAAAATAAACAAAAAATAAACATAATAAATCATAAACAAACAAACGATGTGTAAATTAAATTTAGTTATGAAATTCAAAGCAAACTTTAAAGTTTCAAACTTTATTTTGTGAGCTGCGGTATTCAATAATTCTTTAATCAGCAAGTTGCGGCTTTTCAAAGAATTATCAAAATTAAACAATCCTTCATCACGGAATCGATGCAAATATTTGCTTAAATAAAAAAATACAAAAATGCGTAAATAAAAAGAAAATTGATACAAACTTTACGGTAACGATAACGATTATGAATTTATTAATTTTCAAATATAATCAACCAGGTCGAGTCTTTTTAAAAACAACACAAAAGAAAAACAATATAAAATACAATGACTTTTCCCCTAAATATCGTAACAAATTCCTGATTGACGATAAGACTATTTCATTATTAATAAACGAACAATAATTA
>CM042138.1:76810194-76837694 GCA_023376005.1 Doryteuthis pealeii | reverse complement strand
TAGAAAATTAACATCATTTGTTTTTTTAAAAAATGTTAAATTCATATATATATATATATATATATATATATATATATATATATAGAGAGAGAGAGAGAGAGAGAGAGAGAGAGAGAGAGAGAGAGAGAGAGAGAGAGAGAGAGAGAGTGTGTGTGTGTGTGTGTGTGTTTTGTCAGCAGGCTATTATTTAAGAAGGTTTTGTTAATTCTTTATAATTTTACAGAGTAAACGTTCAAGTCTTCTTCTTGTTTCCGGTACATTGTGATCAAGATTAATAGAATTAGGCAATTTGCATCAAAAATATAAAAAAGGGATAACACAAATTAAATATCTTTAAACACCGGTAACAAACATCTTTAATAACTAACGCATTAACCTTAATAACCCCCTTATAATAGACTCTTCTAAATGAATAAACCACAAAAATGACTTCCAAACGAATAAAAACAACGTTGACTACAACCAGCAACCCCTCTGAGGATGACCAGTGAAATGGTTAAATGTGACTCGGTAAAAAGATGGGACATTTTCTCTACCATGTTGATCCAGATGTATACAGAAAACTACAAGAAGACTTGAAGGTCGACATTTGAAGCTTATTAATTTTGCGAACTATAGGATGAATTACTTTATAGAATTTCATCCGTATATAGATATAGTTATTAATATTGAATATTTTCTGTGTAAAATTTGGTTTGAAAATATCTTTAAAAGGAAAGATATCATGAGTACACAAAAACCATCTGCTGACGCTTATGGAAAAACTCAAAAGGAGTAAATAATAATAATGATAATAATAGAACTAGAAAACTTCTAGAAACCAAACTTAACAGCAGAAATCTGATCAAAGGAATTAATACCTGGGCTGTCCCCATTATAAGATACTCAGGACCATTCTTAAAATGGACAAAAGAAGAACTCAGACAGATAGACCAAAGGACGAGAAAATTAATGACCATGCACAAGGCTCTCCACCCTAGAGATGATAGAGATAGATTGTATGTGTCAAGAAAGGAAGGGGGAATAGGTCTTGCCAACATAGAGGAATGCGTAGAAACCACAATCCAACAACTTGAAGATTACACAAGGAAGAGCAAAGACAAACTACTTATGGCGGCCAACAATTGTAGAAACGGCAGATGGACAAACAGAAACGACAAAGACTAGAAAACAAAAATGGGAAGAAAACCATTATATGGACGCTTCAAACGACAAATAGATGAGGTTGCACATGAAAAGACTTGGACATGGTTAAGAAAGGGAAACTCAAAGAGAAACAGAATCACTTATAATTGCTGCACAAAATAATGCCATAAGGACAAACTACATCAAAGCGAAATTGATAAGACCCAAATGTAGACTAATAGATATGAGACTGTTAACCATATACTCTGCGAATGTAGCAAACTAGCACAACGAGAATACAAAACTAGACACGACTGGGTTGGGAAGGTGATCCACTGGGAATTATGCAAGAATTAAATTTTGACCACACAACAAAATGGTATATGCATAACCAGAATCTGTTCTTAAGAACGAAACGCACAAAATTCTCTGGGACTTTGAAATTAAAACGGGTCACCTTATCCAAGCAAGAAGGCCAGACCTAGTGTTGATTAACAAAAAAGAAAGAACTTGTCAACTGGTGGATTTTGCAGTGCCAGCAGATCACAGGGTGAAGTTAAAGGAAAATGAAAAAATTGACAAATATCTGGACCTTGCCAGAGAACTGAAAAAGTTATGGAATATGAAAGTGAAAGTTATACCAATTGTAGTTGGTGCACTAGGAACAGTCCCAAAAGGATTAGAAAAGGGCTTGGAAAGTTTGGAAATCAGAGGAAGGATTGAAACCATTCAGAACACTGCACTGCTGCAATCTGCAGAATACTCAGAAGAGTCCTGGAGACCTGAGGAAACTTGCTGTCACTCAGACTCCAGTGAAAGACCATCAGCTAACACTGATGTGAAAACTCAAAAGGAGTAAATGATAATAATAATAATAATAATAATAATAATAATAATAATAATAAGCATGACTGGGTTGGAAAGGTTATCTACTGAAAATTGGGCAGGAAACTAAATGTTAACCACACAACAAAATGATACATGCAAAAAAACAGAATCTATTATTGCAAATGACGCGTACAGGCGGATCACCTAATCACAGCCAGAAGAACAGATCTAGTATTTATTAAGAAGAAAAAAGAGAATTTGCCAATTGGTAGATTTAGAGTCTCGGCAGATTACATGGTGAAGATGAAAGAAAACAAAAAGATAAACACATATCTGGACCTTGCTAGAGAATTGAAAAAAAAAACAAACTGCGGAATATGAGGGTAAAGTGATACCAATTGTAATTTCTGCAGTTGGAACGGTCCCCAAATGTTTAGAAAACAGACTAGCGGTTTTGGAAATCAGAGGAAGTATCAAGATTATCCAGACAACAGCATTGATACGATAGGCAAGAATACTCAGAAAAGTCCTGGAGACCGGAGGTGATTTGCTGTCGCTCAAATGTCAATTAAAGACCAGCAGCTGACGCTGATGTAAAAAAAAAAAAAAAAAAAAAAAACAACTCACACGGAATGAAATGATATTTTTAGATATATTTTCATCGATGCATTTTGGGTAAATTTTACATCTTAAGAACGTGCTGCGAAACAGAAAACCCCAAGAAGAAAAAAAAAACAGAAAACAAATGCTGATAAAATGTTGCAAATATGAACATCTTTATTTAAGTTACATATAAAATTATATTCTCTGTGACTATCCTACCAGAAGGTAGATCCTCATCTTATACAAAGATAATGGTGGCATTATCCATCGTGACAGAATATTTCAGAGCCTCGATCCAACTTCCCACGCACTCAAAACCTTTTCGAATTATCTCCAGAAATGTGTAAACAGCGAGTGAAGTCATTGAATCTACACTATTCTTCGCGGTGCAGGTTATTACTACATTGAATACAATGTTTAAGCTATGTTATATCTTATTATAAGGAAGCATGCAAATCCTGGACGTGGTAATTGCATTTCACTTAGCGCTAATACCATTTATGAATCCTACTCTCCCTCCAGCTATGGCAAATAGTTGGCTCTTTAACCTTGGTTAAGGAGAAGGAAAACTCTGAATTCAACCTGTTAAACTCCGCTTAAGAAATTGACCTTGTGTCGCATCCTGCTCGTGTGGAGGGGTTGGTAAATTATATATCTTATTATAATGGAGATTGTGTGTTTGTCTGTCTGTAAACGAAATTATATCACTATTCAAGTCACAGATCCCTTTGTTATTTAAGTCACATTCTCCATGATTTTATTCTTATTTAAACCTCAATTGTTTATAAATTTGTCTTATATTATTAATATTTTGACCTTATCTACATACTATGGTATTTGTCTCTCATCCCACTTATGAAGGTGTGACACAAGGACATTTTTTATGTCGGCCCACCCACAAGCCGAAGCTCATGGGTGGTAGGCACAAAAATACACTGTGCAATAAACCCAGGCCTGCCCCTTTAAATGAATTCCTTAAATAATTCCTAATTAAACTAAATTGTTAAATTAGGAAAATTTAGCAATGAAAGACGGGAGTGATAGAAAAGGATGTAAGAGTTAGTTTCACAATTGTTCTATTTTTCGATTACATAGCACTCCGTTTATTTAATTTTATCTGCATTCTTATTAGTTTCTTTAGTGTTTCGTGATGCTTAAGGATAGAGCCCAGGTGGATGAGCAGTTCATGACATGCAATACTCTACTTTGGCCCTATCTTGGGCTAGACGGGCGGTCGGATCAATCGGCTGGTCACGTCAAGCCCTAGCACCTATATGATTTTCCCAACCCTATTGCCCTTATGGCAAGCCCCAAACCCTTTTTATCATATGGGTGCTAGAAGGCAGTGGTTGCAGGTCTACATGTCCTGGGAATGACGTTAAACTCTATCTGATGGTGAGGTTCCAGTTTTGGAAGTTTGGGGAATGTGGAGCACCCCTTCATCACCATTGTTCCCTGGTCCACTCTGATCCGGAGTGGTAGTACCTGTTAGGGTCCCATCTATGGGTTAAATAGAACAATGTATTTATTTAAAAAAATGTATTATCCATTAAGAATTGATTTATTTCAAAAACTTTATCGGCATTAAATGACCCACTGAGGTTGATATGCCGTAAAACAAAACAAACCAAACCAAATCTTTAGTGTTTCTAATTTGATATAATAATTTAATAACATCAAAACTTAAATACTTGCATATATTTTCTAGTTTGTATAACGTTTCATTCAGTGTTTACATCCGTCGTGGTAGACACAGCTTCCGACTCTATATCAATTCCTTATGCAATGTTTTTACTTTGAGATCAGGTATGTCAGAACGAAGTACTATTTTAACCCTGTTGTGAGACAGTGTTGCATGCGCTCGACCAAAGATGCGGAAGACAAAAACAAGATGAAGATTTGGCGATGAGTTCTTGTCAGGAAATGTGAAAGGAACAAAATAAGTGTGGTGATGTTGAATTGAAAACCTGCTGAAATTATTTGACAAAAATCTTTACGTCACTTTCTGATATGTATCATTTCAATTTCAAAAGAGAGCATGGGATTATATCGTCAAATATATATTTAAAAAAATATTTTGTTTAATTCACTAAAGAAATACAACAACCAACACGACAAGTTTTGAAATTATTATATTTATATATATATATATATATATATATATATATATATATATATATATATATATATACATGAACAATTGACACAATATATATATATATATATAATATATATATATTATATATATATATATATATAGTAAAAGAAAGGAAATGAATCCGACGGTATGAGTATAGATAGTATGGAGTATAAACAAGCTCTGAAGATGATCTTTTATAAAATCGAAATATTGTTCAATATTAGCAATGAATATGTTATAAAATATTTTCACTTTAACAGCATATTGTGTTGTTTTCATATCCTTTTATCTATACTCATATATAATATATATATATATATATATATATATATATATATATATATATGGGTAATTCTATGTCAAATCATCCAAACCATGTCACCCATCCCCTTCAATTTTTCTGAAATTTTGTGAAAGTGTGGATTATGATAGGATTAGCCAATCCCCAAAATTTGAGCTTCCAATTCCAAAAAATGGTGGATGATAATGATTTTTAACTCTCCAAATTTGAGGGAGGTTGCGAAAAATTCCGACTCTTTGTAATATATTTTTGTCTGTGTTTCCCTACTACCAAAAATTGGTTTATAAAAGCATTTTCGCCCAAGAAATCCATTATTTGTATCAAAAAGTTAGTTTGATATTTGCTACAACATCAGTTAAAATTTTGCAAATCAGAAATCATTAATAACTTAAAATTGGTTGATTTAAAAACGTTTTTAGTAGCATTTTCGGATTTCATAGGCGAAAATGCTTTTATAAACCAATTTGTAGTAGTTGGGAAGCTCTAGAGCTCATTTTACAGACAAAAATAGGTTACAAAATGTTGCGATTTTTCGCCAACCTCACCAAATTTGGAGAGCTAAAAATTGACATAACTCCGCCAATTTTTGGATTTGGATGCTCAAATTTTGGGGATCGTCTAATGTTAACATAGTACACATCTGGAGGAAAATTCAGAAAAATTGAAGATGGTGGGTAACTATTTTACTTTTTCTGGACAATACCCATATATTGCTTGAATTATTCATGTAGGAACGGGATATTTGCCTTGAAAATGATTATTCCAGGACTTGTTTTCTTTCTTTTTAAGTTTGGACCTAAATTTCCAATCTTAGAAACAACACCCTACAAAAAAGCAATTTAAGACCATTTACCTCCCATCTCCCAAACCATCCAAGAAAAGCGAGCAAGATATACTAGGTACTGCTGGAAAAACAAAGACCATCTTATATCGATGTTCTCCGATGGAATACTATACATGAACACATCAGTGTATGTATCAGTACTGTGCGGTCTACACCGCAGTGGAAGCGTGCTGGGCCCACAACCTGTTAAGTATCTGGTCGGCATCCTTAGTTCCAGATGTAATAAGTAAGTAAGCAAGCCAATAAGAATCCGGTGTTAGGGTATTCTTTGTAAGTCCGTCGTCCAAGATAATCCAAGTATCAATGACATAAGCTCAGAATGGGGTCTATTAATACAGCATAAGCAGCAGCAGCAGTGCCAGTGATTGGACAATAGAAATGCCTTCGGTGGTCACGTGGTAGTCAACGGGTCTATATTTAGGAGTGACCGTTTGCCTCATGCCTTATATCTAAAATAATTCAACAGGTTGGGTGGTTGTTTGGTTGGTTGGTTGTATGAATGGTCAGTAAAGAGGGCCATGCTGACAACCTTCTAAGACATGAGTAGACCCATCGCTATTGATTTCTTTGAAAAAGGATTAGTTGGATGGATTTTACGGCATGCCAAACCTTGGGTTATTTTAGGCCATAGACATTTTAACCCATAGATGAGACCCAAACAGTACTACTACTCCGGGTCAGAATGAGCCTGGGAGTAATGACACTGAATGGGTACTCCAAACTTCCCAAAGCTCAAGAATTGAAACCTCACCAATAGAAAAGACCGATGAGAGATAAGGAAGGATGGTGCAAGATTCAGAGGAATCAGAGTAGTCCACATATGTTAATGATGATGATTTTGGTTTAGTTTGTTTTGTTTTACGGCATATCAACCTCAGTGGGTCATTTAATGCCAATAAAGTTTTGAAATAAATCAATTCTTAATGGATAATACATTTTTTTATAAATAAATTTTTATATTTAACCCATAGATGGGATCCTAACAGGTACTACCACTCCGGGTCAGAGTGGACCAGGGAGCAATGGTGATGAAGGGGTGCTCCACATTCCCCAAACCTCCAAAACTGGGACCTCACCATCAGATAGAGTTTAACGTCATTCCCAAAACATGTAGACCCGCAGCCACCGCCTTCTAGCACCTATATGATAAAAAGGGATTGGGGCTTGCCGTAATGGCAATTGGGTTGAGAAAATCATATAGGTGCTAGGGCTTGACGTGACCAGCCGATTGATCGGAGGGAGCCTCTCCGACCGCCCGTCTAGCCCAAGATAGGGCCAAAGTAGAGTATTGCATGTCATCCACCTGAGCTCTATCCTTAAGCATCACGGGTCGCCACCCACGACCAACAGGTGGCCCCATTGATGATGATGACGACGATTATGATGAAAGTAAATAAGCAAAGAGTATCAAACCGTTGTTCAACCAAAGCTTTTATTTAATCAACGTAAGACAAGGGAGACGTTTTGGTATTCCAATCAAGGATCGAATCCAGAACTCTTTTAATATTAATCAACATCTGCCTAAACATTTTTTAATGTCGTCATGTTGATACACGAACTCATATTTATAAAAATCAATATTTGTCCTTCAAGCGATTTGAAGGCGCATTAAAAATTGTTCTGCATTTTAAAAAGAAATACTAATGTAATTATCGACATTATTCAGATATGTTTTCAAACAACAGCGTTCTAAAACGTAATAATTATCCTGGGGCCAATAATAATATCTACATATTTAGCACTTTCTTTTTGAGAAAAACAGATTAGGCAACTGATTTCTAATTCATTATAAAAAAAACGAAACATTTTAGGATTCTTTATACAGTGGTATCTCGATTTCCTAGTAACGCAATTTATGAGCGTAACGAGTTACGAGCTGTCACTCGGTCGATTTTTTTGCTCTTTGTTGAGAGCTAAAATCTGAGGTAGGAGCAAACTTCAGATACGCTTCTGTTACTATGCTCACTAAAAACATTTAAGAGTTCAGATTTAAAACGCCAAATAAAAATATAATTTATAAAACAACAAACATCGTAACATATTACGGCACATGATTAATTACTTATCTACGTTATTCGGACTATTGTCCCCATCTTCATTGTTATTTGTACAACGTTTCGGCCGATATGCCCTCCGGCAGAAACGTTGTACAAATTACTATGAAGATGGGGACAATAGTCCGAATAACGCAGATAATACTAACCTTCAAGCTTCATCTTAAACATTCAGAAAAATAGTATGATTAATTACATTCTATTTTATTGTATTTATTCAATACAATGATATTTTTCATTTTTAAAAATATAACAAAACATTTGGTGGTTTTGGGTGTCTGGAATGTATCAGGATTACGAATCAACACGCGCCTAAGATCACACTCGTTGCGAATCATCGTGACAGTGGGGTAATAAAGAGGCGATATAAAGTCTGCTTGAGAAATCCCCTATCATATCAACCATCGTCATTGATCCATCCTAGCTGTAAACCGTTACTACTACCGTCGCACCACTAACTGCGTTGTCTCATCCTTTAAAAACACTCGCAGTCGGCATAGGCGTTCTGGACAGATAAAATGTGTGGTCACGAAATATGAATGGATGTCGTGTCTGATGGGGCGTGCCCTCCTGGAAGTTTTCGAATATTTTTTAAACAAGGCTTAATATCGGTCCAGAGACTGGATCAAAGGTAAACCGTGGACAATTCTCTTCGAATCAGTTTTAGCCATTCGGAGGATAAAGATATAATATATATTTTTACAAGTGTTTGTCATTCTTTCTCAGGTTCATCTCCACATAGTCACCGTTTCTTTCAATAGCAATGTCCCACCTTCGAATGAGAGCATGTATTCCTACCCCGTAAAGTCCTGTTGACTGTTCTTTGAGCCATTTCGTCACTATAGATTTCACTTCCTATCCACTGGAAGAATGTTTGCCTCTCAAACCCTCTTTCATGGGGTCGAAGAGATGATCTGAAGGAGCTAAATCTGGTGAGTATGGAGGAAGCGGTAAAGTTGTTCACCAGAATGAGACAATTTTCTCCCTTGTTCTGATGCTTGTATGTGGTCGGGCATTGTCATGCAGAAGGAGGACATTATCGATTGGCAAGTTGAGTCTTACTCGTCGGATTCTGACTCTGAGCATCGTTAGGGTCTCAATGTAGGGCTTAGTTTTATGAAAAGAACTTCACATGAAATAAAGAAAATGGCATTAATTTCGTATAATGAAATTTAAAGTTGTATTTTTTAAACTGATTTATTTAATATCAAAACTTTCACAATTCATATTACTATAATGCAGATGTTATTCTATCGTAAATCTCGTGTTCATTGTTCATCCTTCGACGATTTTGTCAAAAATATTAATTACCAGTTGTTTTTGTTCTCTCTTAGGAGTGTCAATAAGAAATTAATTTTCTTTCGCGTTCCTTTAGAAAGAATAGCTTAATTCTAAAAGCAAAAATTCTAGAAACAAAATAACTGAAATAAATTGATAAACAGAAACACTAATACCTTTATGCAAATGAAATAGAAACCTCTAGAATTTTCTTATTAAAAAAAAAAAAAAGACAGAAAATCCATTTTGCCACAAGGGAAGTAACTCATTATTTTAGATGCATTTGAAATCAACAAATTTAATCAATACATTATGAACAAATGTTTAATTTTAGTTGCCAAGTCTACAGAAAGCAAGAGCTATTTTACAAAAAAATCCCTGCAGAGGATATTTTTTTAACTATGTTAATAATAGGTTAAAAAAAAACAATCATTTAAAAAAATAAGCGCATAATTTTATGTGATTCTGAGGATTATTATTATTATTATTATTATTATTATTATTATTATTATTATTATCATTATTATTATTATTATTATTATTATTTCTTCAGCTTATTATATTCATATCAATGTCTTTTGGCATATGTTTGCCGTAATATCTTCCAGCACTTATCGGTTATGCGTTTGATCCAGTGGTTTTTAAAAGTCGCTTAGTAATTATATTTTTCAATATTCACAACTACAACAATGTATGCCTACGAGAACACAGCAGTTATTATTAAATTATCAAGTAAGTAACAACGATGTGAAAAAACTCCGCCAATTCTGTTCAAGACATTACTTTTTTATTAATGTTATATGGACTGTTAAGGCATTTTAATATAAATCTTACACTATTCAAGTGTGCCGGGAGAAGTGTGACTTTTAATTTCTCTTTTTTTATTGTATATAAATCTACCAAAATGCTGCTTTCATATTCAATTCAAATAAACATACACGTGATTAATTGGTTGGTTGTATTTTACGGTATGTCAACCCTTGTTGGTTTATTTAATGCTGAAGACGATTTTTTTTAATCATGCTTGATGGATAATCAATTCTTTTAAAGTTAATGTTTAAACATTTATTTAATCTCATTTGTTTATTTAACCCATAGATGGTACCCTAACATGTACTACCACTCCGAATCAGAGTGGAATGTACACACACACACACACACACACACACACACACACACCTATATATATATATATATATATATGTGTGTGTGTGTGTGTGTGTGTGTGTGTAAGTGTGTGTGTGCTTTATTCAAGTACAATACCTTTTGATTCAGCAAATCGTAGTTTATTTTTTTCCTTAACGGCATATCAACCGGTATGGGGTTATTTTATTACTTATCAAATCGCAATTGCATCCCATCATTGTGTAAGGGTTAACAAACTAGTATCGCAGATCGATTACTACTGATTAGCAAATTCGATCCTCGCTGGATGCTTCATATCGTAATGCGATCTTTTGTCACATCCTACCCGTGTCAAAGGGGTTGGGTAAATACGCATCCAAATTCTCACAAGATCTTCCATTCATGGTTTGATTGTTAGCAAGCTAGTCTGGCAGATCCATTACTACTGAATAGCGAGTTCGATCCACGCTGGATGCTTGAGACCTTGTTTTACTTTGGTTAGACAATTCTATCTGACATTTGAGAAAATAACTATTGAATATACAGTCTTGGCGTCGCTCTGATGAAAAATGCCTTGCATTGAAAAATGTCAAGCAATATTCGTATGTTTATATGAACGTGTTGCATAACCTTCTATTTCCTGTTATACTCATCTTATATTTTAGGTGGCTGGATTCTATCTTCCATTTGGACTGATTACTGTGGTCTTCAGCTGAGACTTCTTAATCTAATTCGCTATATCTATATTTATAGAGTGACAAATATCATTGACAGTGCATATATGTCTGTTAGGGTAGCGTAGGCATGAAGTCAGCTGCGCTTTATAACTGTCAGTTTCGCGCCTTTGCGATTTTCAAATCAAGTGTACGTGTGTGTATATGTGTGCGTGTGTGTGTTGGTTGTTGGGTGTTGGGTGTGCGGGCATGCATCCTTTTAAGTAAGTGCACACCAAACAATGTTTATTCATAAAACGTTAATTTTAATTCAAGTAAAGAAACCAGGATTTATTATATCTAGTAGAACATTAGAATATAATCAAAATTGATATTATAAGGAATTATCAATTATCAAACGATACAGCAATGAAAGAATGACCAATAGAATGTTTGGCAAGAAATAAGTACAAAAAAGTAATTGCTGACTGAAAGCTTATCTAAAGGTCCTTCTCGTTTATTACTTGAACAAGCCAAGAGCACAAGCTGAAAGTGAGTTGGTTATACGTGCAATTCCACATTACTTCTTTCCCCTCAACTAATTGACCCAGTACGAGTAACAGTGGGTCGCGTTTTTGATGTGGTTAGCTGCAAAGCCCACTAAATTTCGCAACCACTTTATTTACCTGGTCTGGTGGCTACCCCACTAAATCTCGCTACTGGTCCCTCCCCGCTGCGTCGGGATAAGCGCCTCATATTTTTCAAAATAAAAATAACTTTGTAAAATGTATATAACTAAACATGCATTTATTGAAAGATTCGTTAAAAATAGCCTAGACCTTCGGATGTTACAACGACAATTTCATAGTGTATATAAATCAATGTCCTTATTTAAATATTATTTGTAAGCTATATTGATTATAAATTAGGTTCTCAATGATAAATGCTTTAGATTATTGTGGAATCTATGACGTAAGCCGTGACGTAGTTTCGGCTTCAGACAGAAATACAATTATATTAGATATTTAATATGTGTGCCACATGTAGTACACTAAGAACTGTCTACGAACCGCCATGTACGCCATATAATGGTAAACACCTATAAAAGTATATATATATTCTTAAAATGGGAATATATCAGTTTTAATTATCAAATTTCAGAATACAAAACCTGTTAAAGTAAACAATGAAAAGCTTTATTTGTAAGTGCAAATGACAAGATGATTAATACAAACTCACATTTTTGCATTTCATTAAATCCTAGTAAAATGCCTTCAAATTATTCACAAAAATCATCCAAGTATTTTGTGCAGCTTTGCAGAGGTAAGCACTTTTTGATGATGATTTAATATAAAAACCGAAATGTTAAGTATTGGCTAAATCATCCTCAGAATTCCTTATTTGCTCATATTTCATAGACTTACTTTTCCCATAAATTTGGTATGAGCTCTCTAATTGGTAATTTAAATTAACTCTCACTACGAGCATGTAAACAATGATCGTTTCCCCGAAATTTGATTTCTCAGTGACCGTAAAATACATAAACAGACCTATGTTTTAATAGTTTAAAAACACCAGTCCCGTTACAGCTGTCAGTGGACGAGGGGATAAGATATCTGGCATGCAAACAACCAGTCTGAGTTCGACCCTAGCCAAGGATAGCTGTTGTGTCTAGCCACACTGAAGAGGCGTGAAACGCCGAAACACGTGTCTGTGGCTGACTTATATATATATATATATATATATATATATATATATATATATATATATATATATATATAGTTAAGGTAGCATGGACATGGAGTCTACTTTACCTGGTTATCATGCGTCTTTGACACCATGCTCACGCTATCTTAACTTAGATATAAATGCTCTATCAATGATGTTGAGTCTATAAATACACCCATCAATAGTAATGATATCATGGATTATTTAAACTCATAACTTTAAGTTTCATGCTTACGCAATATTCAGATAAGTCAATATATATATATATATATATATATATATATATATATATATATATATATATATATATATATTAAAAATTTACATTTGGAGCATTGTTAAGTAAAGTATATTATTGTTTCTATATTTTCAAGGCAATTACAATGTGTATATCGTATAAAATTCGATAATTATTTAAAATAATCATGACAAGTAAACTCGGCAAATAACACGCACGACGTGGAACACCATACAGTTGTAAAGTTGTACGCTGTTCCCCGTCGTTATTTGCCGATGTTTACTTTTCATGATTATTTTCAATAATTATCGAATTTATACGATATACGCATTGTAATTGCCTTCAAAATATATAGACAAAATAATATATATATAATATAATATATATATATATATATATATATATATATATATATATATATATATATATAATATATTATATATATATATATATATATATATATATATATTATATATTATATATATATAGATATAGAGAGAGAGAGAGAAAGAGAGAGAAGGAGATAGCTATATGTGCGTTGTACTTTTCATATTAGGATCTATATATATATATATATATGTGTGTGTGTATGTGTGCCTGTGTGTGGGATGTGCGTGGATTAATTATATTAAGTCTGCCCTCATCTGACCCTGATCATGCATTAGCATTCCCTCCTTCGTGTAAGATCAGCAGAGGTTAAGCAGTTCTCTTCATCATCAAGATCAATCACTCCGTATAGCACACGCATGTTATTCAATATTTGAACATTAATTTCTTTTCTTCTTTTTTTTCAAATATTAAATGCAATCTAAAAGAAGAGGTATCCTTGATTACCAAAAAGCGCTACTTTTATCTTTGAACAGCTCAATCATAGTTAATATGGTTAAGTGTTTTGATTGATTTTCAATGTCGTCAACCTTTCGCCCATTAGACTTCTCTACAATATTAAATAAAATAAAAAAAGATATCAAATAAATGTAGTGAGAGAAATGGTCAAATGCTACGCCTTATTAAAGAAGGTTGTCATGCGAATAACATTGTAATCGGATCATAAGCTTTTATTATAAATATCTTTCAAAAATGCCCGCATAGATATAATTAGATCAATGTAATGATGACACCAGACTCTGTGTGCAACGATTAACGTTCTTCAGTAAGAACACAGAGTGACAGATATTTTCCACGGCCTTCTTTGAGACCTACAGATAATAATTTTCGGACCATATTACCTTTAGTCACCCCTTTTTGATCTCGATTAAGAAAGGACATGTTTTTAATTTACACCGTCAATATCCGGTTGTTTGTTAGGGTTTAGGGTTTAGGGTTAGAGTTAGGGGTTAGGGTTAGTTTTATAATTTAAAAAAAAATCTAAAAATCATCTGTTTAAACAACCGGGTATTGACGGTGGAAATGGAAAATATGTCCTTTCTTAATCGAGATCAAAAAGGAGTGCCTTAAGGTCATATGGTCCGAATTTTCAAACTCCGATAGTTTTCGAAAGTGTCTTCAGTAAAATGTTCTAGTCAAAGATTGAATCCGTTAAATATTATATAATATACTAGTAGTTACCCGACGTTGCCCGGGATTTAAAAAAGTTAGGAACAAAACGTTATCTATATAATAAAAAAAGAAATACAGTCGAAATACAATGACAGAATCCGAGGATCATTAGGTGCTTCAGGTTTAACAATATCATACACCTTTACCTGGCTGAACCGGTTGGAGTCGATAAGGCATCAGCTTATGGTCCGATAAAGACATCTCAGCAACAAACAAACCATGACGGCAGATCTTGAGGCGTTTTATACTATGAAGTCTCCAATCAAATGAGTCTCCGGACTCTTCCCCTTCCATACGAAAAGAAGGAACCCAAGCAGTTGGTTTCCCATTTCTCTAGAGAAGCTGAAACATCTGGAGACGCACTTTGACGATCCGAATGGATTAACTCACAAGTAAGGTCCCATGTTTCTTTAAAAACCATCCAAAACACGATATATATATATATATATATATATATATATATATATATATATATATATATATATATATATACCGCAATCTTAATTTAATCAATATATATATTAATAAAAATCATCTTTTTGTATATTTGTTTTATTATCTTCAATTCTTTATACATTCTAATTTATATTTTGTTTATTTCTATAATTTTATTTTTTATATTATTCCTTTTCTTTCCAGAGAACGGGAGAGAGTCGCATGAGTTGTTGGTGACCTTGGTGCGGCAAATAATGGGTTGAAACAAAGACAGAAGGAATTCGAATTCTGAGGAAGAAGCAGTCTGCTGTCCAGACACATGCATAGGTAAGATCAGCTAGAATACCGAGAAGTGTCATGGAAACCCTAGGAGTTTGCTGTCACTTAGTCACCAGCTAATACTGGTGTGAAAAACATGCAAGGACTGAAATAATAATAATAATAATAATAATAATAATAATAATAATAATAGACGGATCACCCTATCCCAGCCAGGAAACCAGACCTAGTATTGATTAACAAAAAAAAAAAAAGTAAAAGAGAACGTGTAAACTGGTGGACTTTGCGGTCCCAGCTGATTACAGGGTGAAGCTGAAGGAAAATGAAAAGATGGATCTTGCCAGAGAATTGAAAAAGCTATGGAATATGAGAGTGAAAGTGATACCAATTGTAGTTGGTGCACTTGGAACGGTAACAATGCACTTGGAGAAAAGACTGGAGGATCTAGAAATCAGAGGAAGAATTGAGACCATCCAGACTACTGCACTGCTGCAATCGGCTAGAATACTCAGAAGAGTCCTGGAGACCTGAGGAGACTTGTTGTCACTCAGACTCCAGTGAAAAACTCAAAAGGAGGGATAATAATAATAATAATTAATAATAATAATAATAGTAAGAAGAAGAAGAAGAAGAAGAAGAAGAAGAAGAAGAATGGCATTAGAACGAGCTATATATCAACCCAAAAATGGATAATACACAGGAGTATAGTAAGTATAGGTTATGTGGTGACAGAGATGAAACAGTTAATCACAGAATTTATATGGATAGCGATATAATTATGGCAATAATGATAATATGATAACAGATAATTATGATGTAGGGTTATCACATTAAACATTTTAATGACAATGATACACTGGTCTGTCTATCTATCTATCTATCTATCTATCTATCTATCTATCTATTTCAAACAGTTCTTATGTATTTATATATCTAACGATCTCAATATGTTCATATATACTAATCAATCTCTCTCTCTCTCTCTCTCTCTCTCTCTCTCTCTCTCTCTCTCTCTCTGTGTCAGCATAATATATAAGATATAAAAAGATAATATATATATATATATATATATATATATATATATATATAAGGCACCCACCGACACAGTGTTTCGACGTTTGCGTCTCATCAATGTGGCTCGACTTTAATAGCTACTTCTAGTCGGGAGCGTAACCTGACAGAATTTTCGTCTGCCAAGCTCCTTAACCTCCGCGCCGTCGGCAACTGGTGTGGAGAGAGAGAGAGAGAGAGAGAGAGAGAGAGAGAGAGAGAGAGAGAGAGAGAGAGAGAGAGAGAGAGAGAGTATATAAACATATTGTACAGAGTGATATATATATATATATATATATATATATATATAATCTGTTCATGATAATGAAATATGTCTATCTATCTATATCACTCTGTTAATATCTATCTATTCATATCATCCTGTTCCTTTCTATCTATCTATAACTGTTGGTATGTATGCATGTGCGTATGTATATATCTGTGTATCTATCTATCTTTCTCTCTATCTCCAGCTGTTCCTCTCTATCTATCTACATCTGTTCGTTCCTATCTATCTATCTATCTATCTATCTGTTAATTTTGAAGACGAAAAAACGAGATATAATTTTGAAGGATAAAATACTAAGAGCATATTCTCGAAGAGAAATCCACTTAAAAAGCAACGTTACTGCCTCCTTAGAAGTTTAATTGATCATTAAAAAGTTTCAAGAGTAATTCCATAGACATAAAGAGAAAAGACGCATACAAATTGCTGGAGACGTAATGACAAATTAGCGGGAATGACAATGACTAACAAGTATCACAGTCGCTTGAGTCCATCCAACTATTAATTTCTACTGGTTTTATTGATGTTGGTTAACTTTAATTAACCAACATTAGAATTTAAATAGTATGTTATGTATTCACAGATTACTGTAAAACTTACGGTAAACATTTTTTTTTTTTACCGGCGATAGATTAATAGTAAATATAAGTTGTCGGGGTGGTCTAAATTTGACCAAGGAGATTGTTTTCGCGTCTGATGTGAGCGCCACACCTACCATCATCTCCTCACTTTACCGCACAGACCCCTGTGCTATTCATACGCTGAGTTGACTAGGGCCGTCATCAAACACGGAAACTTGTGGTTTCTAGTCGAACGCTCTACTGACTGAGCTATGCATTTTTCTATCTGTTTATATATATATATATATATATATATATATATATATATATATATATATATATATAGTGAATGAGTGAGTGTGTGTGTGTGTGTGTGGAGTGTGATGGAGAGGATAGAGAGGGAGAGAGAGATACAGCGAGAAGAGGATATATTTAGCTCAGTCGGTAGAGCGTTCGCCTAGAAACCACAAGGTTCCTGGTTCGATACTGGCCCTCTCCAACTCAGCGTATGAGTAGCACAGGGATCTGTGCGGTAAAGTATGGAGCTGATGGTTGGTGTGGCGCTCCACCTCAGACATAAAAAAAGAAACTCCTTGGTCTAGCTCTAGTGAAAGGGGGATAGACTCCCTCGCTGTCTGGCTGATACCGACTTTAGGCAACAACGACTCCGAATATATATTACGTAATATGTACTACTTAATGTGTATTACATAATATGTAATTCGTACATTTGTCTGTGAATGTGTATACATGTGAAAATGTACGCATATGTATTTAAGTGCGTTTATGTGCATAAGTGTATTTGTGTGTGCATATATACATCTTTATTTCTATACAAATATTCATGTGAATATGTATTACGTATATATATATATATATATATATATATATATATATATATTACGTAATATTTAATTCGTACATTTGTCTTTCTTTGATATTTAAAATGAATGTGTATACCTGTGCAAATGTACTCGTGTGTAACTAAGTTCGGTTTATGCTCATGTGTTTTTAGGTGTATTTGTTTGTGTGAATGGGTGAATGTATGTATATGTGTTTATGATGGTGGGAGACAAAGGGAGAGAGAGAGAGAGAGAGAGAGAGAGAGAGAGAGAGAGAAAGAGAAAGAGAAAGAGTGAGTGAGATGAGGGAGGGTGAGTGAGTGAGAGGGAATCTAATAGACTGGAGTAGTGTGATTTTTTGTATGTATCTGCGTGCAATCTCCTATTTGCCCTTTTTACTCTCATACACTTTCTCCTATCATTGATAACTTCACGTTCGATTCTGTGTTCACGGCATTCTGGGTGTGCGTGCATCGTGTGCCGCAATTCAATTCACAGATGCCTTAAAAGAAGAAGATAAGAAAATAAATGGCGGACTCTACGCGTACGGTAAAATCGACGGGTTGAGGGTGGCGCAGAGAATTCCTCATATTAGAATGTGGTCATGTATGAAATACACCCCAGAGACATGTTTATTGATGTTGCATTCGAGGTAAACAAGACTGACACAGTAAATGCGCGTGCGTGTGCGTGTGCGCATGGGCGCGCGCATGCGCAGGATTAATCGCTTTGTTTACTGGGATTAAAACTTTGGCTTTTTCATTCTTAAATTCCCTTATAGCAACGATTTAAGGAAATAATTCAGTTTTCATTTTATTTCGTTTTGCTTTGTTTATTTCGGCTATTGGATCTAGATGTCCTATCTTGTTTATCTACAAAAGCGGGTAAATAAAGCCGGGAATTGAGAAAGAAAAAATGAACCTCGTATAACTTAAAACTTATTTCAAATCCCATTAAAATGATTTCCCAGTATGGTGACTATTGGAATTAACCCTTTAGGCCGCAAGAAACACTATAGCATGTTTGTCAGAGTATTTTTAAATTGAATTGTTGAAAGTAAGATTTTTGAAATTATCTAATTAACATGAAATACTACTACTACTACTACTACGACTACTACTAACTACTACTACTACTACTACTAAATCGTAAGATACATCTTATGGATGCGTACAGGGTGGTCGTCAATTTACGATTACGGGTTCTTGTGCATCATACCGGCTCCGATAGCAAACCCAACTTGAATCAAGTTGCCACCCAGTAAGCTACGTGCTGATAGTTTTGGCATTTTTGCTACACATGAGACTACACAAAAAATCGACCACTACTACTACTACTACTACTACTACTACTACTACTAATACTATAATAATAATTATAATCACAAAAGTTATAGAAAATTTGAAAGTGGAATTGTCAGCAGGAGGACAATCCCTAGCAGAAATACAAATCAAAAGAGGCATCTTTCAGGGAGACTCTCTCTCAGTGCCGCTATTTTTATAACAATGATCCCGCTAACTATATACTGGGGAAATGTAGAGGGGCTAAATCTTTATAAAATCTCGGGAAAATATATATCCTAATGTATATATGATATTAGGCCATCCCGTCGACTTTACCTTTTAGACCATGTTTATTAAACTGATTCTAACATAAAATGACTCAAAATTCTAACATAAAATGACCAAAAAGTGTGGCAAAAATAAATTTTTACACCACCCGAAATCCAAAGGTAAAATAATAAAATAGGACTATTTTAATCAAGTTAACTTACACGTGTTTCAGTCAGGAGTTTATACATGTGTACATTAATCTATCTATTATTATTTTTAAATAACAAAATGAAATAAAATAATATTAATAGAAAAGATATAGAAATGTTCAGCACATATATATATATATATATATTAAAATAGCGCTCTTAGAATAATTCGAAATTCATGAAATGCTGGGATAAAAGGTTTTGAAGGATGACGTCTAACATTCTCTTACGTTGTGTGTGTGTGAGAGAGAGAAAAGAGAGAGAGAAAAACACTTTTTTAAACAAACTGATCTACAAAAACTATCAGTCTCCTTATTATTCAGTGATAAATTTTACTTTATATGCGATAAACCAACCAACCAACCAACCAATCAACCATTTCATACAATCGTCAATTATGATCTGCAAGTCTCTCTTAAGGGCTTCACTAACGCTAATCTCATTAACCTTTTTTTTGTTTAATTCTGTTTACCATATGAAAAAAAATTAATAGCTGAAGCCTCATTATATCCAACTGTGAATATGTTGAATCCTATTATTTGAAATTGTAAAGTCAAGAGACGTCCATATTAATGGCCATTAACATGTTTCATTAAGCAGGGATAGAATTACGTCCGGCAAATAGCGCGTAACATTCAAGCTTGGTAATAAATGAAATGCGTAATTCTCATTTTCGACACAATATTATTACTGCCACGCTGTTATACTTCGGCTTCAAATCAAAGGAAAGACATTTAATTATATTTTATCAATATTCCAATGCATATCAGCACGAATTGATACAGGCATGCGCATATGTACACATTACCAACACGGACAAACAAACACACAGATGGACAGACATACTGAGGAGCTCAAACATTTTGACCGGCGATATGTGTCAAGAATTGCTTTCACTGTTTCCTAATAACTGCTGGACCAGAAGTAGGTATTTATCCAACCTATTAAACACGAAAGTCAAAGTTAACCAGCTTTAGTCTTATAACACTATAATAATGTTATAAAGTTTACTGGTGATATTAAATTGAATACTTAAGAATAATTAGGAAGATTTATTAAAAGTTAAAGTTATAATCCTTTGTAAGAAAGTGTAAAAAGAAAATAACAACAACAACAAATAATAATAATAATAATAGTAATAATAATAATAATAATAATAATAATAATAATTATAATAATCCCAGCAAGAAGACCAGACCTAGTGTTGATTAACTTGTCAACTGGTAAATTTTAAAGTTCCAGCCGATCATAGGGTGAAGCTAAAAGAAAATGAAAAAAATGGACAAATACCTAGACCTTGCCAGAGAACTGAAAAAGTTATGGAATATGAAAGTGAAAGTGATACCAATTGTAGCTGGTGCACTTGGAACGGTCCCAAAAGGATTGGAAAAGAGTTTGGAAAGTCCAGAAATCAGAGGAAGAATTGATACCATCCAGAACATTGCACTGCTGCAATCTGCCAGAATACTCAGAAGAGTCATGGAGACCTGAGAAGACTTGCTGTCACTCAGACTCCAGTGAAAGACCATCAGCTAACGCTGATGTGAAAACTCAAAAGGAGTAAAAATAATAATAATAATAATAATAATAATAATAATAATAATTACACCTAGTGACCCACAATCGCTATACTGAGTTCCTTCATAGGTCAAATCAAAAGTTAGCGTTAACGAAGGACCAAAATTACTAAACAAAGAAATTCGAAAAGGTCCATTTTAAATTTTGATTTAGATAAATAAAACAATACCTTATTTTGGATTGTAAGTACAAGTCAGTGCTAACTCTTATGGAAGAGTACGATGGAAGATTACAACTAAGTCTGGCACAAAGCCATTTACACAATAATATAAATATTACCACCAATCAAAGAAAAAGTGGGATGGAGTTTTTTTTTACCTTCTCGAGATGTGCAACCCAGGGGTTTGATTGATTGGTGGTTCAATCAAACGCACCATCGGGCGGCTTTTCTACCCCTTCCTGATATTTAAACTGTAAGGCCATTATTCCGGCGTTTCTATTGGCTGGCCAATCAGTGCCGTATGTTCAGTGCTCTGGATCCCATAAAGTAAGACTCAGAAAAGCGAACAGATCAGATCTGTTGGTCACCGCTTCCCGCTACCTTGCCACTCAAAACCCTGAACTGAACCATTTCAGCCAGAAGTAATTAGCTGTATATCGCCAGTGAACTCAATAACTCCGACTTCGACATCGAAAACCCTTGGCACATGATTTAGGTCACTGTATGATAAATAAAGGTATCGTTATTTACATTTGTTAATAAGCGTTTTCGTAGTTATTGCGATTGTTGACCCGTTCACAGCATTGGTGAATTTGGTCATCTTTAGACTCAGCCCGAACCAAGAAACTTCGAACCAGCTATTCTTCAACTTTCCTCTGGGTTAAAAAAACTAAAAAACTAAAAAAAAACAAAAAAAAACGTGGGCACAGGAAGTCCCAACGAGCAGGTTCATCAACCTATAAATGGCACACAGCGCAACGCGCATTTATAGGACCACTGTCTGATAAGAGAAAGATTGGCCGCCCCCAGCTGCATTTTAATGTTGTCTGCAAGAATAATCTCAGGTGCTTTGGCATTAACCCTTCCAGCTGAGAAAATTTGGCTCAGGATCGACCTCGGTGGCGACAGGCTCTCCGTATCGGATTATTCATGTCTGAAGTCGCCCTGGCGCATCACCATGAATCCGAGAGGTCCAGAAGAAAGCGGCGGCAACAAAGCACTGGCACATCAACATCTTCATTGACAGCCTCTACATGTGACAACTGTGGTCGAGGCTGTTTTTCGAACACTGGACTTAACAGTTACAGGAGGCGATTTAATTTCAGAGGCACAAAAACTATATAGTCTTCCGAGACTGCAATGCCTATATATATATATATATATATATATATATATATATATAATATATGTGTGTGTGTGTGTGTTGTGTGTGTGATTTTTATAAATCGAAATATTGTTCAATATTAGCTATGAATATGATATAAAATATTTCATTTAACAGCATTGGTGTTTTCATATCCTTTTATCTATACCTATATATATATATATATATATATATATATATATATATATAATATATATATATATAATATATATATATTTCGGAATAAAAGGCCTTAAATACCATGGGTAATCGTGGTTATGGACCATTTCCACTCGCGAGTATGCTCACGAGCTTCTTCAGACCACTGATATATTTTATTTAGACAGGCACATGGCCAAACTCATTTTATATTCATACATTTCACCTCCCTCATTTAGGGGTGGTCATATTGCATTCTTTCTTTTCAAGTGTCTTTTTATTGGTGGAAATTTTTTTTTTTTTTCCTTGGTTGGCGGTGTTTTTTTTTATTTTTTTTTAAATTTTGTCTGCTAGTCTCTTTGGTAAATTCCTAAGTTTATTTTGACTGACCAACAGGATTTTAATTTATGGTCTAGATGCCGATTCGCTCTAATTGGGTCAAATGGGAAGCAGGGGAGGTATGTTTTTTTTCTCAGCGGGTGGGGGTATCTGAGTTTACTTTATTACGGCTACCAGCCTTTTATCTTTCTTGGGTTATCTAGTGTGTATCATTTATTAAAGCATGTTTTTCCATACTTTGCTATTTATATTCTTACACTTATATCTATGCGCTCTTTACTCATATTTTGTATTTTATGTTCATATATGAACCTCTTTCTATTCTATTACTTCGATTTCCCTCTTTACATCTTTTTATTTGTTTTAATTTATTTTATTGTTTAATTTTATCCTTTAGTACTATCCTTATCTATGATGCTTCTATAAAGTGTCTATTTTTGTTTATTTATTTATTCATATATTTCTTTATCTATCTATCTATCTATTTATCTATCTATCTCTCTTTCTCTCTCTCTCTCTCTCTCTCTCTCTCTATATATATATATATATATATATATATATATATATATATATATATATATGGTAGAAATGTGAGGAGAAATGTGAGAACAATAATATATAACATTATACACACACGCTCGTACAATTTTAACAAATCTCACCCCCTTCACTTAAATGAAACCAATATTAAAATTTAAAAAAAAATAAATAAATAAAAATAAAATAAAAAATAAAAATAAAAATCTTTTTCAAAATAAATATAATAATAAAAAAAAAAAAAAATTTAAAAAATAAACAATAGATATATAATAAAATAAAATAAAATAAAATTAGAATCTCATACATACATACCAGCTACATATTCTATTCAGATATATAGACAGATACACAAAAAATAAGTAACAACCTAATAAAAATAGATAGATAGATAGATGGACTGAAAGACCAAATATAGAACAGAACACACAATAAAGAAAAAAACAGATGGTTGATAGACATGAACACACTCAAGCTAAATAGATAGATAGTTAGATAGACCGACAGACAGATAGACATAATGTTAAATATTCATAAATAATGAATGACATTATAAATATATATGATAATAATAATAATAACAATAATAGTATATAACATATAACATATGCTCACTCACAATTTAACAAATCTTACCCTTACAAACCCTTATACAAAAAAAAAAAGAAAGAAAGAAAGAAAATAAAATAAAATAAAATAAAATAAATAAATAACAAATCAAAAAAAAAATCACACCAACATACCAACAACACATATATAACTTAACGACAAATCCAGTTCCCAATCACACATAAACAAAAAACAATTAAACAGACACACACACACACACACATACACATATTTAGCTAACCAATCCCCACAATCTAACACCTGTGGTACCACCATTCACCATTTCGGCACTCCCCATTCCAGAGAGAAGAATCCACTAACCACCCCCAACTACACTTCCCCCTACTGACGACCTTCCGCTTTCAGCATTTTGAGAATTTCCATCATTGGAGTAAGAACTATATTCAAGTCCTGAAGATGGTCTAATAAGAGACCGAAACGTTGCACCGTCGACAATAAACATCAAGTTTCCACAACATCCCGTGCTTGTCTACTTTTCTCCATATATATATATATATATATATATATATATATATATAACCACGATTAGGATGTGGCACATGGTCAGAATAATGTGGAATCCAATGATGATCGAATTTGCTTTTCAATACTAGTGGATTTGCGAGATTAGCTTGCTAAACATTACACCACTATGAAACGCTGCTGGATCAAAAATAAAAAAAACCCAACTTTATCCCAAATGAATTAACAAAAAAGAACGATTTGACCATCTTCGCTAAAAGGAGAATTACTACGATTAGATCACGCTATTTTTCAAAATCCCACGTCTTGGGGGAGAGCTCACATTCAGTTATAGTGAGGAAGTATTTATCGACCCTCTCCGCCATGGATAGGATGCAATACAATGTAATTATCTTTTCAAGTGGAATATAGCTGATTGCCATACCAGGTTTAAAGATACCAGTGATTCAACAATTTACCCATAGCTAAGATGGGAAGAGAATATTGCTTGTTTGAAATCAGAGTTTTCCTTGTCCTAGCCTAATATCCATAGCAAGGTTAAAGAGCCCAATCTGCTCTACAGTTTACCATAGCTGAGGAGAGAAGAAAGAGATTCATACCTTTACAAATGGATTTATTTAAAATCGAAATATTGCTCGTTTGAATTCAGTGTTTTCCTTTTCCTAGCCTGATTGCAATACCAGCGCTAAAGACCCAATTCTATACTACTCGCTTAAAAAGACGTGTCATTTTTATAAATACTGTGATCTAGTCATAAAAATTCTCTGCTATTCACCCATAACTTAGGGGAGATGAGATCGATTCATTCGTTTACCTGGGGTATTAGCGCGAAAGTGAAACACAAACGGCTTCGTCCAGAATTTAAATTTGAATCGCCGTGTACTTTCCCTAAAATGATAACCGTTATGCAAGACGCTTCCATGTTACGAGTAATTATCGTAGAGTATTGAGGAGGGCCAGTTTAGCTTAGTTGGTAGAGCGTCCGACTAGGAACCACAAGTTTCCGGGTTCGATACAGGCCCCCGCCAACTCAGCGTATGAGTAGCACAGGGATCTGTGCGGTAAAATGAGGAGCTGATAGTAGGTGTGGCTCTCCGTCTCAGACGCCAAAAAAATCTCCTCGGTCTAGTGCTAGGGAAAAGGGGATAGACTCCCTCGCCGTTTGGCTGAATCCGACTTTAGGTCACTCCGATGATTTACTTACATTTTAAACTTATTGAGGATATATACAATCTACAAACCCTCGGTAAAGCACTGATAAAACAAGATATCGGAGCAAATATAATCTTTGCAAAGTATAGATCAATAGGAAGGCCACTCTATGACATTCAATTCCACTTACAAATTGATCTTGTATTCCCTCCAGCTCGTAGTAGAAGGGTGTTGGAATATTTTTGCTATATAAGGTGTGCTGGAGCCCACCACTTAAATCTATATACTCTTCGTGGCCGCGTGGATTCAATCAGCCAATCAACACGCCCGAATAAGTGGTTAGTTAACTATTTAATCGCCGATCTTGAAAGGCGCCCAGTTGCTCGTATTTCATGCGGACAAACGGATCAACAACACAAGGATTCTGCTTAATATTAACAAACAACGAAGGATTCTCTTAACACTAAAGAACAACTAAGGATTCTGCTTAAAACTAAGTAACAACACAATAATTCTGCTTACCACTAAGGAACATAAGGTATCCCCACTGTAGAGTGCTCTCACCTGCAACCTAAATATGGCCACAATAATCTTTACAATAATCTTTATCGCTGGTGTGCTTCTATGTTATAGTAAACATTTCGCCCTTGAATTTATGATATACCGATTCGACAATCTTCCAAAATTGCTAAAAGAAAGCAATTGAGACGAATGGCTATATCCATATTATTCTCATATGAACGTTATTCTTCAAATTTTTCATGCTCCAAAAAACCTTTCATTTAGACACCCTTTCTGTTATTGTTGTTGTTGCTCTAATTAATATGTGTCTATGTGTGAAGGAACAACAAGAAAAACTTCTGTAATTTTTATCTTTGTTGTCCCGGGCTCCTGTCCTAATTTTCGCTATGTTTTAGCGTACCGGCATCAGGCGAAATTCTGACCCAACTTAGATATTTTCCGAGTCGTGTTTTAAAAGGTGACATTTGCGGTAAAGAAAGAACAGTTTTCTCGTTTATTTCTACCATAAAATAAACTGAACCCTCATTTTATGTCCGTGTTTTTTTGCAATAAATATTTATTTTTCTTGCACCCGTTATTTTACAATACTAAATATATTTTATTATTTATTTGGTAAAGAAGAACAGTTTTCTCGTTTATTCCTACCATAAAATAAATTGAATCCTCATTTTATGTCCGTGTTTTGCAATAAAATGTTTTATTTTTCTTGCAGCCGTATTTATTTTACAATACTAAATATATTTTATTCATTTATTTTAATCTTTAATATATAATCTAGAACAGTACAAAGAGCTTCAGTTGAGGTAAAGTAAAAATACGTTACAGACACTACATATATAATCCTTGTTGCGTATGATCCATGCATGACAGTCAGAGTACTCATACTAATTAGAACCAATTGTTTAAATTGACTTCAATTGACACACAAGCATAGGGACTGGTTCGTCTATCAATAGAAAAAGTAATCTGATCTGAGAAGTATTATATGTCTGAACAAGGTAGACGGCTGGGTACCTATGCTTCACTACCCGGAGTAATTGATATCTCCATGACGCACTTTAGGAATACAAAAAGACAGTGTAATCAATATCTGAGTCTGGACTAAGCTGTGTTAAGAAAAAAACAA
>CM042138.1:76792694-76807694 GCA_023376005.1 Doryteuthis pealeii | reverse complement strand
ACTTCATTCAACTATATATATATATATATATATATATATATATATATATATATATACAATGTGTGTCAAAAAGTATTGAGATTTTTTGTACTTTTTGACATATTCTGAAAAAATTGACGCTCCATTCATTGTTCATTTCTATCTTGGTAAATACAGCTTCAAATATCGTTCCCAAATAAATGAATAAAAGCTAAAACTTTTATTTGTCACTTCATTCAACTATATATATATATATATATATATATATATATATATAATGTGTGTCAAAAAGTATTGAACTTTTTTGTACTTTTTGACATATTCTGAAAAAATTGACGCTCCATTCATTGTTCATTTCTATCTTGGTAAATACAGCTTCAAACTCGGCACTTTTATGACACACCTTGTATTCTGAAAAAATGAACATTGCATTCATTGCTGATTTCTATCTTGGCAAATACAGCTAAATCTCGATACTTTTATACCTTGTATTTTATAGATATAGATATAGATAGATAGACAGACAGATAAATATTTAGACATATAGATAGTTGGTGGTCAATGATGTTTACAAGTATTATATATATCTTGTCTTAAAACAAAATAAGAATATTACGAAATAATGTTATTGTTTTACATATTTAGATAATCTTGTAATTTTAAAATTAATATCTTTCTTGTAAATCATTTTCATTTATTTGTTTCGCAAATTAATAGCTAGTCATGCAGAACATAAAATTAATTCAAAATTAAAATGGATTTTCAGATATAATAATATAATAATGATAAAATATAATTATATTATTGTTTTACGTTCATATACACGAGAAAAACGGCATATGTAATTTCTTACGTTAAACGGTATGATTTTTAAACTTTTGTAAGCATATTTGTTGTCGTTACTACTTAAAATAAAGTGTAAATCTTGTGATTTATAAAATAATGATTAAACATTATAATAGATAATATTTATACATTATTATATTATGTTTTATGGCAAAGATTTGAGTTTTTTAACTGTTTATCGTTACTTTGCTTAAATATTTGAAAAACTACTAAATGTCATTGGGTCTACTAATATCATTATTAGATATTTTTCAATTTACTTATACAAAATTTACCTTAGTAATTTTTATATAAAACTTGTCCTTGGTTACGAGTCGCGTAGTGTAATCGTTACTGTCGTAGGAAATGAACCCGGCAATATGAGATCAAAATCTGTGCGGGTAACTAGTAGGGTAGACTGGGTTCTTTAAGTTTTGTATGGTAACCAGTAAAGGAAAAGGAAAACAGAATAGAAACAAAATGGGCTCTCTTCTCGTTTGTCTACTTTGATATCTCCTCCTCCAAATATAATCAGTAAGTATTTTACGATTTTTGTGTCTATTTTTACGCTTCGAATGAGAGCACTTTACAGTGGAGAGCCCTTGTGTTAAGCAGAGGCTGATCCTTATCAAATAAACCTTGGTTGATCCTTGGTGTTCCTTAGTGTTGGGTAGAATCCTTTGGTTGTTCCTTGGTGTCACTTAGTTTTGGGTAGAATCCTATGGTTGTTCCTTGGTTTCCCTTAGTTTTGGTAGAATCCTTTGGTTGTTCCTCGGTGTCCCTTAATGTTAGCTAGAATCCTTTGAATGAGCTGAGCGTAGGTTGCAGAACCGTTCAATAGTAGCGAATATGTGCAAATGAACGGTTTTCATGATCGGCGATTACATAGCTAACTAACCACGTATTCAAGGTTTTGATTGGCTGGTTGTAATCCACGAGCCCACGCAGAGTCTATAAGTTTATACGTGGGTTCCAGCACACCTTATATATAAAAATATTCCCACAATATATGTTTTTGTATCAGTGAAAAGAGACTATGCCTATATAATACAACATGTGTGTCTTTGATTATGTAAAATCCCAACAGCTGGCCAGCTCCAAAGACAGCGATGGGTAAGCTAAATGCCTACCACCTCAAACATCTGAGAAATATCACTGGGCACCAATACTCAAACAACCTATTCTCCAACAAGGTTCTCTAGAAGATATGTACCTCCATTAAACTATCAGCAAGAGTGGTGCAACTACGGTAGTACATGTTTGCGCATGTGCGACGGATACCCGCACCTGTGTGGGCATGTGCGACGAATACAAGCACCTGCAAAAAATCATTGGAATTTGCTGTAATATGGTCGAGAAACTACCGAGCCACTGTACAAACTTGCTTGGTAAGCTGCGAGCCGACTTCCAAAAGGAATGACTGGGTGGCCTAAGATCTGACAAGCAATTGAGTGCGCTAAGAACTCTCGCAAATGAAAGGACTGAGCGACTTTAAATAACGAAGGACTGAACACTGCTGCAGGTGGTTCAAAACTATTACAGCGACAAAATACGGTAAACCATCGTACTTTAGTTACAATTATCAACACACACACATCCCCTGATGTATCGCCTTTATATATATATATTCTTTAAGTCGCCGGGGTGGCCTAATATCAGTATCAGCCAGACAGCAAGGGAGTCTATCCCCTTTTCAATAGCACTAGACATATTATTTTAGCATCTGAGGTGGAGCGCCACACCTGGTATCAGCTCTTCACTTTACCACACACATCCCTGTGCTACTCATACGCTGAGTTGGCGAGGGCCGGAATCGAACCAGGAACCTTGTGGTTCCTAGCTGAACGCTATACCGACTGAATTAAACAGACCCTATATATATATATATATATATATATATATATATATATATATATATATATATATATATGGAAATACGGTGAGGAAATTAATCCGACATATAAGAAAATATTTAAAAAATAACAAACACAGGATGATCATAACATCCTCTGTTTGTTATATTTTTAAAATTTTCTTCTCATATATATATATATATTATATATATAATATATATATATTATTATATATATATATAAGCGTAAACAATATCATACTTTATAAAATCAGATCAGCTAATTAAATCAAATGTTTAAAAAGATCCGAAAGAAAATGGAGAACATAAGGGCCCTTTCGCCCGGTGCATTTTCAAAGGTTTTACAACCGGCAGATCGTTTAAAAATCAAAGTGAAAGAGCCCTTAAGTTCTCTATTTACTTTTGCCTCATTTTAAGCATTTCGTTTAATTAGCTGATCAGATTTAATAAAGTATGATATTGTTTAAGCTTTTATATAAATCAAGTTAGACCTGAAATCCGTTTATATATATATATATATATATATATATATATATATATATATATATATTATATATATATATATATTATCCAATTACTGCTTTAACCTTTCTGTTGCAGCGGCATCAGGATAATTATCCAAAATGCTTAATGTATTAAAAACATACAGTAACAGTAACAATTATTTAATAGTTTTATTTGTTATAGTAGTATACGAAATGAGTTAAGGGTCTACCATGGTTTCAATCCAAATGATTTCATCAGGACGCAAATTTACGTTTAACTGTCGATGTAATTCCTTAATCTAATGAAATGAAATAAGAACCCAGAAAGGATTACATATAGTTTTACTTTATTCTAATTGATTTCAATATAAAATCATACGTAGAATTGTTTTAATACGTTTGAGAATAAACAATTATATTAGAAATCAATAACACCTTATAATTATTTATTAAACATGGATTTGTTAAAACCTTTATGCAAATTATTCATACAATATTCTATGTCATCATTTATTTTTTAATCATATATAAGACACACTGTCAGATTTTAAGCACATTAATAACATGGACTGTTTTGGGGCAAATATATTTCAGGTAGACTTCTATAGAAACATTGTTAATAAGATGCTAATTAAGATTAAATAATAACGTAAATAACTAAGGAAATTGTGACGTTTGTAGTGACGTAGTTTTTGTTGCAGACAGAGAGACACATAATTTACATTTTGGTAAGATATGTTATGGTTATATTGGAAGCATGGAGAAATATAAGATACGGACTTATAACCAAAATTCAAAGTGGTATATTATATTGTGTAGTTGTAATCGTATTTATTAATGCTAATATATCTTAGGTAGATCTCTACCTTTTGTCAAAGGTTTTTATAAAATGACTCTGCCACTCAGTGCAAACATGCAAAAGATATGTGATCTGTAGATTACCCAAGTGTCAGGAGAGGACCTACACAGCTGCGACTGGAAATCCATTATGGGTTTAACGTTAAAAAAAAGACCGGTTGCTGCGTGCAGTTTTAAGTGATAAGCAAAAACCATCAGCAAGAGACACACGGTCCCCTTTCTCCACCGAGGAGTCTAGGTGATTGGTTACTGAGTGTCACGTGTTAGGAAAATAGGGTAATCAGAGAAGAAGGAGGGGGGTTCCTCGTGGTTTAATGGCTTTAAAGTGCTGAACTGCGACATTGTAGTTAGCAAATCCAGACTTCAGTCGGAATGTTGCATTTACTTTCGGACTAATGCCCTTGAGAAAAGTATGATAGCCCTCATACAACCAGTTATGGTTTAAATCGTAAGGGGTGGTTTAGCACAGTCTGTAGAGCATCTGACTCTGAACTACAAGCTTCTGGGCTCGATACCGGACCTCGCCAACTCAGCGTATGAGTAGTACAATGATATGTGTGGTAAAGTGAGGAGCTGATGGTAGGTGTGGCACTCCACCCAAGACGCCAAAACAATCTCCTTGCTTTAGCGCTAGTGAAAAAGGGGTGGACCCCCTTACTGTCCGGCTGACCCCTTTTTTTTAGATCACCAGAACACTTTCTGTTCTTTAATAAGAATACCTTTGGCATTGGATAACCCACGAAGGTTGATATGCTATCAAACGTAGAGAGAGAGAGGGAGAAAGAGAGAGAGTCTGTGTGTATGTGTGTGAAGGAGAAAGAGGGGGAAAGAAAGAGAGAAGAGGGAAAGAGAGAGAGAGAGAGAGAGAGAGAGAGAGAGAGAGAGAGAGAAGAGAGGTCGTATCAGTGCAAACGTATACATAGTTGCATGAACAATTCCAGACACATCCAGATGTTGGGTTCAAAAGGTAATAAAGTTAATTATAATTAGCTGGTTGTCTTAGAGGCCTCCCAACGTGGTACACATATGAACAAATAATACCCCGACAAGGGTGTTGAATACAACAACTTTAATATGTATGAGCACGTGGAGAAGATACATATAAGAGATACATATACAAGATACATCGTAGATATATAAGTAACACATATAGGAGACAAGATACAAAAAGAAAGTATAAAGGAGATACATAAATGTACTTGTAGAAGATATGAAGAGTCCATAAGGCAAAGTCACTTACTATGTTGTGTTGGGGGGGGGATGAAACCCCACACACAAGAAGGGTGTAAACCAATGTCCAGAGACCAAAGAGAGTTCGAATCTGGCGCTCCACTGATTGAATAGTCAGTGACGCCTGGTGGTGAAAACCTTAAACACAAGGGAAGATAACCCTTCCAGCTAAGCAAGGGCGGATAATAACTACACAGAGAAAAATCTGGGAAGACGTAAAGAAATAGAATTTAGTATTTAATAAAGATTTTTTTACCTCTTTCCGAAGGGACAGTGAGAAGGACCATGAATCTAATTTAAACGGACAACTTGGGAGCCGGCTTGAATAATGAAATAATTTGTGCTGATAATTATGAACAAGGTGCTTGTCAATTTATTTTTCATTATTGCGTACGGAATAACACAGGAACACGACAATTCCTGATTTTTTTCTCAGATTTGCTTGATTTCACTTTTCCACACACAATCATCAGACCTTGATAAAGGGTGAATGTTAACACTCTTTTTTTTTGTTCTGATTTTTTTCTCTTGTTCATTGTCCATGCTTCATGATATCCAAAAGCAACGTTTACAAGAACAAAGTCTATATGCAATCAATTCATATATATATATATATATATATATGTGTGTGTGTGTGTGTGTGTGTGTGTAACCGCTAATTACGTAAAAAATGCATAGGTCTCTTTAAAACGGATAAACCACTCCATAGTGGCCTAATATGTTCATAACAGTAAAATCCCTGTCTAGAAGGTGGGTGTGTAGATGGTGCGGTATTAAGATGTCAGACTGATGACAATTCGGTCGGGTTTCGAACCCAGCCTGAAGCAGCCTGCCTTGTCTAGCAACGATGGTGAGTCGTGAAACGGCGATACAGGACTGTATATGAATGACTATATATACTAGGTATGTCATAAAAGTATTGGGATTGAAGCTGTATTTACCAAGATAGAAATGAACAGTGGATGGAACGTTAATTTTTTGAGAATATAAGGTTTATCAAAAAGTACAAAAAATCTCGATAATTTTTGACACACCTTATATATATATATATATATATATATATATATATATATATATAGTCGGGAAAAATTGACAACGAATAACAGTTGCGTCGAAGTGGGGTGTCGAAAAGATGTTTCCGAAGAGATATAGAAATTAACTGGAAGAAATGTGTGTCTATGGTCTATTTAACCAACATCTCCACACAAGCGCAACGTATTCCTCGTTGGGTTATGGCTAACGTACTGGACTCCGAGGTCGTTGTAAGTTCCAATTACGGTCAACTTCAGACTAATACTCATGGGAATGGTATGAACCCTTCATCCACCAGACTCGACCCTAGTGCTCTTTTGTCAGTGGTAGTACCCGATAGGGTTCTATCTTTGGGTTGAATAGAAAACTATAGATAAAATGGGTTTTAAAAACTTGAATATCCAAAAAGAATAGAAACGAAAATCTCTTCGGCATAAAGTAATCCAACAAGGGTTGACATGTCGTAAATCCAACCAACCGATCAAAGTGATATTTTATAATTGTGTTCGAATAATGTTCCAAACGACTCCTCAAAAAATCGAAACCCAGAATTTGCCTGGACCTAAACACTTGGCATATGTTGAAATTGGGCAATTGCACCCACCAAGCATCCATGCGCATATCTCAAAAAAGAATTGCATTTTCGACCTTGAACTATCCTGCTGCGCAATATGCAGATAATTTCAAAATTGGTTATTCGGCAAACGCGTATCGAATTTCCTTCCGGATACATCGATCGCAATTTTGAGCGAAGAAATTTTGAAAATATCTTTCGGCAACACAATTACATTAATTTAGTATAGGATAAAAGAAATAATCGAACAAAATTTAAAGCTACCGAGCAAAACTTTGAAAAGCCTTAAATAGCTAGTTTTTTTTTGTTTTTTTTTAAAGTCACCTACAAAAGCTTAGGTATATAGAAACCCTCATACTCCTCCTTATTTGCGGCCATTTATAATTTATTTGAATCGTTATATATCAGCGTCGCTGAGTTACTTCCGGGTTTTCTTTGCTTTTAAAATGCACGAAACATGCATGTATACAATTATATATCGAGATAAATCTTTTTTCTTTTTAGTGATATTTGATGATCGCTCCTGAAGTATTTGTTATGTTGATTTCATATTAATACGATTGATTTTCAGATCAATACAAATTGTATCCTCTCCCTTATGAGTTGGTGAATCCGGTATCTAAAGACATCTATCAATCTATATATTACTAAAATTCTGATTATGCCTGTATGTATATATGTACGTAGGTATGCAATAGATAAATAAATTGTTGTGAGTGTGAGAAGACGTGCAAGACTGCAGGAGGTTTAAAATGACATAGGAAAATACATATAAACGAACTTCCAGAACCTGCTGCTAGAGGTGTTCAAATCTTCAGCACCTGTGCCACAGAATGTAAGAATTTGGCTGAACTAAAAAGCCACATTCACGCAGCTTTTTTTTGTTATCCTTTATCAAGCAATGACAATAATCGAACATGGGTTTGCTGCCATCATGTATGCAACCATAATTCGGTTAAAACGGTACATTATGCTAATTTTTTTCTTTTAAATAGACTAACACACTTATGATTATGTCACACACAAAACGATAATTACTAGTCTAATTAATATATATATATATATATATATATATATATTATATATATATATATATATAACTTTTTTTTATGTGCCTCTAAAGTTACAGCGCCTCCTGTGACTGTGAAGACCGATGTTTTGAAAAAACATTCTCTCGACAAACAGATTTTGCATTTGAAGGCTATCCCTGAAGGTGTTGATGTTCCGATGCTTTGTTGCCGCGGCTTTCTTCTGGACCTCTTAGTTTCATAGTGTTGTGTCAGGGTGACTTCTGACATGAACAGACCTCTACGGAGATTCTGCCGCCACCGAGGGCGGTCATAAGCCAAATTTTCACAGCAAAGCACCTGATATCATTCTTGCAGACATCCTTGAATCGCAACTGGGGGCAACCAATTTGTCTTTTACCAGACGTAAGCTCTCCATAGAGGGTGTCTTTCGGGATTCGTCCATTATCCATCCGACGTACATGACCTAACCATCGGAGACGACGTTTTCTCAGTAGAGTATATATATATATGTGTGTGTGTCTGTGTGTGTGTGTGTGTATGTGTGTGTCTGTATATAAGTTAGTGTGGCGAAGGCATTAAGTCAATTGCGCTTGGTAACTGACATGTTATCGCTATGCGATTTTCAAACCAACTTACCACTGTATTACTAACAATCTGGTTATATATATATATATATATATATATATATATATATTATATATATATATATGTGTATTTGGGTAAGGAAGTATTTACACCATCCCTTCCGTATCCTTCAGGATGCGACAAAAGGTCACTTTCTTAAGTGTTCAACGGGTAACCTACTGATTACTTTTTGTACCAACGGGGTTTAAGCACAACAGCATGGATGAGAGAAGTGTTTGGTCCACCAAATGGACTATGTTGTAAACTAAACCCCCACTGGCAACCATACTTAACATGAAATTCGGATTATGTATACGTATGTTCGTTTGTATGTAGATAGGTATCCCACAATCCCTCCGCACAAGCACGATGCGACAAAAGGTCATTTTTAAAGTGGAGTTTAACAAGTAACATGTTGGGTACTTTTCCAATTTTTTACCAACTGGATCCAAGCAATGCAGCACCAATGTAATAAATGTGTGGACCACCAGTGGAATTTTTTGAAATCTAAACGTCATTTGGACATCTTCCTTGAGTATATCTTGGTCACCCTATGAACCCTTGAGTCGACCCCACAATAGAGATCCCTATTGGCCATGGGTGGCGACCAGTGATTAAACTTCAGATTACGTATATGTATGTTTATTTGTACATAAATAGGTATCCACACAATCCCTCCACACGATCACCATGCGACAAAATGTCATTATTAATGCGGAGTTGAACAAGTAACCTGTTGCGTGCTTTTTTACGTTTTTAACCAACTGGGAGGGGGGTGTATTTGTCTCATACCCCACCTGTATGGACTGGGCACAAGGCCTCGTTTTAATGTGGGCCCAGCCACAAGCCGAAGCTAATGGGTAGGAGAGAATAAAAATTGCGTCGATCCCTTCGGCATTCCCCCTCAAGGGGTGCGCCTCAGGCGCTGGGAAATAAACCCAGCCCTGACCATAAACGGCAGATATTGCCTGGAGGGATGGCCCTCTGGGATCGATGCTAATAATTGTACCTTAACCCGGTCCAGTGTGCTTCGGCCACTGGACCCCTGTCCCGAAGGACGGTTTGAGCAGGCTTTTTAACCAACTGGATCCTAGCACTGCAACACCAATGAAATAAATGTGTGGATCGTCAGTGGAACTATTTGAAATTTAAACCTCATTTGGCCACCCTTCCTTGACAATATCTTGGTCAGCCTATGAACCTTTGAGCCGACCCTCATATATATTTCCTTCCATAGATAAATGATTAATAGTATAAAAACAAATATTATGATTTCTTTTCATCTGATTCTGTATTCTTGGCTGTGATGGGGATCTTCTGCTTCGGTTACCAGCTTGCCTAGCATGAAAGCTCTTTCATTTTTCCATTCAAAACCCATTTCTTCTGCACAATATTTTCATAATAATTCTTTTCCGTCACCCCGAAAGTAGCGTCCGTTATTTCTTAACAATATCAGACACGCTGTGAATTGACAGACACATTTATTTAGACGGAGTTATCTCCCGTTGTTGACTTAACGAACGTCAACCCTTGAACTTGAATGTCTTCTCCGTCCATTAATGTCACCATCATTCAATTTTCCCGCGGTCTTTTCCCGCACACTCGCTGCCTTTGACCTGGTCAAGGGATCTTCTTTCGTTATAACTTCCTATCTTCACGCTTGATCGGGGTGGTCGTGGTAAATGTACCCAGTGGCCAACAAAATCGCGCACGCCGGAATTACAACGAAAATATATTGGAATATATAAGCAATAAAAACGAACTGCTACAAAAAAAAAAATAATAATTTAATTTCTTATATAAAAATGCGAGTTATTTCTCATGTTTAGTCACATCGTAGCTTAATAGAAATAATTACAGTATGTCATATAAAGTTATATTTCAGAAATACTTACATACTTGTGATTGTACCATGTTTGTATAGGCAAGTCATACTCTTTCTGTCTCTCTTTCTGTGTCTCTCTCTAGCTATCCCTACCCTTTCTCTCTATTTACACACACACACACACACACACACTTACACACACACACACATACTCTCTCTCTCTCTCTCCCTCTCTCTTTATATATATTTTATGTTAACTTGATGCTTCAAAGGAGTCTAAGAATAGATGAGAAAAACTTTCTATCAGGGCCCCCAGTTTCAAAAAGTGTTTTAATACTTTTGAGAGGGGTCCCTTGGAAAGGATTTTTCATTCATCCCCCTCATATCATTCATTTTTATTTCATCTATGTATAAACATAGTACAATAAATTATATATATATATATATATATATATATATATATATATATATATATATATATTGAAGAGAGAATGACGCAACGGAAAAAAATAACCGCGAATTTTTTTGTCTTCCTTTTGTCTGGCTTTTGAATAAAGGATTTAGAATATTTTTTAGTTTTTTATCTTTTTTCCTCCCGCACTTTTAGAATTAATAGTTGATGAATAATTTTTTTTTCAGAAGGATTGATAATTTTTAGAAAAAGCATTAATAATTATTAGAAAGAACAGTGTGATGTTGCTGTGCTTTTATAATTAATTGTATTGGGTTAATAATTAATAGAAAAAATATTTAAAAATTGGATTAATAATTTTTAGAAAGGATTTTCGGAAAAGGATTTATAGGAAAAATATGATTTAAAAAAAATTAAAATTAGCTAGGTGGTCAGTTTTTGGTATCGCTGGGACAGTGAGGGTGTCTATCCACTTTTCAGTAGCACTAGACCAGGAGATTGTTTTTGCGTCTATAGTGAAGCACCAGACGTAACATCAGTTCCCGACTTTATCTCTCATATCCAAGCTGTTACTCATGTGCTGAGTTGACAAGGGCCAGTATCGAACCTTGTGGTTCATACGCAATTACTCTACCGACTGAGCTAAACCAAGTTGTTGATTAATGATTTATTGAATTGGATTAATAATTTATAGAAATAAGGATTAATAATCTTTAGAAAGGGATTTATAATTTCTAGAAATGGATTCATAGCCTATGGTAATGGTATATATAGACTTTTGTGTCTTTACATGTTTAAGGTCAGTATACTTCTAACACCAAGGAACTCTCTGCAAGTATGTTATAAATTATATAATTGCTTTTGAATTCCTTCTCGTTTGCATGTTCGGTATATGAGAATTGATTCTACATTGAATCCCATATTCACATTTGCCCGGGTGAATCTAGATTCTGACAGTGGGAACAGCTTCCGATGTTTTTCACTTCATTTCCTCTCTTGTTATTGGTTAAGTGTCCACATTAAATAAGAGCCAACACCTGCGCGGATAAGGAACAGAAACGGAAAAGCATTCCTCTCCTGATTGATCTACGATTTTCTATTTTGCAAAAGATGAGTTTCAAATCCGTCATTCCAAATGTAATTACATTATATCAAAAGGGAATTGAAAATAAACATGGATTCGCGAAGACAAAAACATCACTATAAATGACAAGGGATAATTTCAGCAAAATACAAAAGGGTGGAATCGAAGATTCAATTATCAAGAACCTCTGGCGCCAAATGTGGTAATTTCAGCTTTGTTAAATGATAACTATAATATAAATACAACCTCTCTATAGTGTTCTACATATTTGGTGTTCTGTAGGTGGGCACAAGGGTTCGGTTTTCTAACTTTGGATTTTGAAAATAGGAGGCTGAACATCAGATTTTGAAATTAAGACTTCGAATTTAGGATTTTGAGCATAGGATTTCGAACTTAGAATTTTGAATATAAGATGTTTAACTTTGGATTTTGAAAATATGATTTTGATCTTAGGATTTCTAACTCAGGGTTTTGAGCATAGGATTTTAAACTTAGGATTTTGAACAGTAGATTTTGAACAGTAGATTTTGAACTTAGAATTTTGAACTTACGGCTTTGAATGTAGGATTTTTAACGTTGGATTTTGAAAACCTGATTTTGATCTTAGTATTTCTAATTTAGGATTTTAAGCATAGAGTTTTAAAAATTTAAAGATTTTGAACTTATGATTTTAAACAGAAGATTTCGAATCTAGGATTTTGAGCATAGGATTTCGAACTTAGGATTATGAAAATAAGATTTTTAACTTTGGATTTTGAAAATATGATTTTGATCTTAAGATTTCTAACTTGGGATTTTGAGATTAGGATTTTAACTGAATATTTCGAACTTTGAATTATGAACTTACGACTTTGAATGTAGGATTTTTAACTTTCGATTTTGAAAACCTGATTTTGATCTTAGGATTTCTAACTTAGGATTTTAAGCATAGGGTTTTAAACTTAAGATTTTGAACTTATGATTTTAAACAGAAGATTTCGAATCTAGGATATTGAACCAAGGAAATCAAAATCAGGATTTTGAATATAAGATCTTGAACTTAGAATTTCGAATGCTGATTGGGCACATTGATTTCGGCAATAAACAGCTTTTGGTAATTAGATATCAAAATGTAGAAATGTTAATAAATTTGTCACCTGATTAATTCCGTAATTAATTTACCTGTATCTAGAATGCACACAATTCTATATTTATAGATTTTCTTTCTGTGTCGTGTGTACATCTTACCACGAGATTAAACCCTCAAACACAGTCAGATTATCACATCATAAAGGATACGGTCAACTAAACCTTTGAAACAGAATCCCAATTCCCCAACACCAACTTTAACAAACTACTTGCTCATCAACCCATGGATATGTATAAATCAGAACTCATAAAAATTTGAATATATATATATATATATATATATATATATATATATATATATATATATATATATATATATATATATATATATATATATGAGAAGAAAATATTTTAAATATATAACAAACACAGAGGTTATGAATCAGGAAACAATTTTTAGTGTCAATACTTAAGCATTTCGGTATATTGTAACATCTTCAGGACACTGTTAAGTAATGTTTATGTGAGGGACAAAATGAAAAGATGTTAAGTGTATAGTAATTGTGTGAATATGATTCTATTAACCGTTAATTATATATATATAATATATTATATATATATAATATATAATATAGAAAGACAATTTGAAAAAACAAGTGTTCCGAAAATGGGATGAATTTAATTATCGATGTTTAAAACATTTCGGTTTCATTGAACCTTCATCAGGATGTATCTTGGGGTGAAGAAAATGATGGATGTTTTTATATGTGACATGTTTTTATATCCGAAATGTTTTAAACATCGATAATTAAATTCATCCCATTTTCGGAACACTTGTTTTTTCAAATTTTCTTTATATTGTCGGATTTATTTTCCATATTTACTCCCATATATATATATATATATATATATAATATATATATATATATATATATATATATGCTACTACAACTAAAGCCAATTGTAAACGAGCCAGTTCTCAGAGATCCATCCCCGAAGCAGATAACCCGTTAAAAAAACGAACTTTACCTAGAATGCTCGATTCCATAAAGGCAGGAGCGAAGTTTTCAATTTGAAATAATACTTAAAGGAAGTCGTTCCTGTTAACAATACGTTAAGGGGAACAACTCGCAATAAAGAGGCTTGCTAAAAGAATGGCTCAATTGCAATTTTTTGATACGGTTGCACTTTGTAAAGCAGTTAAATGCAACCGAAAGAGTTTTTTTTTTACTCTCTGCTTTTCAAACACCAACGTATATGATGACTGGATTCGCAAAAAACTTAGTCACCGATTTTAGCACGTAGTTCAAATGAGTTACCCCCCTTACAAAGTGTTGTACACTATTCATTGGATCGGAATAGTACTTATAGTAATTGGTCGCTTAGTTGAATTGACTTTTGAAATCCACTTCTGTTATGAACAAAGAATGTAAGAGTTCGGATTTGAAATCTTGTACTGATGTTCACTTGGATCATTTTGACATTGAAAATTTGCATAAAATTCTGGTGTAAATCAACACACAACTGGAAGAGATCGGCAAAATATTGGCTACATTAAAAAAAAAACTGGAAACAATCCCCAACTTTTCACGTGTATAGGCAGAGCGAATAAGAAACAACTTCTCATCACGCGCATTTTCACTTCTTTGCTAGACCTGAAGCAGACAAATTTGAAAAGTTGTCACTGGATATAAAAAAAAGATTTACAAAGACAATAAAAAAATGTCTCTAAAACTTGTCAGTTTATCTAGCATAACCCATCCTATAGCTTTGAAGGCAAAATCTAACGGTGACTGGGAAGATTTCACGACGTTAAATCCCCCAGACAAAATTGCCCCTGGTAAATTTCACCTAAAGCAAATTCCACCATGGAATATTACACCTCTGGAAAATCAGCTATAGCCAAAACTAACAGAAAAATAAGGAAATGATAAAGAAACGAGAATTTAAAAAAAAAAATTATCTTATGTTTCTTTCCCATATAGATAAAAATAGAAATACAAAAACTATAGAACCAAATAATCGTAATCGATTTTTTTATTTAGTTAGAATTCGGTAACTCTGCATCCTCTGAAATATATTTAAACTAATAGTAAAATG
>CM042138.1:76785194-76787694 GCA_023376005.1 Doryteuthis pealeii | reverse complement strand
TTTTTCTAATTTTATTTATGGCTGGTTTTCAATTTATTTATTGCCTTCTCTTTTAAACTTTTTTCCCAATTTCCTACTCTACCGTTACACGGTAAGGAAAAGAGACAATATATGTAAATTAATTAAATAGATTGAAAAGACATACAAAAAAAAAAACAATACTTAATTCTGTACAAAATGTTAATATCCGGAACGGTTGCCATAAATATCTGTGTGTATTTTAAAGTTGCTACACACTATCGCAAAGTTATTTTCTTTTCTATTCTTTACGTTTTTAAATAACACACTCAAATTTAGCTTACAAATAACAAGGGTATATCTCTTTGGATTAACACCAGAAATTTCAATATGTTTAAAAAGAAACCTGATGCCATAAAATCACGAGGCGTTCTAAGCTGAAGTCAAAGACTACCGCACTCGTGATCCTTTTCAATCTATCTATCTATCCATCTATCTATCTCTCTCTCTCTCTCTCTTCGTCTCTCTATATATATATATATATATATAATATATTATATATATATATTATATATATATATGGTCTATCTATCTATCTATTTAATCTATTTCCAGTTCTTCTTTTGTTTTTCTTCGTTATTTTTATTCTTACTTAATTCTAACTTTCTTTCCTTTCTCGAATTGATTTTTCAATCCTATCTATCTATCTATCTATCTAATCTATATGCTCTTTGTTAGTTGTTTTGTTTCTTATTATGTCTTATTGTACATAATTCTAATTTTTTCTTTCTTTCTTTCTTTCTTTCTTTCTTCCAATTGATTTTTTCAATCTGTTATTCTATCTATCTCTCCATCTATCTCTTTTCCTGTTGTTACTTCTTTTTTCTGGCTGTTCAACTTTCGTTATTTCTTTTTTCTTACTTAATTCTAACTTCTTTCTTTCTTTCCTCTTCTTTCCTTTCTTTCAATATCGATTTTATTTCTCATTGGCTCTGTTTTCTCTTTTCTGCTGTTCGCAATTATTTCCCTGTTTCTTTTTTTCTTTTTTTCTCTGTCTAAGTTTCGAATCTTCCTATCAATGTATTATCTGTGTATTCACTTATTTGTCTTTTCATTCGTTTATTTCTACCTTTATCTCAATTTATCGTTTCTTTCTTTCTTTCTTTCTTTCTTTCTTTCTTCTCTTTTATGTGTCCTTGGTCTTTCTTTCTTGTGCTTTCTTTTGATATTTTCCTTCCTATTAACACATCTCTGGGCGACGTAAAATAAAGTTATGCTTGATGGGATGGGAGTGAAATCTTAACTATCAGAGATTATTGTACATAATAAAGTAAAATATAAAATCTATTAAAGGAGTAAAAAATAAAATAAAAGTTTATTAAAGGAGTTTAAAAAAAATTGAAATGGAAACTTAGTTCTGATAACTTTAAATAATATTAAATAAAAACAAAACTATATATATTTATAGATAATACCGGGTATGTATTTATTAAAACGATTATGACGATTTTAGGCTAGACTGGGACGTCAGCGTTGACGTAGTTTTTTACAGACAAAACCGGAAGCGAATCTCCATTATTAATAGATTATGCTCCTTTTGGTGTATGTCCTCATTTTCCTTCCTTTGATTCATAGACAGACAGACAGACAGACAAGACTGTGACAGACAGACACACACACACCACATACACAATATATATATATGATGCATACATAAATATATATACATTAATATAATATTATATTAATATATATATATATATATATATATTATATAAACAGAAACAAAGGCTCCACACACAACGCACATATATAGTTATAGGTATATATATCTAAGTAAGGGCAGCAGTGGATAATGAAATTCAAAGGGGAGCTTGGTTACTTAGAGTTTCTCGCCTATCTGATTCTCAAAGTCCTGGTTGAGAATTGCATTCGCGAGAAAGCGGTCACTAATAGTGCTGTTAACTTTCATGTCCACGCTACCCTTAACTTAGATCACACATGACTCATCCCAAGATATGAGTCTATATAACACACTATATATAGAATACCCCTATATATATATATCATATACCAAGCACCTCCGCCGACGAGCAGAATGTTGACACAAGGTCCAATTTTAACTTACAGCGGGGTTCAACAGGTTTGAATTCCAAAGTTTTTCCTTCTTCCTAGACCAGAAAGTTACATTAAAACCACATTAGAAAACCGTGACTTTTTAACTGGGTTCCTGAACACTTAGTAAAACCATTAGTCAGGAAGATACACACACACACACAGATGTTAAACATATAACACGTATAATCCATATTAAACTGCACTTGATACATACGTGTCGAATTATTATATATACTAGTATATATAATATATACATATACTATATTATATATATATATACTATATATAAATATACTGTGTTGTGGTGTTAGTGTGCGTGTGTGTGTGTGTGTGCTATGTGTTTGAGTGCAACCTCCGGCATATGTGTACAGTGTAGTTTCTGAATGTGTTATTGTCTTTGAATATCAGCTTCAATTATTTCAAA
>CM042138.1:76767658-76785094 GCA_023376005.1 Doryteuthis pealeii | reverse complement strand
GGTTCAATCAAACGCACCATCGGGCGGCTTTTCTACTCCTTCCTGATATTTAAACTGTAAGGCCATTATTCCGGCGTTTCTATTGGCTGGCCAATCAATGCCGTATGTTCAGTGCTCTGGATCCCATAAAGTAAGACTCAGAAAAGCGAACAGATCAGATCTGTTGGTCGCCGCTTCCCGCTACCTTGCCACTCAAAACCCTGAACTGAACCATTTCAGCCAGAAGTAATTAGCTGTATATCGCCAGTGAACTCAATAACTCCGACTTCGACTTCGACATCGAAAACTCTTGGCACATGATTTTGGTCACTGTATGATAAATAAAGGTATCGTTATTTACATTTGTTAATAAGCGTTTTCGTAGTTATTGCGATTGTTGACCCGTTCACAGCATTGGTGAATTTGGTCATCTTTAGACCCAGCCTGAACCAAGAAAGTTCGAACCAGCCATTCTTCAACTTTCCTCTGGGTAAAAAAAACTAAAAAAAAAACGTGGGCACAGGAAGTCCCAACGAGCAGGTTCATCAACCTATAAATGGCACACAGCGCAACGCGCATTTATAGGACCACTGTCTGATAAGAGAAAGATTGGCCGCCCCCAGCTGCGTTTTAATGTTGTCTGCAAGAATAATCTCAGGTGCTTTGGCATTAACCCTTCCAGCTGAGAAAATTTGGCTCAGGATCGACCTCGGTGGCGACAGGCTCTCCGTATCGGATTATTCATGTCTGAAGTCGCCCTGCCGCAACACCATGAATCCGAGAGGTCCAGAAGAAAGCGGCGGCAACAAAGCACTGGCACATCAACATCTTCATTGACAGCCTCTACATGTGACAACTGTGGTCGAGGCTGTTTTTCGAACATTGGACTTCACAGTTAAAGGAGGCGATTTAATTTCAGAGGCACAAAAACTATATAGTCTTCCGAGACAGCAATGCCTATATATATATATATATATATATATATATATATATATATATATATATATATATGTGTGTGTGTGTGTGTGTGTGTGTGTGTGTGTGTGATTTTTATAAATCGAAATATTGTTCAATATTAGCTATGAATATGATATAAAATATTTTCATTTTAACAGCATTGTGTGTTTTCATATCCTTTTATCTATACCTATATATATATATATATATATATATATATATATATATACTTAAATTTATAAACTCTTCGTGGCCACGTGGATTCAATCAGCCAATCAACACGCCCGAATAAGTGGTTAGTTAACTATTTAATCGCCGATCTTGAAAGGCGCTCAGTTGCTCGTATTTGACGCGGACAAACGGATCAACAACACAAGGATTCTGCTTAATATTAACAAACAACGAAGGATTCTCTTAACACTAAAGAACAACCAAGGATTCTGCTTAAAACTAAGTAACAACAAGAATTCTGCTTACCACTAAGGAACATAAGGTATCCCCACTGTAAAGTGCTCTCACCCGCAACCTAAATATGGCCACAATAATCTTTACAATAATCTTTATCGCTGGTGTGCTTCTATGTTATAGTAAACACATTTTCGCCCTTGAATTTATGATATACCGATTCGACAATCTTCCAAAATTGCTAAAAGAAAAGGCAATTGAGACGAATGGCTATATCCATATTATTCTCATATGAACGTTATTCTTCAAATTTTTCATGCTCCAAAAACCTTTCATTTAGACACCCCTTTCTGTTATTGTTGTTGTTGCTCTAATCAATATGTGTCTATGTGTGAAGGAACAAGAAAAACTTCTGTAATTTTTATCTTTTGTTGTCCCGGGCTCCTGTCTTAATTTACGCTATGTTTTAGCGTACCGGCATCAGGCGAAATTCTGACCCAACTTAGATATTTTCCGAGTCGTGTTTTAAAAAGGTGACATTTGCGGTAAAGAAGAACAGTTTTCTCGTTTATTTCTACCATAAAATAAACTGAACCCTCATTTTATGTCCGTGTTTTTGCAATAAATATTTTATTTTTCTTGCACCCGTTATTTTACAATACTAAATATATTTTATTTATTTATTGGTAAAGAAGAACAGTTTTCTCGTTTATTCCTACCATAAAATAAATTGAATCCTCATTTTATGTCCGTGTTTTTGCAATAAATGTTTTATTTTTCTTGCACCCGTTATTTATTTTACAATACTAAATATATTTTATTCATTTATTTTAATCTTTAATATATAATCTAGAACAGTACAAAGAGCTTCAGTTGAGGTAAAGTAAAATACGTTACAGACACTACATATATAATCCTTGTTGCGTATGATGCCATGCATGACAGTCAGAGTACTCGTACTAATTAGAACCAATTGTTTAAATTGACTTCAATTGACACACAAGCATAGGGACTGGTTCGTCTATCAATAGAAAAAGTAATCTGATCTGAGAAGTATTATATGTCTGAACAAGGTAGACGGCTGGGTACCTATGCTTCACTACCCGGAGTAATTGATATCTCCATGACGCACTTTAGGAATACAAAAAGACAGTGTAATCAATATCTGAGTCTGGACTAAACTGTGTTGAGAAAAAACAAAATAGGCTTTATGATGCATCTGGAAGGGGTGTTTTTGCTCATATATATATATATATATATATATATATATATATACACACACACACACACACACACACACATATATATATATATATATATATATATATATATATATATATATATATATATATATATAAATGTATAATGAATGGAACATTCATTTTTTCAGAATACGAGGTCTGTCAAAAAGCACAAAAAATCTCGATATTTTTTGACACACCTTTTACGCAGGGTGTACGGGATAAAATTGACAGTTTCATAGGGAAAAAGAAAAAGTTCTTGGTGGCAACAAAATTTAATGGATTGTAAAGAGATTCAACAATTACGGAAATTACATTACTGTCGACAAGTTTTACTCAAAATAACCGCCATTAGCGTCGATCACAACCTCAATCCTGCTCCGGAACCTGGAGCAAGCTGATGTTACAGTTTCCCTCGGAAGGGCATCAAGAACAACCTTAATTCTGTCGGTTAACTGGGCTTTTGTAGTATTGGTACGGCGATTGGTGTCTTTCTCAACGGCGTCTCATACATAATAATCCATGGGGGTTAAGATCTGGGGAGTTCGGAGGCCAAACATTGGGACTGGTGTAGTCGTAAAAATTTGCCGACAACCATTTTCCCACAGGTGTGGCAGGGGACCGAATACTGCTGCTATACATATGGCCTAACATTGGCTAACCTTGTTATCCAGGGTTTGACTCCAGTGTGTAATAACTCCACATAGGCATCTAAATTCAACCTGATAACCTTTCTAAAAAAATGAGAAGAATTCTGCAGTACGAACGCAATCAGATCGTCTTATATGTTGCTTTCTTCTAGCCAGAGCATCATAGGCTCCATTGAAATTCTCCGGTTCATGCCTGATTGGTTTTACAGTGTTCATGGATCATTGGGCATCAACCAAAATGTCCTTATTTTGATGGCTTCAAATGATCATCATGATACAAGTTAATCTCTTCCATGATACTGGTGGGTTCCTGTCATCAATTTTATATGTCATCACGTATATGAGTGAAGAGGGGTCCAAGCTTTTAAATGATGCGTAGGATGCGTGAATACCTCCAACATACGGAGAAAAATAACCAAATATAAATATGGCAAATTTATCCCGACCCCCCCTATATATATATATAATATATATATATATATATATATATTCATTATTTAGTTACCCTCCGTGCGAGTAAGATGTTACACAAAGTCAATTTCTTAAGCGACGAGTACTTTCAATTGCATGTAAATATAGAAATGAACGGATACTGATAGATGTATATATGTGAACAGGAATACCACGTACAACAGACAAAACACACACACACACACACACATATTATATATATATATATATTATATATAATATATATATATTAAGTATGTTGGCGTAGTAGCCTATTGTTACAGTAACGGAGTGTATCCCCTTTTTCCTAACGCTAGCCAATGGTGATTATTTCTGGAGCGACGCATCTACCGACAGCCCCCACTATATATATACACACAAACACACACACACACACACACACATATATATATATATATATATATATTATATACAGAGAGAGAGAGAGAGAGAGAGAGAGAGAGAGAGAGAGAGAGAGAGAGAGAGAGAGAGAGGAGAGATAGAAAAGAAGTTTAAATATAGATAGATATTACATTTTGTTTAGGATTCATCGGCGTTACAGTAGTAAGCAACACAGTAACAGTAACTTAGTATAACAGCCACGTTCTATGAAACCAATTTAATGGCTATCACTACGGGCCAAATGACCTATATCTATAAAGAAAAATACTTTCCTCTGTCAAACCTATGGCCTCGGTCAACTCACAGTTGTCAACCAAAAAGGACACCGCTGAGTTGGAAAGTGATAAAAAAGAATGATTAGAGAAAAGTGTATAGAATAAATGTGTTTCTGGTCGAAAAAAAAACGAGACTGTCCATTATCCTAAGTAGAAGACCAACGCTGTTAAAAAAGAATAAAGGAACTTATAAAGGCAAAAATAATTGTTGTCAATAACATTATCTCTTTATATATATATATATATATATATATATATATATATATATATATATATTTACCCTGTCATATCAACCACCGCGGTTGGTCCATCCGAGCTGAGAACAGAGGAACAGTGGCGCCTGGCGTCTCACCACCAGCAGTGGAAACTCCCACAGGGCCATCCTCAAGCACAAAAGGCGCTGGTGGAAGAACTACAACCCTATGGCGTCAAAACTTGATTAGAACTTCAGACGAAGCCGCTGCAACTCCCTGTCTCACATTGGCCTTATAACTCACAAACATGGCTGCTGTCAATGTGTACCACCCCTAACCTTTGTTAACGTGGCCAAGCCATGATATATTATATATATATATATATATATATATATATATATATATATTATATATATGTATATGTATATATATATATATATATATATATATATATATATATATTATATATCGTTCCCAAATAAATGAATAAAAAAAAACTTTTATTTGTCACTTCATTCAACTACATATATATATATATATATATATATATATATATATATATATATATATATATACAATGTGTGTCAAAAAAGTATTGAGATTTTCTGTACTTTTTGACACATTCTGAAAAAAATTGCCGCTCCATTCATTGTTCATTTCTATCTCGGTAAATACAGCTTCAAACTCGGCACTTTTATGACACACCTTGTATTCTGAAAAAAAGATTTTTATCTTGGCAAATACAGCTAAATCTCGATACTTTTAGAATCCACCTTGTATTTTATAGATATAGATATAGATAGACAGACAGATAAATATTTAGACATATAGATAGTTGGTGGTCAATAATGTTTACAAGTATTATATATATCTTGTCTTAAAACAAAATAAGAATATTACGAAATAATGTTCTTGTTTTACATATTTAGATAATTTTGTAATTTGAAAATTAATATCTTTCTTGTAAATCATTTTCATTTATTTGTTTCGCAAATTAATAGCTAGTCATGCAGAACATAAAATTAATTCAAAATTAAAATGGATTTTAAGATATAATAATATAATAATGATAAAATATAATTATATTATTGTTTTACGTTCATGTACACGAGAAAAACGGCATATGTAATTTCTTGCGTTAAACGGTATGATTTTTAAACTTTTGTAAGCGTATTTTTGTCGTTACTACTTAAATTAAAGTGTAAATCTTGTGATTTATAAAATAATGATTAAACATTATAATAGATAATATTTATACATTATTATTTTATGTTTTACGGCAAACGATTTGATTTTTTTATTGTTTATGGTAACTTTGCTTAAACATTTGAAAACTACTAAATGACATTGGGTCTACTAATATCATTATTAGATATTTTTCAATTTACTTATACAAAATTTACCTTAGTAATTCTTATATAAAACTTGTCCTTGGTTACGAGTCGCGTAGTGTAATCGTTACTGTCGTAGGAAAGGAACCCGGCAATATGAGATCAAAATCTGTGTGAGTAAATAGTAGGGTAGACTGGGTTCTTTAAGTTTTGTATGGTAACCAGTAAAGGAAAAGGAAAACAGAATAGAAACAAAATGGGCTCTCTTCTCGTTTGTCTACTTTGATATCTCCTCCTCCAAATATAATCAGTAAGTATTTTACGATTTTTGTGTCTATTTTTACGCTTCGAATGAGAGCAGTTTACAGTAGAGAGCCCCTGTGTTAAGCAGAGGCTGATCCTTATCAAAGAAACCCTTGGTTGATCCTTGGTGTTCCTTAGTGTTGGGTAGAATCCTTTGGTTGTTCCTTGGTGTCACTTAGTTTTGGGTAGAATCCTATGGTTATTCCTCGGTGTCCCTTAGTTTTGGGTAGAATCCTTTGGTTGTTCCTCGGTGTCCCATAATGTTAGCTAGAATCCTTTGAATTAGCAGAGCGTAGGTTGCATAACCGTTCAATAGTGGTGAATATGTGCAAATGAACGGCTTTCAAGATCGGTGATTACATAGCTAACTAACCACGTATTCAAGCTTTTGATTGGCTGGTTGTAATCCACGAACCCACGTAGAGTCTATAAGTTTATATGTGGATTCCAGCACGCCTTATATATACAAATATTTCCACAATATATGTTTTTTGTATCAGTTAAAAGAGACTATGCCTATATAATACAACATGTGTGTCTTTGATTATGTAAAATCCCAACAGCTGGCCAGCTCCAAAGACAGCGATGGGTAAGCTAAATGCCTACCACCTCAAACATCTGAGAAATATCACTGGGGACCAATGCTCAAACAACCTATTCTCCAACAAGGTTCTGTAGAAGATATGTACCTCCATTACACTATCAGCAAGAGTGGTGCAACTACGTTAGTACATGTTTGCGCATGTGCGACGAATACAAGCACCTGCAAAAATTCATTGGAATTTGCTGTAATATGGTCGAAAAACTACCGAGCCACTGTACAAACTTGCTTGGTAAGCTGCGGGCCGACTTCCAAAAGGAATGACTGGGTGGCCTAAGATCTGGCAAGCAATTGAGTGCGCTAAGAACTCTCGCAAAGGAAAGGAGTGAGCGACTTTAAATAACGAAGGACTGAACAATGCTGCAGGATGTTCAAAACTACTATAGTGACAAAATACGGTAAATCATCGTACTTTAGTTACAATTATCAACACACACACATCCCCTGATGTGTCACCTTTATATATAATATATATATATATATATATATATATATATATATATTCTTTAAGTCGCCGGGGTGGCCTAATATCAGTATCAGCCAGACAGCAAGGGAGTCTATCCCCTTTTCAATAGCACTAGACATATTATTTTAGCATCTGAGGTGGAGCGCCACACCTGGTATCAGCTCTTCACTTTACCACACACATCCCTGTGCTACTCATACGCTGAGTTGGCGAGGCCGGAATCGAACCAGGAACCTTGTGGTTCCTAGCCGAACGCTATACCGACTGAATTAAACGACCCTATATATATATATATATATATATATATATATATATATATATATAAATACGGTGAGGAAAATTAATCCGACAATATAAGAAAATATTTAAAAAAAATAACAAACACAGGATGATCATAACATCCTCTGTTTGTTATATTTTAAAATATTTTCTTCTCATATATATATATATATTATATATATATAATATATATTATATATATATATATAAGCGTAAATAATATCATACTTTATCAAATCAGATCAGCTAATTAAATCAAATGTTTAAAAAGAACCGAAAGAAAAATGGAGAACATAAGGGCCCTTTCGCCCGGTGCATTTTCAAAGGTTTTACAACCGGCAGATCGTTTAAAAATCAAAGTGAAAGAGCCCTTAAGTTTCTCTATTACTTTTGCCTCATTTTAAGCATTTCGTTAATTAGCTAATCAGATTTAATAAAGTATGATATGTTTAAGCTTTTATATAAATCAAGTTAGACCTGAAATCCGTTTATATATATATATATATATATATATATATATATATATATATATATATAATATATATATTATCCAATTACTGCTTTAACCTTTCTGTTGCAGTGGCATCAGGATAATTATCCAAAATGCTTAATGTATTAAAAACATACAGTAACAGTAACAATTATTTAATAGTTTTATTTGTTATAGTAGTATACGAAATGAGTTAAGGGTCTACCATGGTTTCAATCCAAATGAGTCCACCCAGACCCAACCTTACGTTTAACTAAGTCGATGTAATTCCTTAATCTAATGAAATGAAATACGAACACAGAAAAGATTGCATATATTTTCCTTTATTCTAATGGATTTCAATATAAAATCATACGTAGAATTGTTTTACTACGTTTGAGAATAAACAATTATATTAGAAATCAATAACATCGAATAATTATTTATTAAACATAGATTTGTTAAAACTTTTATACAAATTATTCATACAATATACTATGTCATCATTTATTTTTTAATCATATATAAGAAACACTGTCAGATTTTAAGCACATTTATAACATGGGCTGTTTTGAGGCAAATATATTTCAGGTAGACTTCTATAGAGAAATTGTTAATAAGATGCTAATTAAGATTAAATAATAACGTAAATAACTAAGGAAATTGTGACGTTTGTAGTGACGTAGTTTTTGTTGCAGACAGAGAGACACATAATTTACATTTTGGTAAGATATGTTATGGTTATATTGGAAGCATAGAGAAATATAAGATACGGACTTATAACCAAAATTCAAAGTCATATATTATATTGTGTAGTTGTAATCGTATTTATTAATTCTAATATATTTTAGGTAGATCTCTACCTTTTGTCAAAGGTTTTTATAAAATGACTCTGCCACTCAGTGCAAACATGCAAAAGATATGTGATCTGTAAATTACCCAAGTGTCAGGAGAGGACCTACACAGCTGCGACTGGAAATCCATTATGGGTTTAACGTTAAAAAAAAAGACCGGTTGCTGCGTGCAGTTTTAAGTGATAAGCAAAAGACCATCAGCAAGAGACACACGGTCCCCTTTCTGCACCGAGGAGTCTAGGTGATTGGTTACTGAGTGTCACGTGTTAGGAAAATAGGGTAATCAGAGAAGAAGGAGAGGGGTTCCTCGTGGTTTAATGGCTTTAAAGTGCTGAACTGCGACATTGTAGTTAGCAAATCCAGAGTTCAGTCGGACTGTTGCATTTACTTTCGGACTAATGCCCTTGAGAAAAGTATGATACCCCTCATACAACCAGTTATGGTTTAAATCGTAAGGGACCGTTTAGCACAGTCTGTAGAGCATCTGACTCTGAACTACAAGCTTCCGGGCTCGATACCGGACCTCACCAACTCAGCGTATGAGTGGTACAGTGATATGTGTGGTAAAGTGAGGAGCTGATGGTAGGTGTGGCACTCCACCCAAGACGCCAAAACAATCTCCTTGCTTTAGCGCTTGTGAAAAAGGGGTGGCCCCCTTGCTGTCCGGCTGATCCCTTTTTTTTTTAGATCACCAGAACACTTTCTGTTCTTTAATAAGAATACCTTTGGCATTGGATAACCCACGAAGGTTGATATGCTATCAAATACAGAGAGAGAGAGAGAAGAGAGAGAGAGAGAGGGGGGAAAAGAGGAGTGTCTGTGTGTGTGTGTGTGAAAGAGAGAGTGAGGTGAGAAAGAGAGAGAGATAGTGAGAGAAAGAAAGAGAAAGAGAGAGAGAGAGAGAGAGAGAGAGAGAGAAAGAGAGAGAGAGTCGTATCAGTGCAAACGTATACATAGTTGCATGAACAATTCCAGACACATCCAGATGTTGGGTTCAAAAGGTAATAAAGTTAATTATAATTAGTTGATTGGCTTAGAGGTCTCCCAACGTGGTGCACATATGAACAAACAATTCCCCGACAAGGGTGTTGAATACAACAACTTTAATATATATGAGCACGTGGAGAAGATACATATAAGAGATACATATACAAGATACATCGTAGATATATAAGTAACACATATAGGAGACAAGATACAAAAAGAAAGTATAAAGGAGATACATAAATGTACTTGTAGAAGATATGAAGAGTCCATAAGGCAAAGTCACTTACTATGTTGTGTTGGGGGGGATGAAACCCCCCACACAAGAAGGGTGTAAACCAATGTCCAGAGACCAAAGAGAGTTCGAATCTGGCGCTCCACTGATTGAATAGTCAGTGACGCCTGGTGGTGAAAACCTGAAACACAAGGGAAGATAACCCTTCCAGCTAAGCAAGGGCGGATAATAACTACACAGAGAAAAATCTGGGAAGACGTAAAGAAATAGAATTTAGTATTTAATAAAGATTTTTTTCCCTCTTTCCGAAGGGACAGTCAGAAGGACCATGAATCTAATTTAAACGGACAACTTGAGAGCCGGCTTGAATAATGAAATAATTTGTGCTGATAATTATGAACAAGGTGCTTGTCAATTTATTTTTCATTATTGCGTACGGAATAACACAGGAACACGACAATTCCTGATTTTTTTCTCAGATTTGCTTGATTTCACTTTTCCACACACAATCATCAGACCTTGATAAAGGGTGAATGTTTTATTCTCTTGTTCCTTTTCCATGCTTCATGATATCAAAAAGCAACGTTCACAAGAACAAAGTTTATACGCAATCAATTCATATATATATATATATATATATATATATATATATATATATATATATATATGTGTGTGTGTGTGTGTGTGTGTGTGTGTTGTAACCACTAATTACGTAAAAATTGCATAGGTCTCTATTAAACGGATAGACCACTCCCTAGTGGCCTAGTATGTTCATAATAGTAAAAATCACTGTCTAAAAGGTGGGTACGTAGATGTATGCGGTATTAAGATATCTGACTGATGACAAATTCGGTCGAGCCTGCCTTGTCTAGCAACGCTGGTGAGTCGTGAAACGGCGATACAGGACTATATATGAATGACTATATATACCAGGTATGTCATAAAAGTAGTGGGATTGAAGCTGTATTTACCAAGATAGAAATGAACAGTGGATGGAACGTTAATTTTTTGAGAATATAAGGTTTATCAAAAAGTACAAAAAATCTCGATAATTTTTGACACAAAAATATATATATATATATAGTCGGGAAAAATTGACAAGGAATAACTGTTGCGTCGAAGTGGGGTGTCGAAAATACGTTTCGGAAGAGATGTAGAAATTAACCGGAAGAAATGTGTGTCTATGGTCTATTTAACCAACACCTCCACACAAACGCAAGGTAGTCCTCGTTGGGTTATGGCTAACGTGCTGGACTCCGAGGACGTTGTAAGCTCCAGTTACGGTCAACTTCAGACTAATACTCATGGGAATGGTATGAACTCTTCATCCACCAGACTCGACCCTAGTGCTCTTTTGTCAGTGGTAGTACCCGATAGGGTTCTATCTTTAGGTTGAATAGAAAACAATAGATAAAATGGGTTTTAAAAACTTGAATATCCAATTTGAATATCCAAAAAGAATAGAAACGAAAATCTCTTCGGCATAAAGTAATCCAACAAGGGTTGACATGTCGTAAATCCAACCAACCGATCAAAGTGATATTTTATAATTGTGTTCGAATAATGTTCCAAACGACTCCTCAAAAAATCGAAACCCAGAATTTGCCTGGACCTAAACACTTGGCACATGTTGAAATTGGGCAATTGCACCCACCAAGCATCCATGCGCATATCTCAAAAAAGAATTGCATTTTCGACCTTGAACTATCCTGCTGCGCAATATGCAGATAATTTCAAAATTGGTTATTCGGCAAACGCGTATCGAATTTCCTTCCGGATACATCGATCGCAATTTTGAGCGAAGAAATTTTGAAAATATCTTTCGGCAACACAATTACATTAATTTAGTATAGGATAAAAGAAATAATCGAACAAAATTTAAAGCTACCGAGCAAAACTTTGAAAAGCCTTAAATAGCTATTTTTTTTATTTTTTAAAGTCACCTACAAAAGCTTAGGTATATAGAGACCTTCATACTCCTCCTTATTTGCGGCCATTTATAATTTATTTGAATCGTTATATATCAGCGTCGCTGAGTTACTTCCGGGTTTTCTTTGCTTTTAAAACGCACATACAATTATATATCGAGATAAATCTTTTTTTCTATTTAGTGATATTTGATGATCGCTCCTGAAGTATTTGTTATGTTGATTTCATATTAATACGATTGATTTTCGGATCAATACAAATTGTATCCTCTCCCTTATGAGTTGGTGAATCCGGTATCTAAAGACATCTATCAATCTATATATTACTAAAATTCTGATTATGCCTGTATGTATATATGTATGTAGATATGCAATAGATAAATAACTTGTTGTGAGTGTGGGAAGACGTGCAAGACTGCAGGAGGTTTAAAATGACATAGGAAAATACATATAAACGAACTTCCAGAACCTGCTGCTAGAGGTGTTCAAATCTTCAGCACATGTGCCACAGAATGTAAGACTTTAGCTGAACTAAAAAGCCACATTCACGCAGCTTTTTTTTGTTATCCTTTATCAAGCAATGACAATAATCGAACATGGGTCTGCTGCCATCATGTATGCAACCATAACTCGGTTAAAACGGTAGATTATGCTGATTTTCTTTTCTTTTTAATAGACTAACACACTTATGATTACGTCACACACAAAACGATAATTAGCGACCGAATATATATATATATATATATATATATATATATATATATATATATATATATATATATATATATATCATTGTTTTTATGTGCCCCTGAAGTTACAGCGCCTCCTGTGACTGTGAAGACCGATGTTTGAAAAACATTCTCGACCACAGATTTTGCATTTGAAGGCTATCCCTGAAGATGTTGATGTTCCGACGCTTTGTTGCTGCGGCTTTCTTCTGGACCTCTTAGTCTCATAGTGTTGTGTCAGGGTGACTTCTGACATGAACAGTCCTCTGCGGAGATTCTGCCGCTACGGAGGGCGGTCATGAGCCACATTTTCCCAGCAAAGCACATGAGATCATTCTTGCAGAGATGTCTTTCGGGATTCGTCCATAATCCATCCGACGTACATGACCCAACCATCAGAGACGACGTTTTCTCAGTAGACTATATATATATATATGTATATATATATATATATATATATATGTTTGTGTGTGTATGTGTGTATGTGTGTATGTGTGTGTCTGTGTATAAGTAAGTGTAGCGAAGGCATTAAGTCAATTGCGCTTGGTAACTGACATGTTATCGCCTATGCGATTTTCAAACCAACTTAACACTGTATTACTAACAATCTGGTTATTTATATATATATATATATATATATATATATATATATATATATATATATATATATATATCTGGGTAAGGAAGTATTTACACAATCCTTCCGTATTCAACGTGTTCAACAGGTAACCTACTGATTACTTTTTGTACCAACGGGGTTTAAGCACAACAGCATGGACGAAAGTGTTTGGTCCACCAAAAGGACTATGTTGTAAACTAAACCCCCACTGGCAACTATACTTGACATGAAGTTCGGATTATGTATACGTATGTTCGTTTGTATGTAGATAGGTATGTTCGTTTGTATGTAGATAGGTATCCCACAATCCCTCCGCACAAGCACGATGCGACAAAAGGTCATTTTTAAAGCGGAGTTTAACAAGTAACATGTTGGGTACTTTTCTAATTTTTTACCAACTGGATCCAAGCAATGCAACGCCAATGTAATAAATGTGTGGACCACCAGTGGAATTTTTTGAAATCTAAACGTCATTTGGCCATCTTCCTTGAGTATATCTTGGTCACCCTATGAACCCTTGAGTCGACCCCACAATAGAGATCCCTATTGGCCATGGGTGGCGACCAGTGATTAAACTTCAGATTACGTATATGTATGTTTATTTGTACATAAATAGGTATCCACACAATCCCTCCACACGATCACCATGCGACAAAATGTCATTATTAATGCGGAGTTTAACAAGTAACCTGTTGCGTGCTTTTTTACGTTTTTAATCAACTGGGAGGGGGGTGTATTTGTCTCATACCCCACCTGTATGGACTGGGCACAAGGCCTCGTTTTAACGTGGGCCCAGCCACATGGGTAGGAGAGAACAAAAATTGCGTCGATCCCTTCGGCATTCCCCCTCAAGGGGTGCGCCTCAGGCGCTGGGCAATAAACCCAGCCCTGACCATAAACGGCAGGTATTGCCTGGAGGGATGGCCCTCTGGGATCGATGCTAATAATTGTACCTTAACCCGGTCCAGTGTGCTTCGGCCACTGGACCCCTGTCCCGAAGGACGGTTTGAGCAGGCTTTTTAACCAACTGGATCCTAGCACTGCAACACCAATGAAATAAATGTGTGGATCGTCAGTGGAACTATTTTGAAATTTAAACCTCATTTGGCCACCCTTCCTTGACAATATCTTGGTCAGCCTATGAACCTTTGAGCCGACCCTCATATATATTTCCTTCCATAGATAAATGATTAATAGTATAAAAACAAATATTATGATTTCTTTTCATCTGATTCTGTATTCTTGGCTGTGATGGGGATCTTCTGCTTCGGTTACCAGCTTGCCTAGCATGAAAGCTCTTTCATTTTTCCATTCAAAAACCCATTTCTTCTGCACAAATATTTCATAATAATTCTTTTCCGTCACCCCGAAAGTAGCGTCCGTTATTCTTAACAATATCAGACACGCTGTGAATTGACAGACACATTTATTTAGACGGAGTTATCTCCCGTTGTTGACTTAACGAACGTCAACCCTTGAACTTGAATGTCTTCTCCGTCCATTAATGTCACCATCATTCAATTTTCCCGCGGTCTTTTCCCGCACACTCGCTGCCTTTGACCTGGTCAAGGGATCTTCTTTCGTTATAACTTCCTATCTTCACGCTTGATCGGGGTGGTCGTGGTAAATGTACCCAGTGGCCAACAAAATCGCGCACGCCGGAATTACAACGAAAATATATTGGAATATATAAGCAATAAAAACGAACTGCTACAAAAAAAAATAATAATTTAATTTCTTATATAAGAAAATGCGAGTTATTTCTCATGTTTAGTCACATCGTAGCTTAATAGAAATAATTACAGTATGTCATATAAAGTTATATTTCAGAAATACTTACATACTTGTGATTGTACCATGTTTGTATAGGCAAGTCATACTCTTTCTGTCTCTCTTTCTGTGTCTCTCTCTAGCTATCCCTACCCTTTCTCTCTATTTACACACACACACACACTTACACACACACACACACACATACTCTCTCTCTCTCTCTCTCTCTCCCTCTCTCTTTATATATATTTTATGTTAACTTGATGCTTCAAAGGAGTCTAATAATAGATGAGAAAAACTTTCTATCAGGGACCCCAGTTTCAAAAAGTGTTTTAATACTTTTGAGAGGGGTCCCTTGGAAAGGATTTTTCATTCATCCCCCTCATATCATTCATTTTTATTTCATCTATGTATAAACATAGTACAATAAATTATATATATATATATATATATATATAATATATATATTGAAGAGAGAATGACGCAACGGAAAAAAATAACCGCGAATTTTTTTGTCTTCCTTTTGTCTGGCTTTTGAATAAAGGATTTAGAATATTTTTTAGTTTTTTATCTTTTTTCCTCCCGCACTTTTAGAATTAATAGTTGATGAATAATTTTTTTTTCGGAAGGATTGATAATTTTTAGAAAAAGCATTAATAATTATTAGAAAGAACAGTGTGATGTTGCTGTGCTTTTATAATTAATTGTATTGGGTTAATAATTAATAGAAAAAATATTTAAAAATTGGATTAATAATTTTTAGAAAGGATTTTCGGAAAAGGATTTATAGGAAAAATATGATTTAAAAAAAATTAAAATTAGCTAGATGGTCAGTTTTTGGTATCGCTGGGACAGTGAGGGTGTCTATCCACTTTTCAGTAGCACTAGACCAGGAGATTGTTTTTGCATCTATAGTGAAGCACCACACGTAACATCAGTTCCCGACTTTATCTCTCATATCCAAGCTGTTACTCATGTGCTGAGTTGACAAGGGCCAGTATCGAACCTTGTGGTTCATACGCAATTACTCTACCGACTGAGCTAAACCGAGTTGTTGATTAATGATTTATTGAATTGGATTAATAATTTATAGAAATAAGGATTAATAATCTTTAGAAAGGGATTCATAATTTCTAGAAATGGATTCATAGCCTATGGTAATGGTATATATAGACTTTTGTGTCTTTACATGTTTAAGGTCAGTATACTTCTAACACCAAGGAACTCTCTGCAAGTATGTTATAAATTATATAATTGCTTTTGAATTCCTTCTCGTTTGCATGTTCGGTATATGAGAATTGATTCTACCATTGAATCCCATATTCACATTTGCCCGGGTGAATCTAGATTCTGACAGTGGGAACAGCTTCCGATGTTTTTTCACTTCATTTCCTCTCTTGTTATTGGTTAAGTGTCCACATTAATAAGAGCCAACACCTGCGCGGATAAGGAAACAGAAACGGAAAAGCATTCCTCTCCTGATTGGATCTACGATATTCTATTTTGCAAAAGATGAGTTTCAAATCCGTCATTCCAAATGTAATTACATTATATCAAAAGGGAATTGAAAATAAACATGGATTCGCGAAGACAAAAACATCACTATAAATGACAAGGGATAATTTCAGCAAAATACAAAAGGTTTGAATCGAAGATTCAATTATCAAGAACCTCTGGCGCCAAATGTGGTAATTTCAGCTTTGTTAAATGATAACTATAATATAAATACAACCTCTCTATAGTGTTCTACATATTTGGTGTTCTGTAGGTGGGCACAAGGGTTCGGTTTTCTAACTTCGGATTTTGAAAATAGGAGGTTGAACATCGGATTTTGAAATTGAGACTTCGAATTTAGGATTTTGAGCATAGGACTTTTAACTTAGGATTTTGAACAGAAGATTTTGAACTTAGAATTTTGAACTTACGGCTTTGAATGTAGGATTTTTAATGTTGGATTTTGAAAACCTGATTTTGATCTTAGTATTTCTAAATTAGGATTTTAAGCATAGAGTTTTAAAAATTTAAAGATTTTAAACTTATGATTCTAAACAGAAGATTTCGAATCTAGGATTTTGAGCATAGGATTTCGAACTTAGGATTTTGAAAATAAGATGTTTAACTTTGTATTTTGAAAATATGATTTTGATCTTAGGATTTCTAACTTGGGATTTTGAGATTAGGATTTTGAACTGAATATTTCGAACTTTGAATTATGAACTTACGACTTTGAATGTAGGAGTTTTAACTTTGGATTTTGAAAACCTGATTTTGATCTTAGGATTTCTAACTTAGGATTTTAAGCATAGGGTTTTAAAC
>CM042138.1:76747658-76757658 GCA_023376005.1 Doryteuthis pealeii | reverse complement strand
CCATTATCCGAGTGTATAAAAAGGTTGACTCAGCAAGTTTTCCTCCAAGCAGAAATGTTTACTCTTATCTTCTTCCTCTTTTCAATTTCATCCAAACAAACTTTGTAAACTTTGATCTGAATGGTGCTCTTTTCTTACAAACCGAAGCAAATCACGGAATTTGAAATATCGCAAAAAGACACATTTTACATAACCTTTTACAAAATTCACTCCATAGATCGTCTAATGTAACACGAAAGAAGAACACAAAGATGATCTACATCTCAGTTCCGACACTATAAATCATGTATATACGGATCTCTCTGATATGGTAAAGCAAAAATTCGGGTATTATCGCATAAATGCGTCCTGGACACCTGCCCCCCCCCCCCCGCAAAAAAAAAAATGCTAAGCGGTGCCTGCTCAAAATCCAACCAGCGCTACTACTCGGTCTTATTCATTTAAGAATACGTGACAGTTTTTTTTTTTTAGTTAAGATAAAATGAAAATACCGAAAAATATATATTTTTGAATTAAAAATGACGTGACATTTTAAATTAAAATAAAAAAGAATATATAAATATTTGATTTTTTTATTTGTGCTTGTTAAATGTCTTGATTGTTTTTGTGACTCCTTCAAACCGCTTAAAAATATCTTAAAGGGTGATGAATTAAAATATTTACATTTACTTCTCGAGAAAAGACTTTAGGGTAGCGATAAAATATCGGGTTCATATCGCATTAATTTTTCGGGAAAACGCTTCAAACATCTAGTGAGTTCAATATTAGCGAGGCTTGGAATTTAAGCAGGCCCTGCTTTGCGTTTTTAGGGCAGGACGCATTTATGCGATATTCACTGAAACTTCTCCTAAGCTGTAGCCATGTTAGTTCTACTGAATAGCTGCACTATTCAAAAAATTCGTCGAATTTTTCTAAATTCTTTTCGAGTGAATGCCATTTCTGCATTAAATGACCCACAGAGGCTTATATGCCGTTAAACAAAACTCAATATGGCATTTCTCTACTTAAAAATAAAAAAATAAACATTAAACATTAACAGAAATCTAACATGTTTCTACATATGTTTTTTAAATCTGAGATCATTTGAAGAATTATAGTTAGTTAAAATAATATAAATATTTACTAAAAATTATTTTCAATTTCAAGAAAACATGATCGGGGGAACACAGATAACTAGTTATTTTTAGCGGCAAACGATGGTTAATGAGTATATACTTTGTGCAAATTAATTGAAACAACCAGGTTAGTCTCCTTTCTTTCACCTTACAGTTAGTTCTCCCTCAAGCTATGGGTAAAATGGTAGGAAATACTGGGGTCTTTAACACTGGTTCGACAACTGGTTTTGTAAAAGAAAACTCTGAATTAAAACTTGGATTCCGTCCTTAAGCATCGGCACACACGACCAGCAGTTAGTGCGATCAAAGGGGGGGCTAGACCCCCTGCAGAGGTGCGGTCGGTGTATGCTTCAGCCCTGACCAACAGCGTTACATTTTACTTTGGTTTGTGTTCTAATAAGATGGTTGTCGTCGTAGGAAATGGACACGGCTTTTGAGTTAAAATACCGAACATGGATGGTTGCATTTCTCATAGCACTAATACACTTGCGAAAGGTATGAATCAAATTATTCTCCATCCAGCTATGTGTAAATATTAGGGGAGAGTGGGATCTTTAACGGTGACATCACAAACAGTTTAGAAGGAAAATTCAAAATTTAAACCTGTTAAACTCCGCTTACAAATTGAGTTTATGTCCCATTTTCTCATGCAGAGGGTTTGACAAATATATAAATGATATATTAAAGTTAATTTTTAAATAGCGCTATTAATTTGTTTGTCTTCCTATGTCCCTCGATGAACCAACGTAAATAAACTTATTTGTATTTTTCCTATGCTTTTTTGAAGCGAAATTGAAAGGCAGAACTGTCGACGAGCAGATTCCCAACCCCCAAGAACAAAGCGCGTCCGGATATGTTTGGCCTGTGCGAGGGGGAGGAGTGTGGTCAGTGACCACGGAAATTGAACTCGCCACCTCCTCGTTGATGAAATGCTGTTGACATTCCGCACGAGCAGTGCAGAGTAACCCGGATGTGAACAGTATCGTCGTAGAGGATTGACGCGTCGAAGTTCTGCACGGGCAATGCTGAGTAAGTAACCCGGATGTACACAGTTACTGTGTATTTAAGGGCCTGCGCTCCCAGAACGGGGTAGGATTTTGCTGTCGAGACGAGTAGAACAGAAAACTGTATTTGCTGTTAAGAAGAGAGTAGTACTTTTGTGAGAGATTATTGCAGACTGAAGACTTTGTCAGTTGGGAAGATATGCGTCGACTGACTGTGCCCACTCCCAGAGATTACTTTCGTTCACGTTACATAGCTAAGCCCAGAATTGTAATTATTTTGATAGTTAGATATGTTAATACAAACACCAGTAAAATGAACTGGACAAAAAAGGAACGAGTAAAAAAAAAAAAAACGTTAAAATTATTTGCATTTTTCCTTTGATTTTTATCTAGTTGAAATTATTTTGATAGTTGGATACGTTAATACGAACATCGGTTAAAATGAACAAGAAAAAAAAAGTAAGATGAGTAAAAAATAAAACAAGACAAAAACAAAAAACAAAACAGCATCTTTAACAAGAACCTCATAGACCTTAATCTAATCCGAATATAAAAAGTAATTCAGTATTAAGAGCCGATGGGGAATATTGAAACGGCTAATGGCGAACGAACTATTAGAGTGGAATAGAAACCGACCGAAATTCAGCTTATTGCATTTAAATACTGAATAGATGAGACACGTTGTCTACGATTGCGAGAAAACTGGCTTCAGTCGCTTTGATCTACGTTGAATAGACCGTCGCTGCGAAAAGAAAAAAAAAAGAGAAAAAGTCCAAGTAAGAAGAAAAGGTTTTAGATCAACGAATTTGTATTGGGCATCGACTCAAAAGCCAAAATAAACTGGAAGCAAAGAAAAATGTTGACAAACAGAAGCTATCTTCTTTACTGGAAAATAAGTTTCACCAATCTGTAAGAAATCAAACTTTAACATTAATCTATATATATATATATATATATATATATATATATATATATATATATATATATATGTGTGTGTGTCTTGTGGACACACACACGAGAAGAGAGAAGAGCAAAACTAGCCATTGTCTAAAATATACGGAAGGTTACACACACACACACACACACACAGCACACACACACACACACACACACACACACATATATATATATATATATATATATATATATAATTTTAGAGTGATTATAGCGCGTATACTTCAGTATTCAATTATAGAAATAGAAAGATAAAGTATGTGTTATACAAAAAATACACATATATAGCACACACATTCATGCATATATATATATATATATATATATATATATATATATATATATATATATATAGTATATATATATATATATATATATATATATATATATATATATACAAGTATATATATATATATATATATATATATATATATATATATATATATATACTCATCGCCATTACTCCCGGAGTACCTGTTATGATCTTATCTATCGGTTAAATAGAAAATATGAGTTTACAAATAAAAATTGAATAACTATTAAGAATGAATGAAACGAAACGTCTTCGGCATAAAATAGCCCAACAAGTGTTGATATGCCGTAAAACCCAACCAACCAAACAAACAACCAACCAACTGCATCCAATCTCCGAGAAATTTGTCACACTTTATTCAACAGAAAAAAAAAAACGGATGCTGAGGTGCAACCGCAGATGCTGGGTGAATAGCTCTATAGCTCTATAAGATAAAATAAAATGTTTTCAGTGTCTGGTTATTATTGTTTAACGTAACTGTATCGAAAAATAAATTGTTTATGGTACTTCAAACGCTTTTCATTAACGCTGTTCAACCACCGTTCTGTCTTCGCTGTTATTTCTGACCGCCTGCAAAACTAGTGAGAATATTTTTTTTTATAGCTCTCATACCCTAAAAGTTTCCTTTTCCCACTTACTTCCATACGAGATTTAATATTCTCTTTCCTCGTTCGAGACAGTGACATCACGTTGCAAGTCTTTCATCCAACACATATTTGTATTATTCTTGATAGCAAATAGATTCATTCAGGATATTCAGCAACGGCAAAGGGGATATCAAATACACATTAATACATCACTTCCATAACCAAAGCGGTTTTCATCTACGAAACCATAAAAGAAGCATTTACTTTTAGATAAATGTAATAATTCCGTCATAAGTAACATTTGTCTGGAACTGCCTCTTATGATATTGTGTACTTTATCGGAGTTAGTTGTTTTCAATGTTCCCTGAATATATTTACACGGATGGTCTTAATCAATAACGGGCGTAATAAGCTTTCTTCGGATTTCTCATCCGGTTACGTGATCACGCAAGTATCGTCATTATGCATTCACACCAAACAACAGTTAAGATAAGAATAAAATAACAAAATAACGAATAGTGGCGATAGTTTTGTTTTTGCGGCTAGACTTCTAAATAATATTATTTTATATTAATCAGATTTGTCGGACTGTTGTTCTCATCTTATTACGTGATCATGCAAGCTACGACATTATGGATTCACACCAGACAACATTTAGAATAAGAAGAAAAAAAACAACAAAAAAAACAAACAAAAAAACAAATAACAAATCGTGGTAATATTTTGTTTTTGCTGCTAGATTTCTCGGACTGTTGTCCTCATTTATAATACTAACATGCAAAGGATTTGTCATCTGCAGATTACTCCAAGTGTCATGCGACAGGAAATCCATTAAATGCTTTTCGACTTAATGAAGCATGATAATTTGTATTAGTTGGATTTTTCGGACTTTTGTCCTCATCTTCTTTGTTTCATAAACCGAGTTACGATTGATTTGTCCTCCGACATTCTCCAGGCGTTTCTTGACGAACACGGGATCCTTCATGTTAGAATCGGATGCCTTCGTGAACTTTGATTCGAACCCTTTATTTAATCCATTAGGATAGATGAGTCTTATTCCGTTAACCATGACCTGGTACAAGTGTGAAGCAATGTTAATTATTCTATGTTATGTATAAGGATTGAACACGCAACCTCCATATTATCAATCAGCTGGCCACGTCGAGCCCTAGCACCTATATGATTTTCCCAGCCCTATTGCCCTTATGGCAAGCCCCAACCCTTTTTATCATATGGGTGCTAGAAGGCGGTGGCTGCGGGTCTACATGTCCTGGGAATGACGTTAAACTCTATCTGATGGTGAGGTTCCAGTTTTGGGGAATGTGGAGCACCCCTTCATCACCATTGCTCCCTGGTACACTCTGACCCGGAGTGGTAGTACCTGTTAGGGTCCCATCTATGGGTTAAATAGAAAAATGTATTTATAAAAAAATTGTATTATCCTTTAAGAATTGATTTATTTCAAAACTTTATCGGCATTAAATGACCCACTGAGGTTGATATGCCGTAAAACAAAACAACCCACTAACCTCCATATTATTGTCACTTAGAATTGTAGTAACTCAACACTTGTTTTGCTATCTTATCCAAATGAACAATTCAATGTGATATACAATGATATACAATAATATTGTTAACCATAACATAGATGATAAAGAAGGTTAATTTGACAACCCTTTAGATAAGCATATTATATATATATACTATATATATATATATATATATATATATATATATGCAATTTTTGAAAAAATTGAACATTTAAAAATCCGAAGCGTAATAGCGTCCACAAAAGCAACCGACGTTATTTGCAGTCCAGAATATAACATAACAATAATCTCAAATAAACACCATAGGATCTATTTGACAGCCTGATGATTGCGACCTACAGACAAACTGGGTAGCTGTCTATAATAAGCATTTATTTTTAAAACTCAACAATTAAATAAATAATAGCTCTCACAATTTGGGTTGAGCACTGTATTTTCTTTGTTACATCACAAAATTTTGTTTTTGTTTATATTATACACACAAAACATTATATATATATAATATATAATAATATATATTATATATATATAGGTAGCATGATTCTATCTTAACTATTTTTTGCCTGGTTGGAATATGTGTCTACTATTGGCTTTACTGTTAGTACAGGGCTTTGACACATCATTCAGAAACATAGACACAGTTATATTTTGCTTCCAAAATGTCTACAATGATTGGTCTTGAATGGGAAATCAAACATTATATTGAATCAAAACACCTTACGGCGCACAAATTCAGCATCTCTAAAATTGAATTTCAGAGACCAGAAACCTGAGAGAAGTTTTTTCTCATTTCGGAATTATTTTGCAGTGTATTTTCATATAGGATAACTCATGATTCTTTTTTCTAAATACATTGTATTCAGGAGGTATTTTTATATGAGGAGTATTCATAATTATTTTTCTATCATCTTGTATTCAGGAGTATTTTAATATAAGGTTACACATTAATTCTTTTTCTATATACATGTATTCAAGAGTATTTTGATATAAGGATTACACATATTCTTTTTCTATATACATTGTAATTCAAGGAGAGGTAGTTTTGATATAAGGGTAACACATAATGTCTTTTATATACATTGCATGTATTCAGGAGTATTTTGATTATAGGGTAACACATAATTCTTTTTCTATATACATTGCTCACTCAAGAGTATTTTGATATAAGCAGATTGACACATATTTCTTTATGATCACGCGGATTGTATTCAAGTGAGTATTGATAAGGTAATCTCATAATTCTTTTTCTGATAATACATTGTATTGCAAAGAGGATTAATTTTGATAAAGGGATACACATAAATTCTTTGTTTCTATATCACATTGTATTCAGGGAGTATTTTTGCAGTATAAGCGTTACACATTAATTCTTTTCTCTATATACATTTGTATAACACAGAGTATTTTGATCTATAAGGGCTAAACACATTAATTCTTTTTCTATAAAACATTGTATTCAGTGAGTATTTTGATATTCAAAGGGTTACACATAATTCTTTTTCTATATGGCATTGTATTTCAAGAGTATTTTGATATAAGGGTAACACATAATTCTTTTTGTGTTATACATTGTATCAGGAGTATTTTGATATAAGGGTAACACATGAATTCTTTTTGTGTATACATTGTATTCAAGAGTATTTTGGATATAAGGTAACACATAATTCTTTTTGTGTATACATGTATTCAAGAGTATTTGATATAAGCGGTAACACATAAATTCTTTTTTGTGTATTACATTGTATTCAGGGAGTATTTTGATATAAGGGTAACACATAATTCTTTTTGTGTATACATTGTATTCAGGAGTATTTTTGAATATAAGGGTAACACATAATTCTTTTGTTGTATACATTGTATTCAGGAGTATTTTTGATATAAGCGCGCAAACATAATCTTTTTGTGTATACATTGTATCAAGAGTATTTTTGATATGAGGCTGTTAACACATAATTCTTTTGGTAGTACATTGTTATTCAAGAGTATTTTTGATATAAGGGTTAACACATAATTCTTTTTGTGATATAACTATTGTATTCAGGAGTATTTAATATAAGGGTAACACATAATTCTTTGTTATACTTGTATTTCAGGAAGTATTTTGATTATAAGGTGGTAACACATAATTCTTTTTGTGGTATAGCATTTTATTCGGAGTATTTTGATAAAGTGTAACACATAATTCTTTTTGTTGTATACATTGTATCAAGCATATTTTTGAATATAAGGGTAACACATAATTCTTTTTGTGCTTATACATTGTTATTCAGGAGTATTGATATAAGGTGGTTAAACACATAATTCTTTTTGTGTATACATTGTATTCAAGAGTATTTTGATATAAGGGTTAAACATAATTTCTTTTTGTTATACATTGTATTCAAGAGTATTTTGCATATAAGGTAACACATAATTCTTTTTGGTATACCATTGTATTCTATGAGTATTAAGATATAAGGGTTACACATAATTCTTTCTATATGCATTGTTATTCAAGAGTATTTTGATATAAGGTTACACATAATTCTTTTTATGTACACAATTGTATCAGGAGTATCTTTGATATAAGGAATGTTACTCATAATTCTTTTTTATAATACAATTGCATGCCAATATGTTTGCTCGTCTGTATTGACATGAAAAAGGACTGATAATCGCAAGAACAATATTAACGGATAAAATTTTATTGTTTCTTTTATGAGGTTATAACAGCCTTTGAATTTGCTATCGGTGATTTTCTAGAGTCGTTATCATTTTAAAGCACATTTATATGATCTTATATCTTTATTATAGAATATCAGACCAGTCTTTTGAGAAGCATTGCTGGGTTTTATAGTCAGGTCACCGCTGGAAAGCACCACCCCTGCATAGCAATCACGTGAACGTCTGCAATAAAAAGGTTGGAATATCTGAGAATGCGAAATAAACAATTTCTAGATGCTTATAGAGAGGAACAGTATATCAGTCTTATTAAGTATCCCAAACATTATAAAAATTTTGGCTACTACCCCAATTTCCCTTTATTAAATCCAATTTTATTATTATTATTATTATTATTATTTACTCCTTTTGAGTTTCCACCCAGCATTACTATGCGTCTTTCACTGGAGTCTGAGTTGTCCAGTGACTCAGCAAGTCTCCTCAGGGCCATTCCAGGACTCCTTTCTGAGTATCGCAGATCTGCCGATTAGCAGTGTAGTGCTGTTGAAGGTTTCAATCCTTCCTCTGATTCCAAACTTTCCAAACCCTTTTCTCCATTCTTGGGGACTGTCCAAGTGCAACCAAGTGCCACTATTTGTGTATCTATTATTTCATTATTCTATTATTATTATTAAATTAGACTGAATATATTATTATTATATTATCGTAATAACATACAACTTGAGTTTTTCACATGACCACCTTAAGCTGAGTGGAATTTTCACTGGAGTCTGAGAGTGACAAACAAGTCTCTTCAGTCATTCAGGACTTCTTCTGAGTATTTCTGGCCAGATTTGCAGCAAAGTGCAATTATTCTGGCAATGTGTGGTCTCGATTCTCCCTCTGCCATTTCCACAGACTTTCCAAACCCAATATTCCCAATCCTTTTGGGACCACGTTCAAGTGCACCAACTACAATGTTGAATAACTTTCACTTTCAATCAGCATATACTTTTTCAGTTCTCTTGGCAAGGTCCATTATATTTGTCTATTTTTTTTCATTTTTCCTTAGCCCTTACCATGCTGATTCTGCTTAGGAACTGCAAAATCCACAGTTTGACAAGTTTTTTCCTTTTTGTTTATCAACACTAGGTCTGGTCTTTTGCTGGGATAATGGTGATCCGTTTTTATTTTCAAAATCCCACAGAATTTTATGTGTTTCGTTCTCAAGAACAGATTTCTGGTTTATGACACCTGCCACTTATACCATTTTTTCGTAGGTATCAATATTAATTTTGCTTGCCTAATTCCCACCGCTCGGATCACCTTCCCAACCCAGTCAGTGTCTAGTTTTGCATATTTGCCATTGCTTAGTTTTTTACATTTCGCCAGAGTTGTATATGGTTTACAGTTTTCATGCTTCTAATTACCACAAAGTCTCTTACATTTACTACTTTCGTTGATGCATCGCTGGTCATAATTATTATTATTATATTATTATTATTTGCATTATTATTATTCCATTACATTTAGGCGAACAGTGTATAAATATATTTAAAACATCACAATGTTACTGGGTTGCGATGATATCATTTGGCCTTCGTGCATGATAAAAACTCTCTCTAAGAGAAATATTAGTGTCCTCAAGATGGTTTATTCCACGTAAGTACAAGAGAGACATAACCCCCTTCCATAAAATTATTTTTTACTTGAATCTTACGACTAAAAACACCACACTGTACAGAAATCTGACCTGAAGGTGCTGACTAACAATTGCTGGAAATCTTTCATGTTTGAATTCATTAGTCAAAATGTGCCTCCGCATATGTCCTCTCTT